>JAFBJW010000457.1:49031-395658 GCA_016785235.1 Pseudorhombus dupliciocellatus
ATATATATATATATATATATATATATAGTACTTTTACAGCTTAACCAAGGATGTGCATGGGCAAACTCAAGATGTTAATACTAACCATTTGGGAATTATTAATTAATTTATAGGCAAATATCTGCTTTAATTCTTAAATGCAGATAGAGTACATAGATGTTAGCCTATTTGCTTTAGGCATGAGATATAGTAGAAAGAAACAAAGAAACAGGAATAATAATTTAAATCCATGTAATCAAGATTTACAGATATAGATTGTCTAGTGTCTGGTGTCTGTGTCAGAAAAGCACAAGACAAGAACATGGACACTGAAACTAAAAGGACAAAGTGTAGACAGACTTACGGAAAGCCGTGTAGAACTCGTGCAGGCTGAGGTGGCCGTCGTTGTTGTAGTCGTCGTAGCGCAGCAGGTCCTGCATGGTGCACTCTAACAAGCTGTCCTCCAGGTGCTCCTTCATGGAGATCTAATACACAAGGTGCATTAAACCATATGTCAGTACATAAAATATCATCTTGATAAATAGCCTGTGTGGAGACATTGACACATCATATTACTGCACCTTTTCATAGCCTTTTCTTATCGTAGCCTCTTGGCTCCATCTTTTTTTTTTATCACCTGTATGAGAGACCCACCCGTTTTCACGTTTGGTATAAATGTAAATCTGACATTTTACATATGACACCAGATGTGTTTAACATTTCCGTATTCTTCTAACACGGTAGCCTCATGAATATAAAGAGCAGGGCCCAGCCTGTCTCTTAAAGTAGCCCAATGGGAGAAATCACATAATCCTGCAAGGGATCAAAACGATCCATTTTTGGCTACATTCAGTATTTTAAGAGTTATTGGAAATCATCGAAATTCTCTCGTTTACAAAACAATAGTATAACATAAAGCTTTCAAATGTTGCCGGCACAAGATGTAAGAAGAAAAGATCAATGAGTTCCCAGCAAGAGCAACGGTGATATGAAATAAACTGCACAACTGAATACAATTTGCATAATGATCAGCAGGTACTTTTCATTCCAACAATAAGTGGAATAACATTTCCTTCAGAAGCAAAAGGCCTCATGTACATAAACACCTGAAAGTGCCTCATTCTGGGAGTTATTTGATACTGTTTAAGAGTGAGTCGGTTAAATATGTAATCTGTCATCTAAGTTGTGCTTCTGATTGCTTTCCATCTCTATCTCGCATCCCACATTGTGCATACTGCACCTGAGTTAATTCAAAGATATTCCCCTGGGAGGAGGCGCCACTCTCCTCACAGTTGTTTGTCATTTACGCAGCCCTCGCCTCCACTTTGGTGCTGCAGCTTCCTCAGGGGAGCCATCGCTGCCTAGGTGATGTTAAGCAGTTTTGATGAGATAAACAGAAACCTCAGCTTCTGTTCAAAAGAATTTAAATCGCACTATTTTCTGTAAAAGCCGCTAATAAAAGTGCCAAACTCTCAACGCAAGAGCATCTTTGTTGCTCGTGCTGGAAGGCTGGATTCTGAAGTGATGGAGGAACATTTCACCAGGGCAACTCATCAAACGGTTTTATATACGTGCGTGGACATTTTAATCTAAGAATACAAATCTAGCAAGGGTACATATAATAACAGAAGTGTTCACTGCAAAGTAAATGTGTTTCTATGCATTATACATAGAAAATGTAAAGACTATTGTGGTGGAAGCATAAAATACTGAATGTGAAGGATTTGCAGTTTAAAAAATAAGAACTTTTTTCTTTAGCTTTACCAAGCCTCTTTCTTTACTAAGATTTTACATTCATAAACTATGAACTTGGCTGTGTTCACATGTCTGGGACAAATTCTTCTCTTAGTTTTGGGACTAATGCTTCATTTGAAGAAAAATCATGGTCACAAGACACATGCACCTCAGATTGTCCTTCTGAAAACAATGACTCATTACCATGTGATGATTGAAACACATGAATAATGTGATATATATTTCTCCAGAGACTTGTATAAACTCTGCATGCCTTTGTCTGTGTTAACTTGTTCTCTAATGCATGCAGAGACTGAACACTGACCTCGGGCTGAAGCTCTTTCTCACTGAGGAGATTTCACCTCCGACGCGTCCATAAGCAACCCTGACCTTCATCTCCATACACATCCTTTAGTATTTAGAAAGATTATTTGAATTTTCTTTCCCTTTACATTCATTGTGTTTCTAGGCCAAAATGTTAAGCAGACTATCACAAGGTAACTTCCATGTTTAATTCCTTCAACTGCGATTTCCAAGTCTATAAATATAGCCCCAGTGCTTGCTTATCATCCCCAATTGATTCTATATGGAGCAGCACATGTGACATGGCAGATTAAGGGGTGCCTACAGCAGAGTGCCACCCTGTGTTGACTGGCTCAGACTGATCTCTCCTTGGGCATTTGAATAAAATATTTTAAACCCAAAGTGCAGGAATTTACCCTCCAAGCCCATCCGCGACACATTCTACATCAGAGACCGTCTGCTGCTCGGATGACTGGAATCCATCTGTGAACCGCTTTGACTCTTAAAAGGCATTATCTCGCTGAATGTATGAATTCCTACAGAATAAGAACATCTTATCTGAAGACTTCCTGGCAACATGTCAGCATTAGTAATTGCCCAAACTGTGATTGATCAGAATCTTTTGTTGGATCTTTAATGCGGCTCTGGCAGAAGCAGCTTTATTATTTATTCTCTGGTGCCAGAACTGGGTCAACAATCACTCAATCTCCTTAGTTGCAGAAGAGGACGAAGCGTGTTGACTCGGAGAGATGACAAAAGATTCATTTTGGTGCTTTCGAGACAACATACGGGTGGCATATATAGTCACAATACTTCCATGTCTATGCAGAAGAATTAAAATAATACACATAACAACCCTGAAGCATGTGTTGAAACTCTTTGTGCTGCAGTCGGCAGTGACTCACATGGCTCGGCTTCAGTTTGGATTTGGAATCTAGTCAACAATTATCACTGATGTCCACCAGCTGATGCCTGTGATGATTTAATTTCCTCGTCCAGCAAATATCAATATCCTATTATTTCCCCTGTCTCCCCACTGTTTCCCATCAGCTCCATGTGGGAAGATGATCTCAGTAAACATTTTCTCATCGTTAAAAGTGACGATTTATTGTTCCAGTCAAATCCCACCAAGTCCACTTCAAAGTCAAACCAACATTTAGCTGCGTGCTAATCCGACTGATTGGTGATAGGGTGGCGTTAGGACAGACTTGAGAAAAAGAGCTGATCAAGAAAAAGAAAGATTTTATGCGACTCTAACTGTTTGAATTCTATTTCAGTGTTAGGGTGAGAACACTCTTCCCCAGATGATGTTTTACTTTACACTCACATAATAAATCAACACAAACATTCACTGAGAGGTCCAGCATGTGCACTGGTGGTAATATAAAATATAATTTGATTAATTCACACTATAAATTCAGAAACAATTGCGCAGTGAACAGAATGATTTGCTGTGGCCACCCCTCACCTTTTAAACAGCAGCAACATTTTCTATGGTACTCAGCAGATTTGTTGTTCCAAGTGTCTTGGAGAACCTGTCCCTCCTTGGACTAAGGCTGTCTCACTGTCCTGTGCGTATTCATGTTCAGCCAGACTGAGACCATGATGGTGAGATCAGGCCTCTGTGGGGGGGCAGAACCATCTGCTAGGGGACGCCTTGTTCTCCTTCTTGTTATAGATAGCACTTTAGGACTCAGGATGTAACACATTGTGCATCTTCCATGCTGCTAAATAAGGCCGGACCAGATTGGACATGTCCCTGAAAGTTTGTCCGATGTATCTAAGTATCTAAAAGAGTTCGCACAGTTCTGCATGTTCCAGGTTCATTGATTCCATGTCCCCTATTCCCCCCTGAATTCTTCTTCTATACATTCATCAGATTTAGCTTCATACCAACCTTTTCCAGCTCTTCACTGACCAGCCGGCCGTCCTGGTTCACATCCAGGTATTTGAACATGGTGTCCACCATTGCTCGCTTCTCGTCCATGTCTGTCTGCTGGCTCTGCTCTCCAGTCCCCAGCACTCTGGGCTGCATATCCAGAAGCATGCTCTTCAGTCTGTTGTACTCTGACATGGTGCAGGCGTTGACTGCGAGAGCAAACACACAGATATGGAAGAAATGACTTTTGATTAACCTCAATTACATGAGTCAAAGCCTTCAGATTAAAGCTGTAAATTGGATTTAATATGTTTGTAGGTTTTACAAAGGGAGAGGAGGAGAGGAGGGCAAGAGGGGCGCATGAATCTGTGTAGCTTTGCATGCATGTGTGCATCCTTGAGTGTTCGCTCGTTTAAAAAATGTTTTTGTTGGCATAATTTGTCTGACAGTTTTTCAGTGCAGGGGGTCCAATTAATTACAATAATCCTTGAATCCACATGAAAACAAAAAGGTAAACAGCCTCATTTAGACCGTCTCAAGCTTCTTGTCCCTCTGTACTATAGGATTAGAGCTCACGTTCAAAACCAGATTGGGCATCGAGCTGCGGATTCTCTGCGAGCCTCTGACTTTATCAGGATGCACGGCGGAAAGTAGAGACATATTAATTGCAGGCAGTAGTCTGCATTTAGGCTTCACACTCGATATCAGTAATAATGCAACACAAGTATGTCACATGCTGTGAGGGACGTGAAGCTAAGAAAAGGAGGTGATGCAAATAAGCGCGAGACGTAGAGTGAGAACACAAGATTTTCCTTTACTTTCCTCTCGAGCCCCTCCTTCGCTTTAGTATCAAGGTGAAGGTGGGAGGGAGCGGGGCTTACGTGCGAGTCAGAAATGTGGTGATGAAAGAACAAATATGGAAAAAAAAAAAAGCTTAGATGAATAAATCATTAGGTGACGTCTCCGCCCGATCACTGCAGAGCAGGAGACCCCCCTCTGAGCTTACATGGGGATGGATTTGCCTCTTTGCCTAATCTCCTCCAACAAATATCACGAATAGAAGTGGCTGCAAAATCAGAAGAGATGATGAAACTAAAAAAAATATATATCTGGAAGTTTAATCTGAGCGTCACGTTTTTGCAGCAAGTGCGTAGCAGTCAGGAATGCTTCCCCAGCACATTTAACAAGACTGTCACTGCAGCGGAGCCAGCGAGGCTCCAAGTAGGCCACAACAGCTAGACAACGCCTCCTGCTGCGCTGCTCTATGTTCGAGCACATATACATTAAAAATGCACATAGTTTTATGCTTATGCACACACTCGTAGACATGCTTGCACACACAGACTCCGAATGCTTCCCGGTGTGAAAAATGTGTCCTCCTCTTAAAGGGGAGCTCAGGGTGACCCATTATTGAGTCCTCAAGAACACTGCAGGCCCCCTTTTAATCTTTTTAAGTAGTGACACGAGAAAGCAAACATGGCTTGTTTTCATGTGCTGCTCTGTGTATTAAGGTGTTGCTACAGGGCTACTACAGCCTACAGTGTTGATATACACTTTCATTCCTGAGCACGCTGAGACTTTCAGCAGCACTTTGGAACTTCACTTGTGTTCACATGGAATGAAAACCACAGTGAATAAACTGTGGGGGACAAAATGACATTTGTGCTCAAAATACTTAAAATGGCCAATTTGGAGATAGAAATGTTGAGAATACTGCATGTTTATTAGCACATAGCAAACACATGTTCATAGGCTGACCTTAAATGTGTTATTACAAAAGGGGACATTCACTTTACAATCCTAAACTATTTTGGTAGAAATTAAATCTGTCATTTTTGTGATTCTCCACTTTAAGGAACTTTTATAGTGATGCTTACAAATCTGAAGAAACCTCCAAAGTGTCGCCTTTAGGAAGATACCTTGATTATGAACGGAAGCCTTGTACTTGTTCCAGCATGTCATTTTTAAGTGCCTGAGATTAGGGTGGAGGTATGAGGATCTTAAATGATGTAATTATCAGAAACAACCATTGGATTCTCTAACACTCAACTATCTCTTCAGCAGGAATACATGAATGTGTCTTAGTCCATTTTGTGCTGTAGATAAATATGTCTTGTTGTAAGAAGGGTCAACAGACACAAACAAGAGATTGGAACTCCTTCCATTTGGGTCATATTCAGATTCAGTAATCATGTGCATCTATCACAGTGTTGTAATATTTTCCTTGGTGCTGGACACCAACGCAGAAGACGGTGAGTGATGAAAGGAAGCCTTCAATCCAATAAATCTGAGTTATCAATGACAAACACACACTCTGCTCAGCACTGGCAGCCCGTCTACACGTCTCAACACACAGACTGTCGCCCACACAGCAAAGACAATGTGCACTCATCTCTCGACGTGCAGGCAGTCAAGTCAAGGTCTTGGCTAAATCCCTGTTCAATGTTATTCCTGTGAGGGGAATGAGGCGTGAGAAGGATCAGACATGAGGGATCATCACCTAACTGTCATCGCCGTCCCCGCTCTGGAAGGACAGAAATAAATTAACACTCCCCCCCACCAACGCTGATTTAGATCTTGTCATATATTGAGAGAACAATCCTCTCTCGGCTCCGACTCACTCTGCCCCCGCGAAAATCCATTCACAGTGCAAAAAATATTGTGACAGGACATTTGAAAGGAGAGTCTACTTGTTCTACATGTATGAGCAGAATGACTGCCTCGAGGTTGTGTGCCTCAGCCAGCCAGTCAGTTCACAACCATGTCACTCCAGACTCACCTATCAGGCTTCAGCTTGAGAGATGTAAACATTCTATACATGTTAAATATGTGGAACGTTTAATACGTTGAACTGAATTTAGGGCTTATTAATAGGCTCTCTCTTAATAGGCTGGAGGAAGATGACGTTATTCTGAGACACAGGTATTCCTTCAAATTTGCCATGCTTGACAAAGGTCTTGATGTTTATGCCCTATAGTCATGAAAAGTCTTAAATATTTTTTGTTCAAACCTGCAGAAAGACAAGAGTTATGGTCAAAAGCCTGTTGAATAAGCTAACACCAACCTTGACCTCTGTTTGAGTCAGACTGGAGGTTTGAGTCAGATTTGTAGAAATTCCATCATAGAGTTCATGAGATAAGGACAGGAGGACGTATATGGTATATACTGATGGGCAGACAACCCTTAAAAAAATAAGCATGATGCTCTCTCCAGACTTGCCAGTGGCACAGAGGCGAAAAGGTTCAGACTGTATGTCACAAGAAACATATTTGACCAACAGAGCGAAAACGACAGAGTTTGATAACGCTCATAAATTCAGCGACTCTGTGACCCCACGGTGCCCCTCAGTGACCTCTTCACCTCCCCACACACATCTTTTATTCCCCGTCTATGCGGAGAGACCTGGATGTTGCAGTGAATCTTTGCCGAGGTGAACGTCCTTTGAGTCGGTCTTTCACATTCTGCTGAACACAGCAGCTGCAGCTGTGGCAGAGAAATATCTGTCTGTGTTACAGTGTATCCATCCTTGACTCAAACACTGGTTTATTGTTCTAGGGGGACGGCGGCTCTCTTCATTGCACGTTTGAAATGTTACCCGCCTAAGTGAGTGATCCGCAGCCACTCGCGTCATGGACGCCCAATGTCCCGGAGATGGAGTTGCTCTCCCTCACTCAAAGAATCCGCCATGCTCGCACTTTATAAATGTCAAGCAGAAGGGATAACAAACAGAAGACCAGAGAAGAAAGGGCCTCCATGCTAAAGGGACTGAATAAAAAGTCAGACACCATAACCCTGAACTGGGAGACAATGACGGGACACAGCACTTGCAGCAAGTCTAACTTTACTTGTTCTCTGGGCTAAAAACACTAGCTCAAGGATATACTTGTTCATTCCGAATTTGATGCGAAACATAAACAAAGAATAAAACCTTCAATTTAGGTGAACAGTTTCAAGAGATCTGGTCTTTAAAAAAATACGTTTTTTTTTGTATATCAAAGAAAAATAGGAAAGAGACAGTCTATCTTTTTAAATGCATGAAATTTTAAACATGGCATAAACCTTTTTCCATCACTATACATCATCCAGGTCTGTCACGACAAAAACAGATTTCTTTAAGGCAGAGCATGACCCAGGGCTGCTGAGGCATCAAAACGGATTTGTTGCTGGTCTGCTTCAACTGTCACTCGCCAGAACAATTTGTGGTGCAGCAATTCAAACGGTACGGAGCAGTTGTACATCCACTGCAATTCACAAGTGCATGTATCAAAAAACCTAAAAAAAAATTGTCTGAACTTATTGGATGAATTCCTGGCTCTGGCTAAAAGACGAGCGAGTCGGAGGGGAAATCCAAAGGCATCAATCCTTCAGATGATGAAACATCCCCACACTGCCTTCCAGGATGTAGAAAGTGCTCTGTGTTAAATTTATGTGTGCCTGACCTCCTCTGGCTGAAATGATGGGATTATTTACTGCCATGCTGTCTGTGTGGCGCTAATATGCAATGGTGATAGACCTCCCTTCCAGATAATTATGAATATGATGGACACTCTTTGCTCCCGAGGGCAGTGAGGTCTGAGAGAGCTGAGCCAATCTTGGAGGGGTGACACAAGTCGCAGGAGAGCCTCATATTGCATAATCGCTGTTGGCAGCTGTTAAAATCGGCTTACTGCGAGGGTCGTAGTCTATCCAGAACTTCCTCTGTCACTGTTGTGACTGAAGATGGTTAAACCTATTACTTTCTCCATTTGATTATCCATCTCAACAGTCCAGTGTCAAGCTAAAATACATTGAGCACATTGAGACATGCATAACGTACTGGAAGGTTAATGGATTACCTGATAGATGG
This sequence comes from Pseudorhombus dupliciocellatus, assembly GCA_016785235.1. Taxonomy (NCBI): domain Eukaryota; kingdom Metazoa; phylum Chordata; class Actinopteri; order Pleuronectiformes; family Paralichthyidae; genus Pseudorhombus; species Pseudorhombus dupliciocellatus. The sequence continues at coordinate 57,773 of JAFBJW010000457.1, forward strand.
TGGGACTGTGTAAATTTAATATTTTTAGACTGATTGGACTCGGTTGGAAGAAAACTAACAGGACATCATTTTTTGCATTTTTATTCCCTTTCTGCAGCAAATGACTAATCAATTAATATTGCATTTCTGTGATCTCTGATAGCCTGGTTTTGCTGCCTCTCATCCAATACCCCTCCCCCATAATCAATATAAAGATACAGGAATGGGTTCATTTTTATATTAATGACAGTCAGAGTTATCCTCCTGGATTTTACTTCAATTAAACGTCTGGTGTATTGAGCTTGATGCTTTCAATATAAAGAGGCAGTAGTAAAAAATGTTCATGGTTTACACAGCTCCGTCTGTATTAGGGCTGTGGATGAACAGACATGTTTCGACAAATGACATCAAATTAAAAATTGTTATGCTGAGGCACACATATACACTGTTTCCTTCCAAATGAAGTACAGGTAACATAATTAAGCTCAGGAAAGAAGAGTGTGGAATTGATTTAGAGAACCTGGTGACGTCTGATTCGGTTACAGATGCACGAGGAGGAATGATGAATATTGCAGCATTTCTTAAAATGAAGGTTGCATCGGAGAGTATTCTGCTGTTGAGGACTCTTCTCCTGATAAATCCATGCAGCATGCAAGACATTCTGCAGGAAGTGCAATAAAAAACCCATAGACATTTATTTCCATAAATATGAAACCATGGCACAAACCCAGCCATTATTCAGAAACAGCTTGCACAGCATCCATCTACAAAGAACAGCAGGAGGAGGCTGGGGAGGTGGAGGGAGTTTGCCGCAACCTGGGTCAACAGCAGCAGCAGCACCATGAATGAGTGAGCTGTCAACTCATAAAGACCTCGCTGGTTGTTTGGATGCGACAGGGGGGGCGGGAGGAGTCAGCTGATAACATCGGCTGTGAGCTGTCACAACTGACCACGAATGAAATATCAGAGCGCTGGATTATAGGAGTGTTCTTGGGAAGTTTCAGAAATAATCCTGTATCAAAAGCAGTTAAAAATAAAAAAAAGAAGATGATTTATGGTCCAAAGTGATTCCCACATTTCTAAACTAACACATAACCTCTGCTGATTTAAAGCAATGCCTCTAGATATCCTGAGCACAGGCAAACTGTCTGCCGGTGTGCCCAGCCATACATTCGGCAGAATGGATCAGTATGTGCTCACGGAGCCTTATCAGAGCGTGTGCAGCTTGGCACCGACTAAACGAGAAACCCATTGCTACACCAAAGTTATTGGCAGAGCAGCGAAGCTGAAATAGTACAGTAGCAGCCCCCCCTCCCCTGCCCTCGCCGCCTGTCTGTGTGCAAACCTAGCGTCTAGAACTGGCTCCTCAAACTGCACATCAGCACTATATCTCCTCCTCTCGCCTCCTCTGGATCCAACTCTCTCTCACTTGCACTTACTCACTCTCACAGACAATCAAATGAGTCTGACGCAAAATGTAACACACAGGGACACGCAGAGTTCAGCAGTTACATGGAGTAAACTCAGTAGTTGCTATACAAACTATTATCGGCATCTTAGTTAATGATGACACCGCTGCTTCTGTTATGAACTAATAATTCCATGTGTCGGTACTGATCATAGGGTAATCACTTTTCTGTCTAGCTGTAATCGATGGATAGGCACACTTAGTTTTTGGTAAAGTATAAAAGTTGTATTTGTATTTGCTCATGTGTAAAATGAACTGTAGGTGTTGAAGTATTTCTTTGACTATTTGAGCAGAAGTATTCATGCTCCTAGTATTAAATATACTGCAGCTCAAAAATAAAAATTTTAATTAGGGGTTGCATCTTGTTCACAGTGTCAGTTCTGACAGAGGCAGAGATGTAAATAACTGAGAGAGTGGACATTTCAAAACAGCAGGCAGCCCACAGCCAAATCATTAGGACTGAAATATCAGCAATTATTTTCTAGTGGCTAGATCCTGGGGCATTCCATTTTCCTTTCAGACATTAAAATCAAAAACAAAAAGGGCTTGTTTAGATTTCATTTTAATATGCAAAAACAAAACAAAACAAAACAAAACGGTCCCCTCATAAAAACACATTTAAATTTGCTAGATCCAGATTTTTATCCACACCATATTCTACACACTTATAGAGGTCACTCCACTAAACAGGCTGGAATTTCCATCAGAATTCATGAGATCTCTGAGAAATGAGGGAAAATGTTTCCGAACAAAACAATTCTAAATGTTTAAGGCAAAATAAAAGAAAAAGTTCTAGTTTAATAAAATATTATGAAAATTGGTTTATTAGAAAGAAATATATAGCATTCACAAAAGGGTTAACCTAAAATCAATAGAAAGGAGCAAATATGCATGCAAGAGATGCAAGATAAAAAAAACAAAAAAAAAAAAACAAAAAAAAAAACAGATAAAACAATTTCATCTGGTTTCTATCTAGAGTTTTTAGAGAATCATCTAAAAGCCTCCATTAGCTTGATTTGTAATTGTTTGCAAGCTATTTCTAATGAAATGTATTATTCTATGACTGCAGTCAATTTCCTGATGATTTCCTGCTGCACAGCCAAATCCCAAATCATCCCCTTGGCTTAACCACTTGGCACTTTGGTTTGCACGCAGCTGCTTGGAGGGTGCTCTTGTTCTTTGGGGACTAAGGACTGGTGGTCATCTAGCTAGTCCTCCAAATGGCGTTCCCTAAAATCAATAGAAAGGAGCAAATATGCATGCAAGAGATGCAAGATAAAAAAAAACAAACAAAAAAACAAAAACAAAAAACAGATAAAACAATTTCATCTGGTTTCTATCTGGAGTTTTTAGAGAATCATCTAAAAGCCTCCATTAGCTTGATTTGTAATTGTTTGCAAGCTATTTCTAATGAAATGTATTATTCTATGACTGCAGTCAATTTCCTGATGATTTCCTGCTGCACAGCCAAATCCCAAATCATCCCCTTGGCTTAACCACTTGGCACTTTGGTTTGCACGCAGCTGCTTGGAGGGTGCTCTTGTTCTTTGGGGACTAAGGACTGGTGGTCATCTAGCTAGTCCTCCAAATGGCGTTCCAAATGGAACGTTTTCAGACACCAGAGAGCAGTAGGGTAGCGGTAAGAAAAATCACCCCATAATCCAAAATTATGATTAGGGACTGAGGGGTGGGAAGGCTGGATTTGGGCCCACATTTTCCAGGCTCAACATATGTGATTTCTCACAGTGAGGCACAGTCAAACGGGAAATTGCCTCCAATCTGCATTATAATTTGGCAGCATATTCCTAAGTGAGACTCAAGCGGCTCTTTCAGATGAACTGCATCATGACCTGTAGGAGCCGCAAAGCAAATAAAAGAGAGCAGAGTTCATTCACAACAGGGTCAAAAGCCGCATAAGGAATCAGCAGATCCCCAATAGCAGAATATAATTACAGTTGCACTTGCACTCTCAGCCCTGGTGAGGCAGATTTAGCCAAAGGAAATAATTACGGAGCCACCACTCCTGCTAAAAGATTGAGGCTGGGAACAAGCTCAGGCGTTGATTACATTTTCAGCATCCTTCTCTCTCCCCTAAACCTGCAGTGTAAGTTACAGAGATCTCAAGGCCCTTTCGTAGCTCTTGCTTAGGCTTGCAAGCTGCTGCCTGATGATCCCACGAGTATACAGCTTTTAAATTGCCTGGATGTGGGGACTGGAGTAGATGGCCGCCTCTGGCTGTACGTGGCCCAGCTGAACCCCACTGATGACAGAGAACCCTGGACTAACATCCGTCATTACCCTGCGCAAATACCACAGTGACCTTGTGGGGAAAGTTTCAGAAGGCTCGTAAAAAAAATGACAATTTTATGTAACACAAAGTGGTGGATACACTGAGAAGAATAAACGCTACGCTATTTCTGTAACTACCCCAAAACCCTTTCCTCACCCTTCACCAATTTTCTCTCGAACAACTTCAATGGCTTCAAGTCCCCAGTCAGCCTTCCGTTACATTGCACCCCCCCCATCCTCTCCAGTACTAGACTCATCATTGGGCTCCACAGCCTGATAACATCACAGCATGTCTGAGCAGAACAACGGGTTATGTGAAGCAAACTGTTATTGAAATGGATGGATGACAGTGCTCCAACCAACGATTCCACCCTTTCTGCTTTCAGCATGTTCAGTGCCCCACCACTAACAAAACCAAGTCATCTAACATATAATTTGTATTTAATTACCTAACTGTCGTCGATTGTCTTGATTGTATGCTTTTAGCCAAAACCTGACCAGATGATTGCAGCAGCGTAATTTCATGAATGTCTCTTGACCTGCCAGGAAAGACAAGAAAGAAGAAGAACGTGTTCTTGCAGTTTGTTTCCAGAGTGATCACAGGGACTACATCATTCTGCTAACAATATATAATTTACTTGCAGGGTCGTCTCACAAAAAACAGCACACACAAAGCCAAAGGACTTCTGTTGTTTAAATGAAACCACTGCTGCAGCCACACAGAAATGATTTTGCACGACTGTTAACATCCAAAGCTAGCAATATTGAATCTCCAAAGTGTCTGTACCTAAGCATTCTGATTCACCCACTTGCTTATTTACCAGACAGACTACCTGCTTAATGTTTTGGTTGCCTGGAAACAGTCGCGCTGAGAATCATGGCTTATTTTCGTTTGGCAATTTCCAACATCAGGGAAAGTGCAGTTGTTACTAAAAGAACTTCTAGAATTCATCTCAACTTTTATAAATGTCACTGGCCTTTTCGTAGAGATTTAAGCCCAGTTCCAGACAACATCACAGCACCAAGACAGGAGTGTTAAACATGCCAAATGGCATTCACCAAATGGGGAATTTGTGTTGCCCGCACAGATGAAACGCTGGTTGTCATACTAGAGAAGTATGTTGGTTTATCAGAAGCAGTCCTCAGTTGGTTCTGGTGTTACCTTGAAGGCAGCTGTCATCAATTACAAGGAACCAACTTCCTGATGATTAATGTGCCCCAACTCAAACCACTATTAAATAGAAATTGTAAAAACAAAAACAAATCTGCTGCTTTTCCTGTGACACTGATTGATTGATCTCTCAACTGAACCTGTATTTCCTTTGTTGTAATTTGTGGGAGCTTGTAAGTCAATACTGCAATGTGAAAAACATATTTCCTGTATTTTATTTCAAATTATTTTTTTCTGGAGGGAAAATTCAAACATTTACTTAGTTTGACAGTGAATTTGTTTTGGTCAAAGTATTCCCAGGATCAATATTTAACATTTCTTTTCTCCATATTTCCATTTTTCTCTGTGTTGAAATAAGCAATTTCATATTTTCAATGTCACCAATCCAATTAGTGTCTGGTTAATGATTTCTTGCTTTGACTAGACTTTATTCTGTTTCCCATTTTTGAGGTGTGAAGGAAAATAAATAAATCAAATAGAACAAGAAGTCATGTACATGTGATTACACTGCATACCCGACCGTTTGCCCCAAGGTGCACTGGCAGTAATGGACAGATATCGACTCATTAAAGGTTTACAACTGAGTCTGTCTCTCTCTGCCAGCTGGTGGAAATAGTAGCAGAGCAGGCCATTAACCAGAAAACAGAACTAATGAAGGGGGAAATTAACAAAACGCAAACAAATAACACATGTATTTCTGAATTCCCCCTGCCTGGCTTCTGTTGATATGGGTTTCCTGTCTGCACGCCGCCTCCTCAGTTCATTATGTGAAGCTATCAGGGTCACACACATCGGCCACCGTTGGGGGAAATTAATCAAACCAGAGGAGAAAAAAAAAACCCTTACCAACAAAAAATAAATAAATAAACAAAAAAACAAACAAACATTATGCTAAGTTGTAGTTTCCTATTAATAATGAGGTGACCTGTGTGGACTATGAGTTATTCAGACTTTGCCTCTAGGCTATTTATAGAAATGACCACATTGTAAACCAGTAAGTAAATCAATTACTGGTGCTGGGCAGTTAGAAGACGTGCTCCACATTTCAACTCTGTCCTTTCGGAGGATTTCGTCCAAGAAGGAAGTGGTGACTTTTAGTCCAGCTGTGATATTTGGCCTTCTTTCCACCCAAGCCTTCCGTAGCCGTGCTCTTCTCGAATTGCTACAGCAGAGCACACTATCAGGGATGAAGGGCATTCCGACATAACAATTTAGTAACAGTGTGAGCCAGTCCTTCAGACGGAAGCTTGTCGACTGGAATGACATGTTTCAAAGCCTGGGATCTACAGCTATTTAAATACCCATCGGCTCTCTGGCCCCTCAGGATCCAGGGCCAAGCCTCTATATCCCTTCACTGTCACTCATCGCACGTAAATCTGAGACGAGCTGTCTCGGAGCTGATTTATATTATGACATGCTATGCCATGCCATTCTAAAATATATTTCATCTGTGATGTAGTTTTTTTTTTTCTTCTTCTTCGTGTTGCGAGGAATATATGATAAGACATTCAATGTGGAGGAAAGTGAGACACATGGAGATATGGTGGAGTGGTTGAGGCAGGTGACTGCTCCTACAAGACTCAAGTCAATGCAGGATTTTTCTTTTCACACTGATTTATTTATCGATAATGCTGAGGCTGGCAAAGAGCTGTATGTGAGTGGCATGCTCTTAATTGCCCATATATGTAGATCAGCGCTGGAGAAAAACTAAATGTATAAATGTTGGGCTGCTTTGCAGGGAAGAGCCTCACATGTGGAACAGATTTGCGAGTTCAGGTACATTTTAAACAAACATCTACAGAGGCTGAATAAGAAATGAGTGAGTTAGCTGGCGGAGTGCATTAAAATATGTGGAGGCAGCAGAGCAAATTTAGGCCAGTTGGTCACATGCACCGTACAGTACCCTTACCAGTGTACACCCTGGGGTAGCCCTGCATGTAGCAATGACTAATTTGGGAGCATTTGGGAAACACAGTTCATCACTGTAATTTCTGTAATTACACAATGACTGAGAGTGGAGATACGCTACTGCTCAAGAAAGAAGAAGCAAGAAGCACTGCTTATTTTAACTGCTTTTCATTTAAGAGTCACGGAAGGTGGACAAGTCAATAGAGACAAACACGTCTATGCACAAAAAATTTAAAGTCTGCACTCAAAATAACCTAACCACAGATCTTCTTGCTATGAGGCCACAACTACACAATTAGTCAAATCACCATTAAAAGCTAAAACATTTTGTCAAGTTTGGATACAAGTTTTTTTTTGTCCCCACATTACCCCCATGGGGATAATGAGTGATTAGCAGCAGAATCAGTAGCAGCAGGTCAATTTAGAGCACCACAGGAAACACTGTGACGTGGACAGGGACGTGACTTTTTTTGCAAAGCTAAAATAAATGTCCTCTATGTGTTATACCCGCATCTGGGTATAATGGAGGTCACAAGTCTGTGTTATTTTTGAGGTCAGCACCTGAGAAGTTTGGGAAGCCCTCAGTAGGAGTGCCATGAACTCGTGAAGGTGGAGAAGTCACAGCAAAGTCTCTGTTTTCAGTGATTTAAATCCAATTTTATGAGATTCGTCTGAGACGCTGGATTTCAATAAATATGCCACAACTTCAGCTCTCTCACAATCTCTCTACAGTATGACTACAGGCAGAAAGAGTGTGAAAGAAAGTGAGTGGTATCCAGGCACTAACAGGAGCCCACACTACTGCACCAGGGAGCCGTCTTTGTTTTAGGGAGCTGCTCCAGCTTCAGTACATGGAGGCATGATGTGCATTTAACTACAAAGTCTTTTGTCTCTGGAGCTTTTTTTTTTTTTTCTCATCATCTGGAATAATTAATTAAAAGGGAGCAATTAATGAATAATGCAGAAAGAAAATCCAAGCAATTACTACACCAAACAGTGGATTAACTGTCATTCTCTCAAGGGGTGGAAGATGGAAGTAAATCTCAATAATCATCCCTTCAAAGCTTCAATAAGACAATTATTAACTGACGTTTCAAAATTGCATTATGACATCTCCAATTTAAATGGATTAGTTAAGCTACTCATCTGTACAGTGTGTGCATCATATCCATCATGTAAAGAATTGTGGCCTGAGTCGGTGAAGAGAAGCTTCACTCCTACATATGATTTCCATACAGTACGTCTTCAGGGCTTTTCATGTCAGCTCTATATTCTGTTCTTTCTTTCTAATTAAGACAATTTAATTTCTACAGCAGCATCATTCCCAAACAGCATCAATCTTAATATTATATTAATTAAGTGGCCAAAATCACACTGGACCAATGAGGTGACTTTGATCTAATTTCTACTGTAATCTACACAGACAGTTATAGATTAATCCATCACTATTATTTGATATGCTTCTTATAATATAATCTATTTCACCAACCCAATTAAAGCAAGGACCTCTATGGAAACATGCTGCATTTCCCTAATATTTATCCAATCTATGGTTTATTTCATATCACTTTGTACAACATTTTCAACATATGTCGGCTCTGTTAGATAAATCAAAGAAGTGGATTTCACAGTTGGAGCAACTTAATATTTTAACAGTAAAGTACAAGACTTGATGGATTCAAAGGAAGTCAGAAAAAGTTTAACAAAATGAAAAAGTCCTCAGACCCCCCCCCCCCCCCCCCCCAAAAAAAAAAAAAAAAAACTTGCTGACACCAGTTAAAAACTAATTGGCAGTGCTCTGCCTGCTGAACCGTATTTTACATGATGTCTGAAGTCGAATGTGTAATTTAGTTGCATATCAATTTAGCTTCCTGCTGAGGATCCTGGCGAAATGAGTCAATGAGCTAACGTTTGAAGCTAAATCGACGCTGTAGAAGATGTAGTCGACCCTCATTAAGGAATTAGAGACACATGTGTTGGACACACACACACACACACACACACACACAAACACTGCCAGGGCTGAGATCAAGAGGATCTAACATTGTCTGTGCCAGGAGGCAGGTGTTAGTGACTAGGGAAGGTTAAGAGTCCACCAACCGGTTATCACAGGAAGAGACCACCGTACCAAACACATGACTTTAAATGTAACAACATAAACTCATATGTCAGGAGACATTTTGTGCAGATATACAACAACAATGGTGCCAGGATGGCGCAAAGCCACAACCCCTATACATAATAAATTTTAAACTGCAGTCTAAAATTTGAAATGAAATTGCAAATATCGGTTTGATTCCAAACAGACACTAAAAGAAAGAAAAGCAGGTGAATGATGCCAAGCTGTTAAAGGACAAGAGAAGGAACAGATGGGACCAATGGTTCCCAGAAGCTCAGGGTAACACCTCCATGTTAGTCTGTTGTGCTACTGTACTATCACATCATGGGTTATATCTATGGGTCCTGGAGTTGCAGTCGCACAATCTCCCTTTTGAATGATGTGTTTCTGGCTCACATGGGGAGGGGGTGAACCACTACAGTTAAAGAGATAATGTTGCAGAGGTGGAGAGGTTCTAGCTTCACTCACATTCCCTGCTACAGCTGGAATAACTGTATACATCCAGTGGCTCTCACCAACCCCTCCTATTACCTTTGCCCTCCCGACAGAGTTTACTGACTGAATCTGAAATGCTTTCTGCTCTCAGACACGTCAGTCAGTCATTTGTGGACAGCTTACTGCGCTTCAATTTGGCTTTATAGAGGCTTAAAAGACAGCACCAGCATTTCAGCACACAGCTACAAATCCTGTACAGTTTCACATCATATCCAACCTTTGTTTTGAAAAAAAAATTGATATTTATTTTGATATCTTAGTGATTTCCTTCTGCGTTTAAAATATCACATTTTCTGTAGTGCAGTAAGCAGCAGCTGTTTGAAAACTCAGGGCTGATGTGCTCAAGGACATTGACGAACTGACAACCGAATCAAACTCAAAAGACAAACTACAAGACGTTCTGCAGTGCATTGCCATTGCCAGGTCTCTGATACCTTTGTGTCCTTGAATGCACCAACAATGACAGCTTGTTTACAGTCAAGGACCAGACCCTGAAACACCTGTTGCATTTTTCAGCACATCATCAAAAACATGGCTCAGACCCAATTACCATTGAAAGAGGACACAGTGTCTGGTTAGCACGCGGAGGAGACATGATGGGCTGCTGTGATTGAAAGACTTTTACAGACTGTGTTTTAAAAACAAACTGCCCTGACATGGTCACGGAGGCTGCCGGTGCGAATCCCTTTATCCGACCAGGGTTGTCACAGTGTCCTTTTGCAAGGCACCTCAATAGCCAGCTGTTCTAAACTGTTTAGGGGAAAACCATGGAGATTGCACCGAGCTGTTCTCAAGGGGCAGTGTAAAAGTAAATACAAATTTCCAAATTTTCTCTTAGAAGTTTCTCCTTGAATGTCATTTTTAACAATTTAACAGATGACAATTTTACGATTTAATTACTGCAGCAAAAAGTTATGGTTTCCTTCAGTGACATCAGTGGAGGTCATATTCAAACAAAATCAAAATCTCGAAATATGCAGTGTTTCCATCTTTAGGGACATAAATAACTTAATAATAGCTTGTGTTTAATTGTTTTGATGGAGTGCTACTTGAATGAAAGGCTGAAGATGGCGGGAATCAGCATTCTCTGCTTATCCGACTCCCCGCCACCTCTAATTTCCATTGCTAAAACGTATGTGATTTCTTTGAGTGGTGGGGTGCTTGTCCATGATTGGGCAGATGCCTCCAACTGCTGCTGCTGCTGCAGCCACTTCATGATTTAATCAGAATCAGACACGTGTTGGAGGCCACTTTAACACGCAACACAATTGGTGCGTTTCCAAATCCGCTCCTGCTAGTTTAACAGACAAGCCGTTCTTAATAAATCATGTGTGCACGCAATAAACACAAGCAATTAAATGGCCTTCTCCCATTCCCTTTAAAAGCCCAAAGCATTTGCACATTGGAGGATTGCTCTTATAATTGTGGATTTGGCAGCACAGTAAAAACAAACTCTTCTCTGCAGAGGAAACTCATACTCACCCTCAAAGTAACAGTGACAAGCAGACGTGTGTGAGTTTACATGGTTGAGAACCTTCCAATCTCGGGAAGGAAATAAGAGTGAAATACAGCACCGCTCACTTTTGACTGGGCTTTTATTTCAGCTGCCTCAAAACAATGTGCCAACCAATTACAACTGCAGTCTGAAAGTAGAAACAATACATTGTGAATTACCAGTGTGCATTTTGACTATGTGCACACCGCTATAGTTATTTTGCAGTCTAGCAACCACCTCTAGCCTTGCCCAAGGACACTTGGATATTTAGACTGTAGGAGCCTTTGGATCAAACCACCAACTCTGGTTACAGGAACGACCCATTACCTCCGAAGCCACCGCCACCCCTATCTATGAGTAATGCTGTCCTGCTGTTCTCCTTCCTGCGCCTGTCTCCTTCACTCTTTCTACTCCTGCCTCCTCTACTTCTTCATCCTGCTGCACCTTCCCAAAATTCCATCCGTGTGCTTTTACGACCCAGGCTGCTTTCAGAACAATTCTCTGCGGCCTCCAGTAAATAATTCAGGTCACTCACGTATGCATCACTGTACACAGGCGAACACAGATGAACATTTTTATGCAAGGGCACCGTGCGTGCAGACACACTTATACGCACACATTCTCGCACAGCGCTCTAACCCTTGAGGGAATCAGACAGATGTCTGGACACCTGGTGATCCATTCTAAATGCTGCCAGTTGTCATGCCCGAGATCGGATTTACAGCCCAGGTAAACAGTTTCAGTCTCACTTTGTTGGTGGAGCTGACATCAATCTTAGGTTAATTGCTTGATCTTTCCTCAAGAGTCCAGCGTCATGTTTGGAGGCTGTCTGTGTTCTGGGCTCAAACACAACAGCGTAAGCCCAAAAAACTTGGCTCACTATGAAAACACTCAGGAACCAAGACTACATGTATTTTTCTCTATGATTTAGGAGATCAATAGATTCTCACCTTCAATATGATTGGTTGTGAATGATGCAATTTTGCAGGTTGTTGTATGAATTAAAATCTTCATAGATATAACAATGACACCAGATATTAGTCCATTATTGACTCATGTACATGTATTACCAAATCACAACATGAAATGAGGAGTACCAGAGATTAAAGCCAAAAAGTAATTGTGTCTTTAATGTGACTCAGACTGCCATGACTTCACCAGTTCAAACCAAGCTCATGTGGACAGCCGTGCAGTTTGCTAAGTAGGCCAAATGCATCACATGTTCCTTCATGGCGCAAGTATCTGAATTTTAAATGGCATTGTGATTGATGAGCAGTATTCATGAATGCAAGGCTTCCCTCTTAAATTACCATATAATTGCCATGAATATATGCAGATTGATCTGGCCGAGAATTGCACATCTAACATCTTCCAAGGAAACATTAATACTAAATGTCATCAAATGGTGCTTTCAAGCTCATTTTCTATGCACAAGTCAGGCTCGGGATTGTCAGCTACTAAAGGAAAGTTGGTACCTTTTGGCCCAGGAGGAACGTAGAGGTAACCCGGAAACGATGGCAGTGATAATGAGGCTGTCCTGGCTTCCACATAAATTGGAATAAATTCTTTGACAGGTTAATACTTTTCTTACGCAGCCGTCTGTGGAACATGATCAGCGTCCACTCATGGGCACATTCATTAGTGATTAGAGGGAAACCACAAGGTTGAAGAGAAAGGATCATTTGAAGCCACTTTTTTGTCAAAATATTAGGACAAAAAAATCTCATTAGAGCAGCAACAGGAAAAGGAAGTACTTATATTTTATTTTCTATAAAATGATTTGGTTGTCTACCAGATCAAATGTAGACAAACACAAAGACATGAAGCTTGGTTTGGACATTTTCATGGGTGGTTTAAACTCTGAATGGTGTCTCTTTTATTTTGGTTTAATGAGACAGGTTAGGCAATGCCATCTGAACCTAGGTGACACCAAACAACAGTGTTGAGTCCACTCTAAAGTGTGGTTTTTGATCTCATTTCAATTTCGATCAACTGCAGGAAATAATCTCACAGTGCAGCGGGTGAAAAGGCTGTCAGAGTCAGTCACAGGGAAATGATGCTGAGATTCAGCTTTTCTGTTGGAAAAAGAGGCTCCGACTAGTTCAGCGTGCAAGGCCGCGGTGACAAGTTTGGAATCAATCTCTCGCTGGTGTTGAAGATTGCTCATTGAAAGTGTCTATCCCTGCAATTGGGCCAAAAAATGCATGTAGTTCGAGAAACACAAAATGAATTGGACTCATAGCTGCCATCCTTCTTTGATTTCAGCCAACGTTAGATGAGAATAAATTTGCCAAAGTACCTTCACTTCTAAAATATCACACTGCAGAGATATGACTGGAAATATAACTTTAAACCCTGTACACTGTCTCTGCATAATGACTTCCCTGAAAGAGTAATTATAATAAAAGTCTTTCAAATGTCACATTGGTGGAACTTTAGAAACCAAAACAGCAGAAAGTGAAGCTAGAAAGACAAAAAGTGCATAAGCAATTTTAAAAGTACTGTTTCTAATATAAAAATGGGGTATTTGGATTGAAAAAAAAAACAATGTGATCACAAAAAAAGGACAGTGATAATGAAACAGTAGGCATGTGGTTTTAAAACCATGTGAAACGCAAACATCCACACACCTGAAGCGCACAAAAGAAAAGGCTTAGAACATCAAAGCTAAGTCCCAGTGTTTTCATCATGAGGGGAGCCAGCTGCTGTTCAATAACACCACCACTATCCTTTGTTCATTTAAAGAACAGAGTTGAGACAGGGAAGGAACTGGGAGGAATAATAAGACAACAGCAGCCTTCCAAGAAGATCCATCTCTAGGAGTCATTTTGATGTAATACCCAGAGAGAGCCAAGTGGGTAAGAGGCCGCCTCCGAAAAAAGATCCCTGCTGACCTGAGATTTAATCCTCACACAGATTTGTTTTAGTGCTTTCCCATCATCTGAATAAATAACCCACAGCACACATATAGAAACACAGACCCACAAAAATAAATCATGAAACACAAGTGAAATTGAGAAGTTCAAATTTTGTGAAATTGCATTAAATCAATCAATTAAATCATTTTTGGTTGATCAGAAATAATCATCAATAATCAATGCACAGTAATTGTTTTCCATAATCATCTATTTCCTCCATAGAGCATAGGCTGCCACAGTCACACACATGCACGCTCGCAAGCGCGCACACACAAAAGACTAGCCAGAAAAACACTTTCCAAATATTGTCCCAGTACTCTATCAACTTGCCAGCGGGTGTTTCGTGATGAACAGTGTTTGCCTAGTTGTAGGCCATCATCAGCTACCTGGGGAAGAGTTCAGAGGCAGCGGCCTGGTGTTCCACCTGCTCTTTGGGAAGGAACCTCCTCAGGCAGAACCTCCAGCCATGCAGAAATCCATTCATCAGTGGCAGTAATGAGCTCAGGAACTGCATTGCCTACTGTACAGAGTAGGCATGCATGCACACCACCAAACAGTGTCAGCTTAGGACAGATCCAAAACAAGTCCATTCATTCCCTAGACACAGTTTTACACAGTAGCAATTCAATTGTAGCCTTTCCCCTTCTTTCATGGCGAGGCAAATCTGAGTCAGAACTTTCTGATTTCAGGATAAGATATCTTGAGCTATATATATATATTCTGCATTATTTTTATTTAGTATCTAGTCCGTCAAATGGTTAGAATAGAGGAATAGTGCCTCAGGAAAAAAGATTACAATCATCCAGGGACATTATTCAGTCTGGACATTGGTTTTCAAAGAACGTCGCTTCATGCTGTGAGAGCTGAGGTCACCCTCCTCACATTTGTGTCTTGTGTGAAGCGATGGGCCACATGGGGTCCCAGGGCTTTTGAGCAGTAGGTCACATCCCGCTCTGCGATGGGACTCCTGAGTCCCCTTCCCCGGGAACGACAGATACAGTAGCTCAGCATGGGTAGCGATGGTGGGAGGTTATTTTCTGTATAGAGCAGTAACTGGGCCTCTGGGGCCCTAGCATTTTTCCAAGAGAAAATATTTTCAACAGTATTGGATTTTTTTAATTTTTTTTGAGCTGGATGCAGTTTCAAAATAGTTTCCCTAGAGTCAGTGCTATAAAAACATCAGATCACAAAGAGTGGGAAGAGTTAGGTTTTTTTATACACATATTTGGTCCTCATGAAAACCATCCACAGGGGTCTCGAACAACAGGCCACACAGAGGCTGAATTAAAGATAATCCCCATATCTCCGGACTCCTGCAGAGATAGCACAGAGATGAACAAGATTACACCGACTCTACATATGAAAATATCTTGGCCTGATTTGAGTGCACAAAAGGAAAAACTGAACACTGCCACATGCATCTAAGTCAAGTTAATTCAATCAATTCTTGATTAATCTTACACCCACCAGCATCTTGTTTTTCTTTCTATATCTTCAAATGCCTTAACGTTGCTTATCTTAAATGCAATCTATTACGCCGCAGGAACAGGGCTGGACTTCGCTGGCATGTCTTAAATGGTCTGAACACTTTGTCCTTTGCTCTTATTGTCTTCTTTTCCTTCTCTCTCTCTCTCTCTCCTGCGGCCTTGATAAATGGCCATTGTACATGCAATTTTTCTTACAATCACTTGCCATTTCAGAGGGGAAATTAACATTCCTTAATACATAACATAATGACAAGCGTGTCCTTTTGTGGTAATTGAAGCTTTGTGGGGACGTCCCCGCAGATGATGAGTACCAGCATTTACAATTGCAAGAATGTATGTGAATCAATTGTAACATACCAAAAGTAGAAAAGAACACCTGTATTTACACGTACGTACTCCAGAAACAATTAAAGGTAATTGAAGTTTTACAGTTTGGGGACTTAAGTCTGGATGATGAAGTGCAGGACACACATACAAGCCAATGTTTTCACAGTGTTCCATTACTCTATGTGATGTAACTTGCTGTGTAATACAGTGGCAGCAGAGATACTGGATCTAATGAAAATGAGCCAACACGTCAGTCCTTCCTAAATATCCAGAGGCATCGGTGGCAGCAGTGTGGCACGGAATTTATTACCAGATTGGAAAATAATCTCACAGTGTCATATGATCTAAAAATGCAAGGGGTTTTTTCATGAGCATTTGTTTCCATGGCAACAAACCCATGTTGCTAAAGGAGCATCATTGTCCTGAACTGTGTCTACATGAAACAGTGATTTTACATAAATATTACTGCACTAAAGTTTCTGATTTTTAGATTTACAAGATGTATTTTTTTTTATCTAAGCAGCTGATATGTGTGTTCTGTTTACAGCAAATACTCATTATACATCTCCATGCTCTGCCCACTTAACCCAGCTGACGTCAAAGTGGCGACAGTACTAGGCAACGCCGCTCAGGTGTCCTTCAGGCAAACCACTTACTGGTGGATCTCAGGGGTCTCCACACATTGGAAATGGCCATAAAGCAAACAAGCACTGGCTCTAACCCTCTTCCAGGAAGTGAAAGAAGCTCTTTTTTATCTGGTTTTATCTATAATGTTATTATTTTGAATGCTAGATGGAGATTGTGACAAAGGTAATGGAAGAAACATTGGTAACACCAGTAAGTAACCAGGCTTAAATTTGCTAAGTACAAACAGCAAATACGACCTTTATTTATAATTATTTAAAGCAGGCTTATATTGGACATATACATTTTGATGGCTTATACATTTATTGAGCATTATTAAGGAATATATTTTAATATGAAGTCCAGTTTTCATCCATCATAAATGCACTCACCTAACTCATCTGGATGACTAGGTGGCACTCCCCAAAGAGGGTAAATTAGGAAATAAGGTGCCACTAAAGTATTAATCAAGACTTCATCTCAACATTAATATCCACTTTTATTCTAGGAGCAGAGAGCTCTGGATGTGCCAGCCAGCAGATTTATGGTTCACACCAGCAGGGGAGCGGCACTGTGGCCAGGCTTCTCCAGAAGGGGGTCCACTGGCAGTCAAAGTCAGGGCTTTAGGATGCTCTTGGCTCAGTTGATCAAAGGCCCCGAGTTAAAAGGCCCCCTGCAGGAGTCGTGATGGGCTCGGAGATGGAATTTTTGGGGAGGTTTCAAGGTCTTAATAAGAGGAGAATCATGATGTTTTAGAACTACTATGACGGCAGTGACTTTGTCTCAATGGGAAGCTTTCTGAACCTTTCCCCTGGTACAACTTCAGCATCAGCTGAAATCATCCTCAAGTGTTCTCTCGTGGTCTGAGTGAATATATTTGACAAATCTATTCGGACTAAATCTATCACCAAATGTTGTCCACACAGTGAATTCCATTTCCATGCTGACACACTGGAAACAAAATGATGATCACACAATCTGCTGATAATTAATCTGAACATCTATGTTACATTTAAATAATACATATTTAAATCATTTTTAGTTGTTTGAGTGAAACAGTCTAAAGGACTGTTTGATTCAGCGCTGCTGATTTTTTTTTTTACCTTGTCTTGATCACTGCATTCCAAAATGTCAATTTAATCATTTAAAAAATCTAATCTGCGGAGAAAGTGTAGTAATCCATAATGTCACCACTGAGCCGCCCTGCTGTGCATCATATTGTATGGTTCCTGATGTAGATCCTGGAGAGCACTCTGCTTTAACTGTATTGCTGTTTAACTTTAAAAATGTGCCTGTAGGCTGTCAGACAGAGCCACACTTCCCACACACATAAATCTGACAAATGTCAGGAGGAGTTTATAACAACCTTGTTGTCATGTGGCTGGGCTTACCAGGAGATTTGAATATCCGAGTTATATTTTCGTTAGATATTTCAGCCAGGGAAGGGTTATTCAAAGGTTGTTTCTGTTTTTTATCTCCTTCCAGAGTAATTGGTTTAGAAAATTAGTTTGTCCACATCCCAGGTTTAATTGGAATTAAACACAAATATATGGAATGGTGCACTGCGTTCGCCGTTAGATTAACTGGGTCTATAAATGTCTGCCAAGGTAATCGCATTAAAAGAATGTGTGTGTTTGTGCAAGTGCGCGTAAGCATTTACATGAAGTGAAGTGTGTGCAGGTCTGTGCTCGGCTGGCGGAGCGTGCACATCAGTTTGTGTTAACCTGTTCCGCACAAGGTCAGCGCTAACATGTAATTAGCTGCAGGGAAGAGGAAATCATCACCTCATTTTTCCTGCATACCTGCTAATGTCTAGTCATGTCTATCACGTGTGCTCTCTCCGGAGAGCCATAAAATGCAGTATATTACCCGCTAATGTGACGTGAATTGCTCATTTAAGCCCAGGCCACAGACCAGTGAATAAAAGCATAAAGCGTCCTCGTTTGGCGAGTATGTGAGACATTAATCATACCAAAAGAGCACATTTCTTTCTGACGCCCCTACTTTCTAGTAAAGCTCTAATTAACATGGTTGATCCTTGTGTGTTGCTAAATTAAATCAGAAGATCTTAGGGATGATTCACAGCCTGTTATTAATAATGGGCTTCAATTAAATGAGTGCTCTTGAAGCATCAATCCTGCCTCGGTGGCAAGCACCTGTTTGAGTAATTAAGCATCTTATGGTGCAATAAGCAGAGCATCCAACTGCATCCAAGGTGGGGATTAATACTGTGTGCAGGTCTGGGTGGATTAGAGTGTTAAAAAAACAACCAAAACAAAGCATACAACGCAGCCACCACATGTAAATGGTGGGGATGTACAGACATTTAGAAATATAAATATAAATTAAAACAAAGCCAACAAAATAGTATTTTTACTTTTTAGACTGGTATTTGTCTCATCCATCCAAGGCAGAAGGTAGAGTCACCAACAGGCACGATCGAGTTAACGAGAACAATAGGACGGTTAGCAGCTACAGTGAACTGGCTCTTCCTCTTGGTCAAAGCCAATTACAAGGCCAGAAGACGATGATATCGACCTGAAAACCAGGGACAACAGAACCCACCCCACATCCAAGGAGCCTCCTTAACGACAGCCAAACACACTGGCAGGTAGTTTTTAATGTGCCAGCTGCAGTAATCTTTTAAAATAAATGGTTCTGAGCTGCAGCATGTTTTTAGTTGTACGAATATATCTTTATTGTCTAGTTTCCACATAGGCTTCCATCAAAGGCTTCTTCACTCAGAGGTAAAAAGAAAAGTTCTCTAATGTCTCTGAGTTCTATGAAAGGACAGGATCACAAGCATATTCACATTCGTTAGAACAACACATAATAAACGAGACATATTTGAAAGACATATTTGAGGTTAATGTCGGTACTCTGTTCTCTGCAGCTGGGAATGAACTGAGGAAGCGACGCAGTGGCCTGAATCATCGCTGTAAAGCTCAGGAGACAGAGAATGTCTCTTTGTGTTAGACAGATTATTCCGGGCGTGCTGGATGACGGACCGTGATATAACAGGGAGACAGTTATGTTAAGCCCGGTTGGAACACAGGCGGAGAGAGGGAGCGCTTAATGCACCGACTGACGACAGAGAGCTCGCCTTCAGGGTGTCAGGAGGAGGGAGGGAGGGAAAGGTGCGCGAGGGAGAACAGTAAAGTCAAGATGAAAGAGGTAAAAGGAGGAGAAAAGCATGGTTGGCGTGAAAGTAAAGAGCTTGAAATGCTGCAAGATATTGAGGTGGAGACCTACGGAGGAGAGAGGATGGAGAGGAGGAGGGTGGTAATCAAGTGAAGAGAGATTTCTTCAGGCAGATTTAAGTTTAGTAATACAAACTTTTCTTGGGGGCAGAGTTTCTCTCCAGGCAGAAACACTACACCTAATGGGTGTAGCCATAAATTCAGGTTTTTCTGAATAAGTAATGTGATACTGAGGCCTAATTAAAAAGACACAGAAATAGGACTCAGAATAAAGTTCTCACCGTTTGACCAGAGTTTCCACTTGTCCATTCAAGTTGGATAGTTAGCTAATTTGTGATCCAAGACCAGCATGGTCCCCTGCTGTCCAATAAAACAGAGCACGGAGGGAAGGTGGACAGAAACCGGCAGGGTGGGAAGAGAGGAGAGAAGGGGGGGCATGGATGAGCGGGATGGGGCCTCAGGGATGGAGAGTGAAGTGGATGAGTGAGTAACTAGTGAGGACAGAAGGAGAGAGACGTGTGTGTGTGGGGGGGTAAAGAAGAGGGATCGCAGCTAGGTTGAGGGTCTGGGGACGCGCGAGTGAAGCGGCTGAGAGAGACATGGGTGTAGCTGCAGGGATGGTTGCTTCATTGCTCCGTTTGCGCTAGAAAAGAAGGCAGTGATGGAAGTCAGTCGGTGAGCTCTGGGGCCCTGCATGTGTGGAGAGCTAAGTTCTCGCAAGGTTTTGTGTGTGTGCTTGCCCTGTCATTGAAGCTCCCAGGCCAAACACTAGTGCAGCGTTCCATGGAAAATGACCCTGCAGGAGAGAGCTGCGTTTGGGCTTCTTTTTTTTTTTTTTTTCCCCACTGTGTATATGTGCCGTTTGCGAGTGTGTTTGCATTTTTATCTAAGGGCGCTCTTCAGAAGCAATTACTGCAGCTGCAGCATGCAGTGTTTGTTTATTATGAAAGTGACCTGCCACTCAGGATTTCAATTATCGTCCTCGCTGCCTGCGATCCGGCGCTGACACACAAAGCACAAGAGAGAGACTCAGAGACGAATAACATTGTGTGTCACGCACTGATAAGGAGGCAGACACCGGGCCACAGTGGATAGGACTACATCTAACCAAATAACAGGATCAATAAAACATCTGAAGTGTTCCCATAGAGTTTGGTTCAGTTGAGTTCAGATTTTTTTTCCCCCCCCCACAATTTCCCCACAAGTGTTGCTGTTATCATCTGGCAGGAGAGTTGCCATCATTGTCTGAGGTAACAATGAGCAACATCGAGGGGAAAAAAGAGCAAGAGGAAAGGAGCTTTGGTGGAAAGTAGGAGACAGATATGTCAAATATTGCTCAATAATGTAGATATGCGGCATGGTTTGCCAAGAATCCTGTAAGAATGAACTCAAATGGCTCTTTCTGATAATGGTAGTTTCTGAGTGGAAGTTTTCTTTTTTTTAATTCATAGACTGATGCCACAATATTTACTAAAAGTCACCATCGCTCAAAATATAATAAAAATATGAAATTGTATTCAGTTCTCAATGAAAACATACGCAAGCAAATACAGAAAGCAGATGAAACCAAATTAAGATTAATATCAAATGTGATTCTGAAAAGATTGCTTTTGAGAAGTTGCGAAAGAGATGTAGTCCAATAAAATCCACTTGTTATTCCTCTCCTC
The DNA here is from genome assembly GCA_016785235.1 of Pseudorhombus dupliciocellatus. Lineage (NCBI taxonomy): Eukaryota > Metazoa > Chordata > Actinopteri > Pleuronectiformes > Paralichthyidae > Pseudorhombus > Pseudorhombus dupliciocellatus. The sequence goes on from JAFBJW010000457.1 coordinate 78,920, forward strand.
ACAGAAAAACATCATGCTTAAATATATTGGACTCTATAGTCTATGGTCTGTACATGGAGTGCAGCCCCTAGTGCATATCTGCCTATAGCTGAGGGAGAGCCCCCCCCCCCGCTCTTATTGAGGGATTTCACAAGTGTAAACGGTCTCATATGTTGCTCATATCATTCATATGCATTATTCATCTCTTGTTTCAAGTTCACTCACTTTGACCCACTTGGTGCAAATAACAAATTTATACGAACCAGACTGCAGAGTAAAAATCATACTTTATGCCGATCATACATATAAATGCAATCTAACTGATAGAAAGCCATAGCACCAGAGAACTTGCAGTACCATTTTTTGGCTTTTCCTGACTAAAAGAGGTTTCCTTGACATGGCTGGTGAGCATTGCAAGCATCCCTCATTAAAACAGGGGATTAGAACCGGCTGCAATCCTTTCCTACAAGTAGGCCACATTCTCAAGAAATGGTAATGACGCCAATTAGCAGTTAAGCTATTAATTATGCTCAGATACTCTCGCACATTCGCATGCGGAAAAGTATGTGGGGCCAATATTAACCGAGAGTCTGCTGCAAACAAATCGCTTTGCAGTGAGTTGAGTGTGAAACAGCAGAAGTCATGAAGTGATTACAGAGGCATTTGTCACAGTAAGGTCACAGGTTTGACCACTTGAGCAGACAAATGTTGTTTAAAATGGTCTCACTGCCTCCAGGGATTTTCCCAAACAAATGTTTAAGATGTAGAGAATGAATGTAGCTGAGTGAGCAGCCAAAGGACAGAAGCAAACAAATTGCAGCATTAATATCATGAGTAATAAGCAGCCCGCTCCTTCCACCCAGTTGTAGGTAATTTACTTGAAGTGCAGTGACTAATTCTTCTGAAATAGCATCCATCAGTGTACAGAACTCACATTGCAATAAAGTATATATAATGCAAATGTTTTGCATGATAATGAGTGGGCCACACTGAAGGCCACACTCACAATGTTGAAAAACTGAGTAACTTCAACAAGTTTGACTGAATGTGGGGAGTTTTGGAGGATTCTGGGTAGAGGGGTCAACTTCCCAGCATAGCAAATGCCATAAGTGTGATGCAGGTCAAATGTACTATTAATATACTGGCAATCAATATAGCTACAGTAGTTGCATGTACTATAATATTTGAAATACTTCAGGCTCAAATGTGATGCAGTGAGACATTGCTCTCACACAAATATAAAAATATTTTAAAAAACTTATATCTGAAGAATATAAAAACATGTGATGAGGTAAAATGAACTCAGGATTTAATTAAAGGGAATATGTGTTTCCAAGAGAAACTTTGAAACAAACAACAAGTTCAAACGTCATACTCTCAGAAGAGCTTCATGATGTTACTGACTGATCTTTGCAGTTGTCATGAGCTGCTGGATCTTGCCAGGAAACAACTAATAAATATTTATTTCACTCTTTTCTATAGCAAGCAATATGCAAAATGGGACACATCAGTGATATACTGTGACAGTGGGAGACAATAAGAATCAGCCCACGGGCACAAACATTCAATCTAATTAAAGAGTAAATTGAAAATGAATTAAAGTAGAAGAAGCAGCATCCATGTGAACGGTGCTAGCAGGCACAGGAGCAGCCCTGGGACAGTAACCATATGGAGCCTAACCTCGAGAGAAAGCTGCGGGTCCCTGCGAGCTGCAGTGACACCTATAACATGGGCGCTAAAACAAAAAGGTCAGCAGCATCCATCCATACTTTCTCCCGATCTCTGAGGAAATCATGTGGGATGAGCTTGAAAACAATAACACGGACGGATAACTTCCCTGAGGCGGTTGTTGGGGTCATTACTCCCTCTGGGGCCTCCAACTGGAGCGCTCTCCATAGTCAGCGACTTATGGTGGCTTGATGATGCAAATAGGCCCTGTGGTACCGGGATGCTGTGGTTGCTAATACTGTTTGCCAAGGGCACCGTGTCACGCAGACTATTTAAACTATAACGGAGACATGGTCACACCACCTACATCACAAAATATACATATTTATACATACACGTTTTTGAAAGCTTTTTTAATAGCCACTAATCGGCTAAGTTAATCAGCTATGGTCATGTGACTCATTCAGTTCATCTTTCAGTCGCCTGTGTTGCTCTGCCATAGTGAGCTGCACTGGTTGTGTCACTCTGGTGGGGGGTCTTCACCCTATGGACAACTCATTGAGCTGGAAGAGTGGAAATACATAACATGACAGCTCCTGACAGTGGAGGCACTGTTCAGCCATCGACCCCCAACAAGAGGACAGTGAAAAAATGATTGAGTATGTGTGGTAACCTTTATCAGGAAGGAGTTCAAGAAAAAAGACACACACAAGTGTTGACTGATTTTCCGTTATTACAATCTCAATCAGCCAATGATTGCTAAAAGCATGAAGGGTGTCGGCGGCTGGCTGAAAGTCTCATCTCTGGTTTAGTTGTGATTATGAAACTGAAGTCCTGATTATATGACACTCAAAGCATTTTTTTCCAATATCTGGACTCTCTTTCCTAAGAGTGGTTCCGAAAAAACACCATCAGGAGTCTTACCGACAAACCTCCAAAATAATAATTATGTGGATTATATTTTTGGGGTCGTTATTTAAATAAATGGTCTGATTTAAAATTTCCGACTTTGATGTAAGACTCTGAGCAAGCTTTTTATTTCTGCTTCAGTAACTGGAGTTCAACGGTGACAAGTAGTTAACTTGGCCATAATGACACCAGATAGTCCGTGTTAGATTAAGTCTGTGTTGAGTGAGCAGAATGTATGATTGTTTTCTACCTAGGGACCCTTTGCCTTGAGGGGATTTGCATTTTTTTTTTCCCCCAGGTCCATACTTTACTTAAGCTCTAAACCAATTTAGCACATAGCAGAGAACGTGGAGGAAAACTTGACAGGGTCACTCAAGTACCCTGTCTGCACCATTTTGGGGCATAGTAAGAGAAATGAGAGGAATATAGACGAGAGAGAAGAGAGGAGCAATAGGAAGAAGAGAGAGATGGGAAGAGTGCAAGAGAGAGATAGAAACAATAAAAAAGTTTAAAAAATAAATAAGTAAGTAGATTATAGCACTCTGCGTGTTTCCCTTATTAAAAAGTATAAACATTCACTGTTTGTTGTCAGACGTACTCATGCACTAACAGAAGTTAACTCAATGCTAGTAACTGAATCCCCGTTTTGACGAAGTCCCAACTGATGAACAAAGTTTTCTGAGTTGTATCCAGAAGCCTCATTGGCAGCCAATTGTATTCCCCTTTTATGCAGCCATTAAACAGCAAATTGTGAAATGAAGGGGACACGCCAAATTAAATCATTTGTCACATACTTATTTCCCAGTGTATCAGAGGCATTTGCCAACAGCTTTTTAAAAAAGTGGTATGATGAACAGTAATGAAAGCAGACTGCACAGATGAATAGCTCCAAATATGATGCAGTGCCACCTGTTAATTCAAAAAGAGGAATGCCAAAACGGCCTCTGCTGAACACAGTCATCATTAAGGACCTGGTTTTTTTTGTTTTTTTTTTTAGCTCAACAACAATAAGAAACGGGGCACAATAGAAACACAGGAATTGAATTGTAAATGGAATTCATTCATATCTCACATTTCAATTATCAATAAAGCGCCAGTCCGTAGAAAATGGGAGTCAAAAGCTGGAGCTATTGTGGTGCCGTGCAGTATGGCTCACAAGTGAAAAGAAAAAGTGATAGGCTGTGCCAGTGTTGTGACAAGCATGTCAAAATCTCTTAGGCATGAATAAACATTCTCTTTCAGAAGAGATTATTTTGTTTTGTCATGACAGAAGTGGTGCGTCTCCATTGCTGTGTGTGTGTGTGTGTGCGTTTAACTTGCTGTGCCTGTGCCCGTATGTGTGCAGAGACCAGGAAAAAGCATGAGTATGCAGTCTGTTTGTGAGGCGAAGAATTAAAGAACAAAAAAAGCAGAGTGTGCGATAAGAGAAGAGAAGAAAGTGACCGGGATATAAATGTGCATCAGGACAAGACAATCTAATCAAGCTTCAGCGATTTCACAAAACATTGAACTTGAAATGTCTTTGCCAGGCGCTCGTGCAAAAAAAAGTCCTAATACCATCTTCAATATTGACGAGAGAAGCAAACTTAATGACTAAATAACTGAAATCCCCAGTAATTTGTTCCCTAATTCAAAAGATGACAAGGAATATTCAACTGAGATTTGAGTCTGTTTATTTTTTATTTTTATCTGCTCTCATTTAAATTGTAAATTGTAATCCTTAATTACAAAGTCAGAGGTGGGTTTCAGATTTCTATTTTAAAACATTTTAGTATTTCTAAGAAGATTCTGGTGAGCTGCCAAACACCAGGCACATATCCAATAATCATCCCTGAAATAAATAATTTTGACTTTCATCTTCTGTATGTTCAGTATTTTATTGATTTAACACCCGGACATTCAAGAAAACATAAAGCTGTTTAATATTATCAACTCCACAATTATTCTTACCTGAACATAGTAATATTTCAAAATCATATTTTGTATTAATCACACACAAATGATGATATGTGTCAGGTTGTGTAAATCAATGAAGAGCTTGTGAAAGGTCTCTGTGGTCCACACGCTAACATACAACACTCTATATTTATTCATTTAGAATAACTTGTTATTATTTATAGCACATCTTTCAACAGATACTTTTATAATAATGTGACTCACTTTAGCAGTAATGTGATACTGCGATGCCCCTGAGGAGATCTTGAGCTATGAGTTGGTGTCTCACCAAGGTCTGACTAAAGTCAGTGTTGCTGAATGTACCGCAGAAGCCACCGGATGTAGTCGGCTATAGATTCTCAATGACAGCCAGCTGTCAGCGTGATGTCAGGCCCTTTGAAGCTGCGCTACTACACACATCTTATTACCTCTGGGGCTCACATACAGAAGTTTGCCCAGATTTGACATCTCACTGCCATTTACAGCTGCCAACAAGAGGAGCAGCTTTACTAATTTATTTTCACCAACTGATGTTGGGGAAAGATTTCTCCGCAGCACTATGGCGTGATAAGTACAGCACAGGGAGCCTTTTCTTTGAGTGTGTGTCATGTGTGGGGTTTATTAAAAAGTAAAGAACTGAGTCATGAATAATTTCAAAAGTTGTAGGACTCAACTTATATTTTGCTTCAATTATTGTGGTATAAAGAAAAAGTTTTCTCAAACAAAAACCAAGGCATTAGCATACACTATCAATTGCTGGTCTATCCTACTAATGATGAGACAGGATTTGGAAAAAAAAATGTCCATCTGGTGTTGCCTTGTCCATGGAGAACAGGAAAGCACTGAAAGTTTGGTGCATTACCCTTGACTGTGTCCCACGACCACAGCAGCAGGGGACATCGCTGGCCAAAGAGAGCATTTGTTTTTTATATAGGGGAGACTGATGTTTACGAGGCAGGGGACCAGACCAGGACCAGGGGACATCGCTATCTGGGACAGGGCATCCATTTGATATGGCAAATACTTCCAACATAATGAATCTGTGGGGAGGAAATCAGCCTAATGAGGTAAGACCCACGTGACCGCTGAGGAGACAAAATGAGGAGAATGTAGTACAGGAAAAAAAAAAAAAAAACACACACACAAAGAACGATGGGGATGGGTGGGGTACTCGTAAATAAGCCCACTGTAACAAATAAAGGGCTGTCAGGGGAGGCCTGGTGAAGACATGTCCCACCTGGTAACCAGGGCTGGCTTTAGTCCTTAGTAACCTAACAGAGAGCTGGACAGCAACTTCTGGTCCGATGGTGCGACCTGGACAACTTTTAAATTAAGATATGTTGTTTATTTTATGGCGATAATATTGTCCGGCTCAAGTAAATGGTTATTTTAATGAATTGTGGATAGTGTTTTTTTTAGCACGTAACATTAAAAAAAACAAACAAACTGGATTTTCTTAGAACAACAAAAAAACTGTAATTATCTCTAAAGATGGAAGAAGGGCACGCTTCTGTTCCAGAATCAAGAAACAATACAGGTACAATTTTGATAAAAGTGTTAAAGCTTGAGGTTAAATTTAACTATTAAGCTCATTTGGATCTTCTGGACTTAAAGACGGACTATAAATACCACCTTTTCATTTCACTTAAACTACAAAAAATGGAGCCAACACGTCCTAAATCAAGGTGAAAGCAAAAACAAAAATATATCTGTCACCTGGCTGTGACTCTATCAGCCTCTAGTAATGCCGCAGGACTGGATATTACACCAAGGTTGATCTTCTTTATGAGAGCCATGTATCGGCATGACCAAGTTAAAGGCCTCAGTCACAGAAGGGGGCAGTGGGTTAGCGAGCAATAAGATGGATGGCAGGGGGGAGGGTGGAGGGAGAGAGAGAGAGAGAGATAGCTTCAATGACTGATGCAATAACCACGACTGCCCTCGATTTCAATTCTCAAAAGGAGCCGGGAAGATAAAGTTTAATCAGGATGGTTGAGTCAGCTTGAGAAGTCAGACACATGACAAACTTGGAAAGCTGATGGATGGGTGTACAGGAGTGAAGGAGGGAGGTCAATGGAAAAGAATTCCTGGAAATTTGCCTCATTATTAATTTTTCAACACTGAGGTCGGCCCTTATGAGGGTTTGTGAGATTTGCCCAAGGAACAATAAAACTTTGGCTCAACTTGTCGCAATAAATGCATTTTGTTTTAAAGGGTTATAAGGTGGGGGATAAAAGGACACAACAACGGATGAATACATAGATGAATCAGTGCCATGTTCCCAATACAGCACATCAAGTGTCAGAACTGAGCGTAAACATTGTTCCATCCAAGTTTCACCACTGCCTCGTCCCTAATGAAGTGGTCATCATGGAGAGGGATGGATTTAATAGCCCCCCCGCTGAGCCTCCTTACATGAACCAGTGGAAACAGACGTCTCTTTGAACTGCCTGCGCTGGGAGCGTCTTGCTCATCAGGAAGATGAAAGTGATCAATCGATTGCGTTAGCTGGTTGTGAAAAGAAGAGCTTGAAATCAAAGCCAGGGTCAGGAATGGGTCGACATGCAGCTCAGTGCTCAGCACGGAGACGGGGAAAATGTGTGATGTTAATTTCACAAATTCATTAATTGATAGGTTGTGACCCTTTTAGACTACTTCCACATAGTACAGTGCTCAACTATATCTCTATCTAGACCAGATTGTTTTTCTTCATGTAGCTGTTCATATTTATTTTATGAAAAAACATGCGGCCTGGATCGGACTCCGACTGAAAATGGTCATGGAACCCACATGCAACAAGGTGTCACTCAGTATTTGGAAGAAAGCGATCTGTGTCTGATTAAGAGCCACATTTGAGCTGTGGAAATGTGATTTTAAAAGATCAGTTTGAAAGTGATTTGTTCACACTGTCAATAAAAATGAAATCTGGGTCACACAGGAGGGAAACAGATTGGGGTAGCTCGAGCCCGCTGTGTGACAGTCGTCTGACTGCAATTCTCAGAGACAGCAAACATATACATTCCCCATCAAGTAAATGGAAATGTGTGCATTCTCACTGCACATGTCACCATTTACTTGTGAATACGGCATTTAACCACTTTTTATAGTGTTTGCACGACACATGGATTACAGTTCCAGCTAAACAGACTGCGTTTGAACACAATGAAACCATCGACACGGCACAAAAACAGCCCCATCCACAGCTTTATACTCATCCTTTTTGGCTGAAAAGACAAAAGCTGCTTTGCATAAAAGAGAGTCATCAGTGCGGCTTGTCACAAACCACAGAGCCCTTGACAACCATTTTAGACTCCACCAGTGCTATCAGGTCAGAGGCAGGCTACAGCCTCCTTCCCAGTGAGTCACGAAGAATATATGAGCTCATGCAGATAAAGCTAAGTGGTAGATTCCTTCACCTCTGTGGCTCAAACAATTAAACCACCTCCCCTGTTTCCCCCTCACCGCCAGAGGAATAAAATAAAGTCGGAGTTTAATTAAAATCATAAAACCAGATAAAAAGTAATTTTGACTTTGCAGCTCACGTGTGTATGTATGTGTGTGTGTGTGTGTGTGTGCATAATGTGCAACAAAGATTGTCTGTCTTTGCCATAGACACAAAATACTGCAAAGCTACTGCAGGAATCTTTATAAAGAATACACAGTTCTGCTTGTGTGAGAAAACATTACTAAAGACTGAGAAGTAGCGCCAGGAAATATTTTCAAATTGTCCTGTACATTTCCACAGTTGAAGGATTTTAAAGGCTCTCAGATGACGGAAGTGTGACAAATGTTACTCTCCAGCCTTGGGGAAGCAGTGTAACATCGCCTCTTAGTTTAAGACGTTCATTGAGATGTCCATAGTGACAGCAGTGTTGGAGACAGTTGTCAGTGTGACTCAAAGGTGGTGGCGAGTGAACGGAGGTCAGCACAAAGAAGAAGTGCTTCCTTTTTCTTTCGGCACGGTGGAGAGTTTAGACCCGGCCGTTTCCAGCGAATCACAATAATCCAGATATGATGACACACACTTATCAAATTTGACACTGACTTTAGCCACAGCCCTGAGCTGAGAGAAATTGGCTTTCACACCACAGCATTTAGGCAAATTTTGAAAGCAAAATTACCAAAGTAAAAAAAAAATAATAAAAATAAAAAATGAGGGAAAAAAAGTTTGAGGCATAAATGAGGCATAACACACAGCCTCAGCAACCTTGGGGTGTCTCTTCGCGTCAAGGTTTCTGACAAAACAAACTTTTTGAAATCCAACATTTAATCTCATGGCTCCCAAAATGGGCCAAAAATAAAAATAAGAAGTAGATGAGTTTGAATGTACTCAATATTAAATTTGTTTCAAAGTGAAACACAACACTGCAAGGGAACAATATACAACTCCCCAAGTAATAACGGCTTGTCTATTAAATATTGTTGAGATACTGGACGACATGCTAACTGACACTAACTCTTTTAATAATAAAACAAGGTGGCTCACTCTGCAGGGGCCCAAACCAATATGAGTTATAAATAACAAAATAAAGCAGGCACATGCATATAAACAAAGTAGAATAAGGTCACCAACAGGAGATGGGTCATTGTCATACCTGGCAAAAATCTAAACTCAAAGAAAATAAATCAGAGAGCAAACAATTCCCGAGCCTGCACAGGCAACCAGAATTCAAGGAGGACTCAAGCTGCAGGACGGAGCAACACTGTATATGAGTGGAGCAGGGAAATTCACAACTCTCCGAGAGAGGGGGCAGGTTTTGAGGAAAAGATCTGCCAAATCTGAACCTGAATTAAAGAAACGATGTTCTACAAAATGTAGTACAACACCGCTGGATAAATATAGCAGAGAAAAAAACGTGTGCTTTACATTCTATTTTAACATCCACACCCTCAGGGACAATAAACAACGTTTAATACAAGTCTGACCTGGAAAACAAAATGTAAAGAGACGGGGCTGCCAGCAGAAGGTACAGTCTACATACAACATTCAAAATAATGAGCGTGTGCCTTCCTGTGCGTGCTCTAGTTACCTTTAAAATGAAGTCATGATGGCGCAACTGAGCCGTGTGTTGGATAGTAACTGTGACTGCTAATGCTGAGAGAGCACTTCTGCTAATGAGTGATAGCCATGGAGTAAGCATTCTAATGATTTACCATAGAGGACTGGTGATCCACAGTAACCTAGTGGTGATTTGTGAGAGTCGGGATATCGATGTAGTAGAGGCAGAACTGCGGTCAGACACTGTGTGTGTGTGTGTGTGTGTGTGCATGTGTGTGCGCGCATCACATGGGTTCACAGGTTTACTATTCATATAGTAAAAATAGTAAAAACGCTTATAGCACGGCTGATAAAATACTTGGCTGCTGGGGACACCTGCAGAACAAATGCCAGCGTCAGTGCTTAGCGTTTCCCTGAAAAAAAAAAAAAAAAAAAAAAACCTTGACCCAGAGCCACAGCCTGCAGAGCCCAACTACAAACTGCTCCATTCTTTCATCCTGCCTGAATATGTGGCTGACAGAAACAGCGTGATTTCCACCATGATTGATGCGTGGGACTCGAGCCTGACAGGTGGCACTGTGTTACAAAACAATCGCTTTGTCTGTACAACTCCATTATTGTTTAAACGTCTCAACATCAAACCGCAGTGGAAGCCGCGCCGCAGCCTTGGAATAGCTCAAACCTCTGCCCCGCAGGTATCACACAATCATCTGAGGGCAATTTCCTCCCGTGAAAGAGTGAACCCGCACCATTCTCAGCGACGCAGGCGAATCATCAGAGACGTGCTGCCGCCGTGCAGCAGCACTCAGCTCTTGATGTGGCACAGCAACACAACTGTGTTTTAGAAACTTAATGATGTTTACCTACTCTGGGGCTTTTTTCTTTATACCTCTTTCTATAATTCCAAGGTTTGTCTGAGATTGTTGTTCATACCCTGTTTTGTTTTTGTGTTTATATGTGTTCAAACCATAGACTGTATTAATTAACATGTTGTAGTACATATAGTCAGTGCACAGCAGACCAGTGTAGTAGTGAGGTCGTACCTTTGAAGAAGCAGTCCTTGCTGTGCACCACATAGATGCGTCTCCTCTCCAGGCAGGCGGTGCGGTAAACCTCGCAGTGGTTCTCGAAGAACCTGCCGTCGGAGCCGCACACCGGAACAAAGGAGGGGCGACATTTCTCCTGGCAAACGCACTCGGCTCGGCCGGTCTCCGCCATCACCACGCACTGTCGCCCCCGTCCACAGTAGGTCCTCTGGCAGGGGTCCTCGTGTTGGTCAGACAGGGCTGGAATACCAAGAGGCAAGGGTCCATTAGAGAAAGGAGCCATATCAAATACATTCATGCAGGAGAATCCCCTTTCACCTCCAACTCTTTATGACTCTGAAACCAGAATACTTTGGACTCTAGTGCTCAACCTGAAATGAAACACTATGCTGGGGAAAACAAAAACTGTAACACAATAACAAGATGACTTCCACAGAAATAGAACATGTGTAAACTTGAGCCAACACCTCAAGACTTGATCACAGGTATAAGGTGCTAATGAGGACAAGTCTTTTTTTAATGCAATCTGTACAAATCAAAAAGCCAGGTGTGCTTATTAACACTTGTCAGCGCTCGCTCACGCACGTGTGTGTTCATCTGTACACAAAGACTGTAGAACATTGTTGGTCTGCATACTCCAGTTTGTCTGACACACACATACATACACCGTTCACCACCTGCGCTCCAGGCCTGCACAAACCCACACACAAATGCATGCACACATGCACACTGCTTACGCCAGCATCGCTAACATCACCGCTCGTTGCCCAGGACACATCACTTCTTCGCCGTGATTTAATCTATTTGCACTTAAAGCCGGTCAAAAAGCTGCTGATCCAGCCAGACACTCCACCTTGGATTGATCTTCTCTGACTCCGTGATCTCAGGCGGGACCCTCCTCTGTTGTTATGATCTGCGAGCTGGATTTATGGGCCCAGTGCTGTGGGGGTTATTGTAGGGGAAAAGCATGTGCTTAAAATGTACAAACAGGGCATTTGGTGCCTCTTAAACCCATCTGGAAAATGTCAGCGGTAATAATTTTGACAGAAATGACTGAGGAAGCATAAAGGCTCCACTGATGTTAACAAACATGAACACCTCCTGTGTGGACCCACTTAGTGTTGAATCCACTGAGAACTCCAGTTCAGAGTTTGAGTAAAGGTTTCAATAATAATGTTGTGTGATGGAATAAATTAACTCATAATAAATTCAAAATTAATTAAAAGTACAAATGTCAAAGATTTAACAAGAACATTTGTTTGGTGTCTTTTTCTTTGTCTAACTGGAGCTGGACTAGTTTATTTTATTTCCCAAACCCCTGAAAACCCTGAAGGAAAAATACACATATCAAAAATGTAAAAGTGACTTTTGGGTGTAAAAACAGAACTCCTCGCCCCCCTTCTGACCCAGTTGAGTTTTAGCACAGCTTCTTCTTTTAGAAATTCAGGAATTATCTTGCTCTCTCCCTGTGTTTTTTTTTTTTTTTTTAGCTTTGATGCTAACAAGCTCTGTTATTTGCCATGGAAACCAGGGCAAACATGGAGCAGATAACTGTTGGCTGCAGAACTGCAAGAAACAAATTGTACAATATGTGAATAAACGCCATTTCAAGGCAGAGAGGAAACCTACTGAGCAAAACATGTGAAGAATGAACCATGATTTGCAAAAGCTAAGAGTGAAAAGTCACTTTCTGGCACACGGGGGGAGGCTGGTTCACTGTCACAAGGCAATGAATGCATATTCCGAAAGGACTTAGTGAGCATTGTGTTGCTGCTGTTTTGAGGTTGAGGTGCTCAGAAGGGGTCAGCTCTATTATCCCTCTGTGGTATAAGACTAAAAACCACACAGGCTTAGCTTAAAGAGAGCCCCCCCAAAAGCTTTTAGAGCCAAACTGCTGAAAAGAGTAAACTGAATTTGCCTGGAGAATAATCGTATCTAAACGACTGCGAATATTCAATAAGAGAGGTAATGCGCAGCTGTTGGAAAAGAAAAGCAAACGCACACTGACAGTTCGTAACAGGCATATATCAATACACAAGCACCCCTCTCATTTTGAGGTGAGAAGACTGATCGATTGATTCAAGGGAAAATTGTGAAAATGTTGAAAAAAACAATAACAATATTTAATAAAGCGAACATAAAAATATAACAGGTTCTTCCCTGAACTATCCAGCATCATTTCACTTAGTTCCATGGAAATGTTCTGTTCTTTTATCAGTCCGATGAGCATATCTTTAATTATTATTACTGCTTTCTTTGTTTTATATACAATCTTATTTTACAAGGTTAAAGAGTCGAGTGTCAGACGAGCTCAGATGGAGAATCACCTAAAAACTATCAGTACAAGTTGAACTGGTTTGTAGCTGCTCAAAAGTCAGGCCTTAGGCTTTTTCCCAGTTATGACATCAGTGCGACCTGAGCGCTATGAAACTATAAGGTTGAGGTGCTATATCAGTCTGGGGTGTTGACCCCTGCCAGGTAAAATCCCTGAGTGCTGAGGGGGGGTAAGACACATTCCTTTTTATCCATTTTACTAATTGTTGTGCATGTCTCGGCAAAGCATCTGTGGGAAATGCAAAATAGCGCGCCTCCCCTGCGACCTTGCTGTTCATGTCAAGGTCGGGGACGATTACAAGATCGTTTGTATTCTCCAAGCGTGGGAGATTAAACGCTTAGCTACAAACATCCTGCGGCGGTTATCCACCGGTGGCCGACTTCCTTCTTCTTCCTGCTTGTTTTCTCCCTCCGTGCCTCCCACTCATTCCACCGCGTCGGCCCCGTCTGCACTGTCCCCGGTTTGGTGAGAGAAAGGACTGCGTGCACGGCCGCCGCTCGAACCACAGAGCCATCGGCACACAAGGGTGGCGTCTACAATGCACGAGCTGTCTGACATTAAACTAAGCACTCGCACACTCTAAGTCCTTTGTCTCTTGCTCTCTTGGACCATGTTGGCTGAATTGTGGCTTGCTTAAGAGGCTAAAAGTGTCATTTGATAATCCTCGCCGTCTAAGCTGCCGACACAGTGCTTATAAACGCCTCTTATGAGTCCAGTCGCTCTGAGGTGCCAAGACAATGCCAGGCTGGACCGTCTGGTGTCAAGCCTCACGTCCTGAAATTACAGTTTATTTCTCTGTGCATGTGTACGTTCTCTCAATCTCTTGTCCCCTTGTCAATACCAGGCTGCTGCTGAGCTCCTCTGGGCTTCAGTGGGCGCACCGACGCGCACACGCGGACAGTCGGAATATGTCACTTCATTCTGGGAGCAAAGTACTTACGCACAAACTCTCGCTCTATTAAGCAGCAGAAATAAGGCTCAATATGTTTATACCTGAGGCAAGATTCTGGAGCTCTTTAAAGCCCTTAAACATTTAAAGGCAATCACAACAGACTTTATTTATTTTGAATGTAACCCAGCGCTACAGAGGGAGCGTCCGTTGTCTCTCACACATTCTCTTACCAGACGCACAGGGCTGAGCTTCTTACTAATTAGACTGGAAGAACATTTGCCCCGCTGATGTGGGACTCGCCGCCTGAAGCGCGACCATCTTTTAAACCTCTCTGATCCATGGAAACACACAAGCTGCAGCCACAAATCCTTCAGGATATCAGTATGTGACATTTAGAGAAAGTGGATTTTTTTTGGCGGGGATAGCAGAGGGATGCTGCTCCGGCCGAACAAATGCGTTCCCGTTCTCCGCGTACAGGCGTGTGGCCTGGATATGCATCCATAATGTGCATTTGTGTTTATGCAAGGGCGTTTTTCAGCCCGAGAAACGCTGCGTCACATCTGCTGATCCTACAGATCATTCTATTTGCTCGGAAGCAGCTGTAGATAATTAAATTCCAAGACGTGCCGTCAAACACTGTCTACCTTGCATGCACCGCACAGTCGGGCAAAGTGCTTCTGACACGGACGCTGAGCTGGAATATCAATGGACATCAGCAACCCTCGGTGCTGGGCGAGATATGCTGTGGCATAAATAGAGATAAGAACACTGCATTGTACCAGAAGTGATGTTACGGTTCTGGGCAAACAGAAGAAGAAATCTGGAATACAAATAACATTTTTTATTAACTGGATATTTGAGGAATCCTTTTTTATTTTATTGTGTTTGGCCCTCTCATAGCAAACTGCTTGAAAATGTTCTCCCATGACTATTTCCAAAGAATCCTTCAAATCGTTGGCAAAATCAAACTGAGACGACCGCTGGACAGCCTCTGGCCTAGAAAGAATACATGGATCATTTTTTTTGGTGAAAACCCAAAGAATTGAAGGTGACATATACATAGCGACTAAACAGCTGACTGATCAAATCACCATGAAACCAGTCGGACAGTAAACATCTTCTCTCCTCACACACAGAGACAACTCCAGCGACGCTTCTGCACAAAGCGACTTGGGAAGATAATTGAATCCAATATTAACTTACTACTGAAGACATTTTTCTCCATTAAGAGCTGCAAAGTACCTATTACCTCCACGACCTCTGTCTTAATGACAGGTTAACCAGTTCCTTCACGTTCACTATGTGAATGAGTGGATGGATTCAGTCAGCTGACTGGAAGAGGGGAAGAACTTGTTATCTGAATAGAAAGAGAGTTCGGCTCATAAATATTATCTGTGGGCTTGGTCACTTTAAATCTAGAAGACACACACACAGTAAAATAGAGGTGTAGAGGTGCGTTTCATTTTCTATAATTATTCATCATTATTTAATATTTCTGTGTATATTTGGGCATTTTTACTAAGAATGAAGTTTTACTCACAAAGGAAAATAGTTTAGATGTTGAAGTCACACTTTTCTAAAAATGATCTTAAATGGTCAACTAAAACTTCACTCATGGGAGGGGGGCTTCTATAAGCCTAAGAACACGTGTAACGGTTACAGTATGTTGTACTACAGTATGCTGACTCAGGAGCGTCAGTGCTTCCATTTCCTGCGTGTGCCTCACCATGCTGCACTTCATTCAACTGCAGCAGGAACAGTCCCAGAACTTTTTGATTGTGCCTCGAGGAGGGTGGTCAGCAGTAATACAGCACCAAACACAATATGAAATTCTAGAAGGAGCAGCAAGGGGGGGGAAACAAAGGATGGGAATTAAAAGAGCAAACGGAAACACAAAGGCACGGCGGAGATGAACAAAAGCGAAAGGATTCAAGAGTAGGGAAATAATTAGCGGTCATTACGATTGCGAGGCAGTAATTGCTAAGAGAGAAGTGTTGGCTCAGCCTCCGCAGAGCAGAGGTATTTGGTCTACGCCGCAGACAAAATGTCATTGGGCTCATCTGGCTGCCCCGGCTGAAAGGCCTGTATCGATCTCCTGATCCCTGTGTGTCTGCAGCCGCTCTGCCGTGAGGTTCTCTCCTCTGGAGGGAATGACCTGAGAGGGCTGGGGATGCTGCCGCTACACGGCGCTCATACATGATCCACTACATCGGGGATTTCTTTGGGGGGCTGGGGCTATTTTTTTGCACCTGATTGGTGAGCGGCTTGGGCACCAAGCACTGCACACTCACCATGTTATGTAAGCCTCCAAGGCTCGTCACTCTAACTTAGAGGGGTAGTTCTCCTCACCACTATACCGATGGAGGATCGAAGTGTTTGAGCCAAATAAACACTTTCAGAGCTGAGTTGTAGCCAAATCCAAATTAAATTAGAATAAAAGGTGAGTGACTCTTTAAACTTAGATAATACAATCACATAATATGCCACAGCGCTGATTCCTGTGGTGTCATCCAAGTGCCCAACATTCAAATTGTACCGTCCTCTTATATCCTCGTATGTTCATTTTGAACTCCTCTCTTCAAAATCTCCTCTCCACTGAATCCACTGTTAACAGACAAGGCTGTTTTCTTTAGTCACTTGTTTCAATTGACATTTAGCGACAATTGTGAAGTAGCAGATGAGCAGTTGCCATGTCTCCTGCTGAAACCACTGAGCCCTTCTCAGGGTCGCAGTAAGAGGTGGAACAAACTGGGAGAAAAGATGTTCGTAAGCAGCGTGAACTCAAAAGGAAACAGGCTGTTAATCTATCAGAGTCACAACGTGTAAGAATGGAAGGTTGTTTATGCAAGAAAACATGACTGGGGATCTTTTCTCCAGGCAACCCTGAGTGCCCACAGGTGAAGGGAAGAGCCGAGGGATAAAAAGGTTAAGGGAAATGGAATTCACACTCGTCTGCTGTCAGTCACATGGCCACATTGGTTACGGCATGACAAGCATCTGCGTCTCACTCTGCGGGCCACCCTCTCCAGGGGACTAGAAATGATTTAGGAGGATGACAGCAACTCCTCTTGTGGAATATCGAATGATGATGCGGCCTCTGGGCGCTCCCCAATAATTACGTTTGGAAAATAATGCTGGAAAATGGCTACAAATAATCTCTGACATGTGAACAGACTGATTGAGCTCGATTCAGAACCACCTGCGATGATAAATTATACTGGAAAAAATAAGGAAGATCATTTCTCACTCATTTTACTGATCCTGATGATGAATACTGATTTCTTTAATGGTATAATTTGATGCGGCATTACTAAATCTAAGACGTATGGGCTCTATTATGTTGTCTTTTTTTCAAACTGGATTTAATACAGTTAAAAAACAAAACAAAAACATGTTTGTAAGATGTATATCACCATTAACATTCATCGATCAAAACGTGTCATCTACAAATACAACAAACAAGTCGGCGCGCTTTGTCTTGCCTTCTTGACTTTGTGTGGGTGTGTACACAAGTGATTACATGTCCACCGACCCACAAAGCTGCCTGCAAACAACCCCTGACACTCAGCATGGCTGGTTCACATTGTCTGTTATATTATTTACAGCAATTCGACCGCTGCTGCAGCCACAGTACAGGGATGGAGCATCAGTCGTCTCCAGCTGCTACGCTCATATGTTCACGCTGATGGCAGCACAGCCGAGGATAAAAGAAGCTCTAAATGTAGTTTTTCTGCAGTAGGTTTGAGGGAGCATGTGAGTGTGAGTGGGGAATATATGCTGAGGAAAAAATAAATAAATACCTTCGCGTCTGAGCAGCCTGTCGAGTAGAAAGGGAAAGTGTTTGAAAGAAGAGCCGTCCATGTTTCATACACGCTGTGTATTTGGAGACATATAGTCTCATTCTTCAAGGCTTACCTACAATTTTCATTTCTGTTTGCAAACATGCATGTTTCTGTGAAATGTGTCGCATGCTCCTGCGGGTAGAGCAACGTTTCCGTAGCTGCAGACTCCTCCCCGATGTGCACCCACTCCACTCGCTCCCTGTTCATTATCAACAGCATCTTAATCCCTTCGATCCATCTTCAGCCTCATCTTGCTCTCACCTCTTGTTATTTATCTCTCTATTTATACATCTCGCTACAGTATACGCTGTATTTCTGCTGACACCACCCCTGCGCCTCCCTCCCTGCAGGGCTCTGGGAGAACAGAGGCCAGGCAGTACCCCCCCCCCAGTGGCCTACCTCCCAAGATTACTAATAGGCCCCGCAGGGCAGGAGGCCACGGAGGTGAAGCATAAAGGCGGAGAGAGGCTCAAGAGGCCATGTCATCTCTTGTGACTTGTAAAAAACGGTAAAGAAGGGACCGGCTGCTTGTGTTCTGAATTGAATGCTTTGTGTTCATTTACAGGACGCCATTACTGGACGCAACCGGAATCTGATCAAAGAGCAATGACCTGGAGGATGGACGACAGTTATTCTTTGTACTTTGCATAGTTGAGTTTATATATGGGATCAAATGATATGCATCATATGCTATATGCAATGCAACCTATGTTGACTCTTAGGCTGTAATACTTATACATATACTTTATATCACATTCACTCCTGTGAAGAAGGTATTCTACCGCCCTGAATTCTTCATTAAAATGATGAATGAATACGCAATGCTGATACCTGAGGTTGAGTCAAAATGTTCAATTGTTTATCAATGTCAACACAATTCTACAACATCTGCACGTAAAGCAGCAGATAGCTGCTACTAGTTCAGTGTAGCAAAGGTCGCCGTGGTTAAATTTTAATCACTTGTTGGTCGGACACATCCATCGAAGCAAGACACATTTCACGCTCAACCACCTTGACCTCCATGCTCTTCAGGAAGAAACCCAAGGGCGGCTGGGTGGATTATTGCACCACGAGGCATGTATCACCTGATACACTCTGAGTACAACACATGTGTTTACAGAAATAGTCACGGTAGAGCAGTGTACTGGCTAAACAGAGCAGTGGCGTATCCTCACACCATTCAACTAAATACCATACGGCTTCATGGTTTGACAAAATGAGTCAAGCAAAGAAACATGTGCCAGTAGCAGGCACGCGCGGTTCAACATAAGATCAACCCTCCCGACTTTCAGCCCAGATGCACGTATGAATGCATGCATGCATGTGCCTCAACTCCGATCACACTGATCAACCCTCTGCCAACCCAGCGCTGTTGTTTTCAAAGGGTTCTGTGATGGTGAGGAAAAACAGTGAATGCCACATCTACAAGATGAAGAAGATAAACAAACTGAGGCTGGGAAAAAATTATGTTCGAGACCACCATTTGCATATGATTAGTATTATCAAGGGGACTTCTGTCTCGGCCGACAAGGAAGATTTGCACTAGATAAAAATCCAGGATGATCTGTGCTATTACAAATCACTCTGCATCCCCCAGGTAATATTAGCCCTGTGCAAATGGAGCTTTTCACTTCTCCTCATCTGCAGCTTTGCACTTAAATAGACTGTTGAAGAGCGCTGGATATATATGCACTCAGAATTACTGTGCGTAAAATGGGCGCAGCTATAGATGCAGTACATCCCCTATTGATTTTCCTGATGCACCTGTGCATGCATGAATACACGGTGCATTTATTTTCCAACCACCACTGGAAAATTCCTCTACGTATATATTTATTTATTTTCCTGCAAATATAGTTGCAAGCAAACATACATGCCCACACACACACACAATGCTTGCTGTCATTAAGGGCTGGATACACTGTTATGGATTGCAATACAGCAAAAAGGTAACATGGTGAGGGGAATTTCAATTTACAGCAACACTGTCATCAACGTATAGAAGTGGCTGCAGGGCTTACAACTGAAAACCTTGTCTGGACACTAAATAGAGGTGATAAAATAAAACAACCACAGGGAGCGTGTGGCTGAGAAATCTGGCTGCTGCTCATACGCAATTACTGGGGGAGCATTATTCTGATGGTAATGGTATTGGACCGTACACTGTACCTGACAGTATATAAACAAGTGGGACTTGCTGGTTCACAATTACCGTGTCAGGGTATTGTTACACATTTATTTACAGAGTCGTGGCAAAGAACATTCAGTTGCCTGCAGCCTTGGCCTCTGAAGGACGCTTGTGCTGGAACTGCTTCTGTTGTTTTTCCAATCACGTCTCCCTGAGACAGACGCACCGCCAACAGTGTGGGACAGTTAAGATGAAAAGTGTAACTCTAATGCAGATGAGCAGGTTTTTTTGCTTTTCAAATTGTCCGGTTGTTGTGTTTATTAAATACCACCCAGTAGCAGGGGCTCACTCAGAAATAACTAGGGAGCTGGAGGACATGCTTTTGTGGTCTTAATGACTTTGGAGATATCGCACACACCATGTCCACTGATGAATACAAGAGAGATAGAGGGACCGATGAAGAGATACCGAAGGAGAAAGGAGATAAGGACAAAACCATAGATCTAACAGGAGAGAGGATTCTACTGAAAGCCTTTCAGGAGGTTGTGAGTCTCCATCTTTAAAGTGAATCACGAATCATGCAGAGCCACTTAATTGAATCTATGTTTATTATTTTCCCTCAATAACACGGCAGACCATGTGCTCTGTTCATAGCGTTTATAATTGGATAATTGTGAATAATTAGATCAAGGTGACTCGTCTCATCTGGTTAGGTCAGTCTACCATACATATGATTTTATGTTGATGCAGGAAAAGGCTCGGAATGGTGTGATGTGGGTAGATATTGAGGTGAACTCTATTTAAAACATAATGTTCAAGTATAAGTGCACCATCTATGATATAAGAGTGATGTTCACTTCTAATGTGATTCTTTCAAAGTCTTTAGCCATGTCTGAGACCAGCAGTCGCTCCAGCAGATAAAGACAATGTGAAGCAGACAGGTAAGGACAGACCCATAAACAGAACAGCTTCGAATTAGAGCTACTGAATTATACATTAAGCCTTTCTCCCTGTTGTACAACTGACAGGTCTAATGTATAAATGATGATTTGCCTCTAGGAACCCAAAAGGCCTCATGGAGAAAAACAATCTTATATTTACAGTATTTTTTTTTTTTTTTCTTTTCAGACTTAAGCATCAGCAGAATTTATGTTTGAAGTAGTCAGGCACATACACATGAATGCATTTGTGCAAAAACACAACAGACCTGACCACAAGAAAAAAAAAGGAAAAACAGAAGCTAATGAATAAATAAAACAGAACAACTGGCATCGAAAATAGCCCTGACCGAGCTGTGCCCAGAGAGAGACGTTCAGTGAGTGATCTCATCAGTGTGGCTGTCGGGTCGGCTCGGTGGTCAGGAGAGCCGCCGTGGTGTTGACAGCTGGCTGTCATTACTCCAGGAGTGAGGGGAGACAGCAGGCAGGAGGACGACAGGGACAGTAAATAAAGGAATGGAAGAACAAGAGGTGGGGGTCTCAAGAAGAAGAAGAAAAAGACAAGAGGTGGACACGGAGGCATGGAGACTAATGTGACCTCGTGACCTTGATGGATTTTGGCCCATGGCCTAATTCCATGCTATTTCTCTGTAGATCAAAAGAATGAGAAATGTGCCTTGTCTATTACTGTTCCTAATTTATTACTTTGTTCCACCCTGATTTCACAAGGGATCGGATCCAAATTAATTTAGAATTTTGCAGGTGCAGAGAAGGAGGATGTTAAACATGGTCTGGTATCGTATTTTACACACTTTCTCTATTTTCACCCATCTACACTGGAATTAAAACATATTTCTCTTTTCGTTTTGTGTGTTTTATTTCAAGGGAATGTCTGTCAATATGATGTATTGTGGGCATCACAGTGGGAAAGTGGCCTCACAGCATGAAGGTGTTTACTGGGTACTTTCTGGGTGCTGTTCTCCCAGTGTCTGTGACCTCAAGGTACTCTGGCATCCGCCCACAATCCAAAGACATACAAACTGGGGTTAGATTAAAGACACTCGGGTGAAGAAAGCATGGATGGCTGTTTGTGTCTGTTTGTAACATTTTACATTTACTAAAGGAATTCTTCAGTTTTGCATAATATTTTATGACATTTTGAAATAACTTGTCGTACTCATCGAGCCCACAGAGGTTTGTAGTGTTTCATTAAGAACCCCTCTGTCATAAAGTATTACTTTTAGTCTGGTGACTTAGCTACACAGTGTACTATTACTGCATGCTTAAAATATAGAGATGGGCAGAGTAACCTAATGAGAAGTTATGCTGAAAAGAACAAAGAGGCGACACAGAGCAGCGATGAAAGAGGAGCGACAAAGTTGAGAGGAGGGGGAAAGGTGGATGAGAATTAGAGGTGGTGACAAGGGGGTGAGAGGGAGGATGAGAGCGAAGGGAGGAACAGAGGGGAGGATGGAGGGCAAAGAGGGAGAAAGAGTTGGGCAGAGAAAGCGGGATGGGTTGGAGGCGGGTGACTGGGGGGCAGCTGGTGGAATGAATGGAGGCCAAGCATCTGAGGGACAACTACTGAGCGGTCACTGTGTGTATGTGTGTATGTGTGTGTGTGTGAGAGAGTGAGGCATATCGTGTTGAGCGAAAGAGATGAGTGATTGCGGAATGAGAGAGAGAGGGTGACAAAAAAGAGATGTGAAAAGAGAGAGAGGTGAACAGAGACAGCGAGCGAGGTGGATCTGGCCCAATGTGTTGAGGATTAGGGATTTAGGGCTTGTTGGAACAGACAGTGTGTTTACAGGAGTCCAGAAATACGCCTCTTGCCTCGAGATGTGGGTATTCTATGAATCTAAGTAGGATTTAGATTTAGCAGTTAAATTTGAAGGCTGCAATACGGCTGAGACACAAAGTCCATACGACTTGTTACTGGTGGAAATGCCGAGGGCGTTGTTTGTGCAGACTTAGAACAGCACACAGGAGTGCCACTGAGCTCAAACAGGCGGCAGCGCCAAATAAAGTCGACGAAAGGCAGAGTTCTGGTCCTTCATTATGATTGGCTGAGCAGTGTTTAAAGCCATTGTTAAACACTCTATAAAAACACACCAGTCAATCCATTACACCGGCATGACGTGTTTTCCAAACATTAGATTTGGTTGTGACTATGTAGGGATAGTGAGGATAACATTTGGTTATAATAGAGCACTGCATGTTCTAAGGCTGCTTGTTTGCAGCCTTTCCTCTAAAACTGTAAAAGTGACCTGGAGCAATTGAGCCACGGAAAGTAAAGACCGATACAGTCCACAGAACCCTGAGGCTGCACCACTGCTGCTGCACAGGGAGCCTGTTAAATCGAAGTTCAATGAAGCTTGACTCAGCAGGCAGAACTCTGAACCCTGAACCTGGTGAATGTGACCCTTACGATGGGCGGCTGTGGGGGGAGAACGATCATCGTCCAACTTGTGGGAGGTTCAAGCCGAGGCTCTCCCATCTGAACGGGAACTGGACCCTAAAGTTGCCACGCAGCAAAGACTGGATCTAAACCAACCACTGATTGCAAAGCACAGTTATACAAAAACTCTGGTAATAACGAGGCAGAAATGTGAACTGTCCTGCGGCGGTTACCGTAGCAACAAACCTTCAACAATAGAAGATGATGGAATATCTCTAATACCGTCAAAGCACAATTAAAGCCCTTAAAAATATCTATTTATCTGCCAACAAGTTAGAGCATCACTTTATCAAATTAACATTTTGTGGCACTTTCCAGAAAAATGTCTATTTTCAGCACAAGGTCTGTTATTAATTTGGCAACTGCTTACTATTCAACTTCTTGGCTGAACAGTTTGCGCTTATCTTCTATCAATCATCAGAGTCCTTTGTTGCTGAGTGTTTATTTTATGAAGCACTGCCAGGTGAATGTTGTAAACTATACTATGAATGGAATAATCCATGAAGGCCATGATTTAAGTGATTTTAGGGAGATGTTGGACTCAAGTCTCCTGGGGTGAATGGCTTTAAAACAATAGTTGTTTTGGAATGGTTTCATGTTTGTTGAATATCGGCATCTATCCAAACAAACAGAGAACAATCTGGGTTGCTTTGTTTTTTTTCGGAAATCATAATGTGGATAAAACATAGTTTGTTTTAAACCTGGTGCTCGTTTGGTGTGGCGAGTTCACAGAACGGCCAAGACGGGAACACTCAGCTTCAATCAGATCAAAATCCATAATAGATGGACATGTAAATATCTTATGAAGGAGAGCCATGGAGAAAATGACTCTGTTCTTAGGACCACACACACACACACACACACACACACACACACACACACACACACACACACACACACACACACACACACACACACACACACACACACACACACACACAACACACACACACACACACACACACACACACACACACACACACACACACACACACACACACACACACACACACACAGGAACAGATGCGTGCACACACAAAGACCAGAAATCCCTCACGGCAGTGCAAGGAAAAAGTGTAATAGAGTGTATGTATCTAATATTCATGCTCTATCTTAATGGACATTCTGTGTGAATGCGTCCTTGTTTTCACCGTTGTCTGCATGCGTGCTCAACAAAAATCCATCGCTGCTCCGAAAAGATGCAAGTTTGTTTTCTAAAAAATACATCAATATCAAATGTTGCATGAGTTTTATTTTAACAGTTTTGATATTCAAAAGTAAATATTGTTGGAAATATGACAACTCTAAACACTTTGTCATAGATTAACTGAACGCAAGTTCAGACTAGAAAAGTATACTTAATATAATACCTTAAATTCACAATTCAAAGTTTTGCTGAGATTAAAGACTATTTCTACTGAGGTAAAGATGCAGCAGGAATTTAGCCTTTGTTGTCAAATGGGGTAAAATTTGAATTTGGCTCTAGTTTTGTTTCTACAAACATTAGAGGGAAATGATGGACAAAGTCCGTTTAACTAATCTGACGGCTAACGATGAGGTTAAATGGATGATTACGGATATTTTACCTCATCTTCATGGGGCGTGAAAGTATTAGGGTAGAGGGAGGAATTCATCAGAGAGTGGCTCTTCATTGTTAAGAAGAAGATTGAAAGCTTCTGATGGACACATTTAAACAGCCATGCGCCCCTGTTTATACTGGCAGTCATTAATTCAGTCACAATGTCCCTGTGCTTGATATTCAAGATGCAAAGGAGGCAGACTCAATCATAACAGACTTAATAATAAAATAATCAAAGCATATACAACTGACAACCAGGAGGCAACATGAAGAAGATATTTTTGATCTGGTGATTGATTTAGAAGCTATTGTTTTGCTAACGAATCACAACTAAAACTATTTCCTGTCTCTATCCTGCTTGTCTTGTATTTTCCAAAAGATAAAATATAACAGATACATTCTCTCCCAACACATATGAAAATGCTTTTAACAAAAAAAGCCAATTAAAATAGCCAGGCATGCAGAATTTCAATTAAAGGGAAATATGCACATGCACACACACTCAGTCATGCCCACGCGCACACAATGCACCTTCTCACAAGCCCATTACTTTGCAACGTGGAGGTTCAGCTGCCGTTGAGAGCCGTCTGGGTGGTGATGATATTATGAGTGCAGATGCAGCGTTAAGATGTGCAGCGCACCACAGGGGAGCACTAAAAGCAAAACCTGACCCTGTCGATGATTAATAATTCAGCAGAAATCAGGGTTAGAATAAGTGCAGTGTGGAACGACATATCATTTATACAGTTTGCAGAAGACGACAGTCCCCCGCCATCATAAAGTTTGCATAAGGTCCAAGCCTCCCCCCATGCAGCTGTCCACAAGGCTGGATTATAGAGGGGGGGGGGGTGGAGAAAGTGGCGGTGAGTCACCAGCCATTCTCCATCTCCACTGAGGCCCACCTGGCAGGGAGAAAATGGAGCTGGACACCAACATAGTGGGTATGGAGGGGGCCAGTGGCCACTGGCGGCCCTGCTGGCGGGCTGACTGGCTGGCAACAGGCAGCCAGGCCAGTATGGAGCTAGACTTTATAGGTTCAGAAAGCGATGAAGGCCGTTGAGACTGCAAACGATGGAGATGTAATAAAAGGAAGCAAAGTGAAAAATAACATATACAATGAGGCAAAACTAAAGCTCTTCAAATTCCACTCATTTTGTTTTTATTTATGGATGAGGCTTCCCGCACAATATATGATAGTAAAGAATCACTAGGCTTCATCTCATATAACTCCAACCATCCCTGTTCTTACATCAGTATGTTTGTGGGGTTAAAAGTCATAACTAACTCTACTAACTAGTGGCGAGGATGGATCTGAGTGGTTCGGAGAAAAAGCTTATTACAGCTGAGCCTGAGCTTTTATCGTTAACAGAGCAGACACTGCTGCATCAAGTCAGCGTGGTCTCATGCTGCTTCTCTTTCAAAAAATACAGCCATTACCACGTTGTCAGTTTCCTTTCATCGGTGGCTTTATTATCTGTGTTCTCTAAATTAATTAGCTTGGACTAAGACTCTGTGTGGATTTATTTTCAGTGAAACAGAGCAGATTTAGCTCTTTCAGCAGGAGCTGCAGCAGAACTGAGTGAATAAGTCACCGCTATATTCAATAACCATTACGGCCCAAATAATTGACATGTCTAATTAATTTAAGACATTAAAGCCCCACTTCCACTCCAGTGCCAGGAGCAGTCAGTTCCTCTGATACCGTGTGAAACATGAAAGTTTGTCGATGAAGTGAGATCATTTTCTTGAAAGGATGGTTGTTGAGATTTTCAGCATTATCGAACAATATTAAGAGCAGTGTGACTGCATATTGTGGTTGTTCTTTTGCTGTATTTCGTCAAAAGGCATCACCAGCTACTTAATATGACTCAAACACTTCATCCACCCCTCCATCGGCAGAGTGGGGAGTAGGTAATGAGTGAATTCAATTTTTTCTGTGAACTATCCCTTTGAACCATTAGAGCAAACAATGAACCGGTGATAAAAATAACTTTTTGCTCAAACAAGACAAGATTGATCTGCATTTCAAATGCTGTGCTGTCACGGAAATCTGGTCACCTGCTTTTTCAGCAGTGCATCATTGTTCCTGACAAGACAAACTAAATAACGCAAAAAAATACATTTTAAAAAATAAAAAAAAGCTGAATTTAATGAGGGAAGTTTAAATCAAACCAGATTCAAGTTCACCTCCGCAGCGATTTGCATTAAACAGGTGACTGAGATTTGCATTTTTATGGAGTTCCCATGGCCTCCTTTTGCCCTTAACTCTCTTTGAACAGGCTCGGCAGGAGATAGGGATGTTAATTATGGACCACAAAAACCACAATGGGAATGATCTCAATGGCTTTATTGTGTTATCCCAGATAGGTTTTAATTGAATTATGGAGGAAACTAGAGTGGAGGAGAATGCTGAGCACTGTGTCCCCTTTATTTTTTACTAAACCAAATCAATTACACTAACAAAGTTCCTCTTCTTTTTTTAAAAAAAATGGAGCCATATCAGATGATAAACAAACTGTTTGTGTGGCATGATCTGTACAATGAGGTCACGATTCAATAATAGCAGCTTTAAAAGCATAAAATAGATCATGCTTAGATATTCTATGTAATCATAATGTTACTGTTACTACAAATGTTACATCCAATTGACCTAGAGCTACGTTAGAGCTGTGGGGGTCTAGTGTCCTCAAAGGAAATCTGATGTAACAACACTAATGAAGTGGAGGTCCAAATCAAATAAGTGGTTTCATTTCACTTGTGTTCCCCTGAAACTCAAACAGAATACAACCGCACCCAAAAAAAAGAAAGTAAATTAGTTTTAGTGACTGTGAGTGAAAGTTCAGTCTCTATAGTATCAAGGGCCTGGGAAATGTATGGAGTGTATGCATAAATATTTAAATGGAAAATAGAGAGACATAGCACATATTAAAACTACAAAACACATGCAAAGACACACATACACACACAAATATTTTCATATCTGGGTCCTTGGCAGAGAGTAGGGGCTCTCAGAGGAGAGCAGTGGGAGGAAGGAGAGGACTACAGGAGTAAACAACACAATCATATGACACTTTTAATAACGTCCCTTTTCTCTCTCCCTCCTCCTCAGAGTCTGGAACCTCCTCATCTTATATTCACTTGTCCCTCCGCCTGGTGCGTTTGTGCCTTTGTTCATCTTTTCCTCTGCAACAGTCGCTGCATGATTGCCCCATTCCCTTCCCCCCCGTCTCTGTTTCAATTAGCTTTACAGAAACACGCCATCATTGTCAAAATAATTAAAGCAGAGTATGCTGGAGTACAGTCATGTGTGCATAAAGACGTTAATTGTTTTCACTCTGTTCGTCGTCAGTGACAACAAGAACAGCATGAGAGGGAAGATCGCTCAGAGAGGTGAGAAATTACTCAGTGTTTAAAATTGCCACAATGTTAAATTGGAATCAGGAGGTATGAAATATGTCTGTAAATTTATATTGACAGTTTAATTCAGTTTAATTGTAGGGGCAGTTCAGCCTCATTAAAAGAAAATGACAGATCTGCAGAGCTACCTGCACGTCCTCTCGCATTCACACGTGGACATTGAAAGTTTGTTAGACTGGGCACTCTCTGACCTTTTCTCATGTCACTGCACATTAACAATATCAACTAAAAATGGAGTCAGCCGCCCACACTGCTTGCACTCTTATGCAATCAACATGTGCTGCATAGTTCAAATGCTTGGAATAAAAAGGTTCAAGTCTGCATTGAGAAAAAGAGAATTTTATGAAATTAGATTGATGTGAAAATCAAAAGAAAGATTCAGGGCAGCAACATCACTGTGACATTAGATTAAAGACTACATAAGCATAATTTATTGACTGGTGGCCATGTGGTGCAATACTGTAACTGAATAAAACACTGTTTCAACTCTATTTGCAAGTGTATATGTATAAAATGCACTTCTCAGGAATTAGCAATCGACCACCATTGATCCAGTGCTTTGACCTGATGATGGATTCGTGAAAAACAAGACTCCGGACCCAGACTACTCTCAAACCAAATTGAAAAAAAAAAAAAATGCTGAAGCTAGCACTACGACAGACAGAGATAGAAAATAATAATAAGCCACCTGCTCAGCCATTCTGGCTGCTTTAAAAACAAACAAAAAAAAAAACTAGTTGATCAAGACAGTTTCGTGTGTATCTTTTCTTTCCCTATTAATGTGTGGTATGCATAAAGTTAGAGTCTTTGCAGATCTAATCTGAAGTTCAATTCCGGTTTTAGACTCTCTCCTGATAACTTTAGGAGAAAGTCCTTAACAAACACAGACCAAGCATAGAAGACTATTTTCTTGTAGGCACCATTGCTTGAAATAAGTGACAGGTCAAGTACGGGGGAGTAATTATAAAAGAAGGCATTGCTGATGTTTTCTGTATAATGTGATATTATCGTTAAAGGTCACAGTTAATCAAAGAAAAAGTGTACCCCAATTTTACCAAAACCTTTTGACACCTCTATGCTTCACAGGATTTTCATTTGCATCTGTCTCATTCTCTCTAGAATTTACTTTGGAAAAATAATTCTCCCTGAGCTGCTCACTGCAGATACGAT
Organism: Pseudorhombus dupliciocellatus; assembly: GCA_016785235.1. Taxonomy (NCBI): domain Eukaryota; kingdom Metazoa; phylum Chordata; class Actinopteri; order Pleuronectiformes; family Paralichthyidae; genus Pseudorhombus; species Pseudorhombus dupliciocellatus. The sequence continues at coordinate 108,215 of JAFBJW010000457.1, forward strand.
CAAAACGAGTGTCACTGGTGGAGAAGTCATCATGTGACAGAGCTTCATCGATACTGAGATTGATGTTTTAGGGATTATCCAGAGAAGAGGAAGGATCCAACTGCTCAAAGACACGTTGACAGATCTGAAGGCTGATGATGGACAGATCTAGTGTTGTGAATATAACTGGGTCTAAATAAGGCTGGAATGGTTTCACATTAATTTTTATTTTTTTTCCAACTGGAACAGTGAGTAGGAGCTTATGTGTGAGATCCACTGACAACCCTCTCAGATGACCAAAACTTGTGGTAGCTCTAGATGTAAAGTTGAAATATATCTCCATCAATATCAAAAAAAAGAAGAGACACATACAGTCTACCAGTCAACCTAAAACATTCTTTACTCTCTATGTGTGAGTGTGAAAAGAATTCCTGGCCGATCGGAAACCTTGGCAAAATGTGATGAGTTCCTCCCTGACCCATGCTACATCCTTCCACCAAGCAGGGTGGCAATTGAAAAGCGAATTGAAAACCCTGTCTTTAGTATGTCCAGTCATTTTTATAAGTCCGCCTCCACACGCTCTCACCTCTAAATACAATGCTGTGTTAGTCGAAGACGGCACAAACCTTGATTCCTCCCACAGAGATGTTGAAACATTCATAAGGGGATAAGGTAATGTTCTTGTTTAGGGTGACTTACACTGGGTCAGTGAGTCGGGTTCATTGTCTCGCTGAATAACACAAGGCTGCAGATGCTGTTTGACTCAAGCAGGGACAGAACTGTGACCGGTTATGGGACAATCACGGAGCGAGGCCACCACATTAATCAAAAGGTGCACACAAGGGTGGGGGGGCGACATTTCTGAGCCGCCCTCGACACACAGGCAATCTGAATGATCAATGTGAGTGGTACACATTCCAATAGTTCCCATGTTCACAGCCCCACAAACAAATCTATAGTAGATCCCTCCAACTGTGTACGAGTCGACTCTACAACCACATAAGCCGTAATGTACATCATTTGCTATTGCAGTCATAAAGTCATAAACACCATGCACTCATTATTCATCATTACAATGTTACATTTCTACTCTCAAAGACTCCCACATTCATATGAGCACACAAAAGTTCATCTAATTACATCAAGAAGCTCACACATGAATCTGACTGTGGCTTTATATTAACCTGCAAAGTCACAGGTCAGGAACATATAATTGGAATGTTCAATTACAGTCGCAGACGAAGTGCGTTCATAAAAAGACTTATTCTCCAAGAGTATATACATTTTTTTTTCTTTTTTCTGGCTGACTTGTATTTCTTGATACAATGGCCCACACGTCCATGGAGAATAATTAAGTGACTCCTGGCACTTTTGCTCCTCATAATGGCTAATCTAAAGATCATTAGTAACAGTATACGCTTGACTTGTGTTATTTATTATGCTGTTCTGTTTCCTATTAAAAACTCTGGCTCGAGCGTGATTGATGCCGAGGTGCCCCCATGCATGCACGTGTCCATACGGGCTCGCTGGTAGCAGACAGCCAGTGTGATTTCCGCCCGTCAAGGATCTCATTCGCGGATGAAATTGCTTTCATGTTGTGGTTAGCCATCATCATTGGTACATTATGAAACTTCAAGGTTGAGTTTCACCCACGGGAGGAACAGAAAACACCTTCCCACAGTGGGGACGTAGATCGAGGAAAATGATGTGTACACATACAGCATATGAACTAACTAACCCAGACACATGTCTGCATTCTCTCTGCATCATCACTGGACTTTTAAGCAAGTTTGGTATTTAATCATACAACTGCCAATAAACACTAAATATAGCTGCTGGGAGTGAAGTGGCAACAGCTGAGTGTATTTCTCACACCCAATTAAATTTGTTGGCTTGGAATGCGAAATCTTACCATCGCTGCTTTAGGAACAGGCAAGTGTGACAAGAAAAGTGATGCATTCACAATTTCGTTTAGATTGCAACTGAAACTTTTCTCCCTGCAAATACATTTCCCTGTTTGACTCTTTGTGATAAATACAAAATTGAACCTATTCATTCCATGAAGGCTGTAATGTGTTCCGCTCTAAACATCTTGTGTATAATAGATAGCACAGGCAAACATCTCTGATAAAGACGGTATCAATCGTTTGTTTGGAATAAACAGGTGTACGGGTCAGATATCATTGATGGCCATCAAAGCTGAGCAAACCCCTCAATGCCATCTTTAAATCCACAAGCTCAACAGGAAATTGAAGTCAAAAAAAGGCATCACGTCATCAGCTTGCTGGGATGCTGTTTGTGATGAAATTTCAAGAAATCATTTGACAATTGACTTGACTGCAAACCTCCCTGTGGAAATATGAGAAAAACCATCACCTGTGGTATTTCAATGATAGCAATGCAGAGCAGTAAGAGAGAGACTAGAATAACAGCAGCCATTCTCAAAACTATGAATGGCAAACCAATCAAACAACACTGACATTCCAGGCGGATGCTTGCTCCCCGATCCATTGAGCGATCTACTGTATGAAAGCCAATGGAGATGGATGGGTCTGTCGGTCCCTGAACAATATAGGATGCAGTCAACCAGTCGACTAGTGATAAAAGCCAATGTTATCACCCTACAGACACTCCCCTGGGTGGAGCTTTGCACTTCTGACTCGTCTTTCACATCCAAGAAAAAGCTAAATCTGTTTACCATATACCCTAAAACTCTGCCACTGTCTCCAGCAGCATTTCCTAACAGCATGGACAAATTTTAAATCTTCTTGTCACTTTGCAAAGGCAATAAGAATATTTACAGTTAATTTCTGCCATTTTGAAAGAAAAGGCATCAAAGAAAAACAAATTATACCCCAGGAAATGCTTAGATACAAGGCAGCATAAGAATTTGGAAGGAGGCCTAAGCCTGCAAATGGAAGTGTGAAACTAAACTAAAATGGCCGCATCCATGTCCTGCCTCACCTGGAAGACACAGAACCCAAAGAGTGTAAAGACGACATTTTGTCGCAGAATTCAAGACGTATCTTCAACGACTTAATCAGAATATAGATGAAACCACTGTCAAAGCCGGAGAGGATCCGTATTGCACATAAATTGCCATGATACACTCAGTGTGATTAGCTTTTCAGAGGGATATGTGATTTTCATCCCTTTGGGAAGGTTACATTCACATATGTTACCAGGGGGATAAAAGAACCGAGGGCAACGAGGAGCAGTCAGCCTGAGGCACTTAAACTCAATGTGTTGCTCAAGGACACCTTTATGGACGATGAAAAACTTTGGCTTTTGAATAGTCTTTTTTGCCTTTCTGCCTTTTTCTCAAACAACAAAAGATTATGGATTGATAAAGGAATAAAACTATATATATATATATATATATATATTGGACCACAGGATCAGTTGTGATATTTTCTCTCCAAGTATGAATTTCTGACACCTTATAGAATACACAAAATTGATGTTTGTTTGATATATATATTGCAAGAAAAGAGAAGAAGTTGTTGCAGGCATTTCCCTGGATAATTGTGTGCCTTGTGGCCAATATACAGTCTGAAATATGGATCACAAGACAGGATAGTCTAAATGAAAGCACAGGAAATGAATACCATGCACTGGAAGCTTTATAGTTTCTCACATACACTGCATTTCACTACCATGTTTTCACTTCAATTCTGCCATTCCATGTAAATAAACAAATAATGTTCTAATACATTTCCTGTTGTATGCCTTGCTATTAAACCAACAGGTAATTGTTTTGCATTGGTGAGGCTCGGCATCCTCTCAAAACAAAAAGAACCCTTTCAAGAGTTCATTTCAAGTGATTGTTTGAGCCAATCTTTCTCTTCTCATTCCCTGCCACGGTTAGTTGCACACCTGATAATGAAAAGCCAGCAATAAGTAATGCTGTGTAAGCAGATAGAGAAGAGGGGGAAATACAAATATGATCAGCAGCGAAACTGATTATATATGAGCAACAGGCCCATCTCAGGCACCAGTGAAGCCAAAGATTGCCAACATTATTAAGCTAAATTATTGACAGAGACTGGAGTCTTTTTTTGTTCGATGCGGTGAAATACAGTCTGTGTACAGTGCTAAGAAAATCTGTATATAATGACTACTAACAGCAAATTTGAACAGTGCGGTTATATGCCGTATATTGTTTATGTACTACGTATCTGATATGATAGTATCAGCGTCTCTGTAGTTTGCCCTCATAAATAACTTTAAGTATGTTCAGGCAGGAAATAATATTTGTTGCGGCAGCTTACGACTATTTTCATGATCGATTTAGCTGCTGATTCTTCCTTTGATTCATTCCTCAGTCTATAAACTGTCATATAAGCATTCCATTTCAGTGATGCTGTTAAATCTTTCCATACCTTACCTCTGGCTTACTGCATTTCCTCAGATGTCCCTAGAAATCCATATGCTTTTAGAGTACTGATAAGATGTTATGGGGGGGGGTTAATTGTAAAAATATCAAGCTGCCAATAATGTTTATTTTCCCTAATATTAGCATCAACCTTCTAACATTCATATTGTGTTGGTCAGGCATTAGTTATGCTTATTTTTCTCTTTAGTTTTTCTCTCCATGCTGCCCAACAGTCTGGTTCTCAAAGGTTTTATTCTGTGAGACTTTCTTATCCACCGTCACCATGAGCTGGTCTATTGTGGAGCAGCTGGGTTACCCTCTACAACACAGTAAGGTCAACATTTTAATCTGCAAACTACCTTGATATAATTTTTTGCTGTTCTTTGGCACAAAATAAATTAAACTGAATTCAATTTAATCTGCTTGAAAATCCTTCCTCAGTTGAGTTGGCCGCACTGACATCTCCGACTGTTTGATGCCTTCAGTATTTCAGATGATCGAAGGTGAAAGTGCAGCGGCACCACAGGATGCACAGGCATTATCACTATTCAGACCTTCTGCCATCAGGATTTGTCCATCGCCACAGCCAAGCCATCATCTTCAATCAGTCTAGTGATTGCTGTTGATTAGAGGTGAAGCCAGCCAATCACTCGTTTAAAAAAAAAAAAAAAAAATCAAGGTAGCCCTGATGGCTTTTGCCTCGACTGATGTTAAAAATATCTGCTGTACTCCAACAGACGATTCCACAGTGGCTGTCAAAACACATTACTTCTATAAGATGCTTTAAAGAAGAGGGACGGTACAGTTAGGACAAAATCAACTGATGATTACATGTTGTAAAACGAGTTTTGCATGTGTTTTTGATTATAATGCTGGTTCACTTACACAAACACTACAAATGTCAAAATGCTCAGTCCACACACAAAGGCAAATGACTCATGCTGAGTGTTTAGTTTGTTTTCTCTCAGAAAGATTTGCTCTCTGAAATGTAATCTATCCATAAACTGTAATTATATCACAACTACACTGCCACTGGTCTTTGAGTAGCCTTCAGTAGTTCCCTCTTGAGCCCACCATAAACTACTTTTTGTTGTTATAACTTTATTTCACAACATCAGGCATGAATTCCATTGCTGAGCTGGTAAGCTTCAAGACAGAAAACCAATATATTATTGCACAGCCTTCCCCGAGGATGCAATATTACAGATCAGAGGCAAAAAGCTTGTTCAGACCATTTAGTCTGAACTGACAGACAATAGCCACAAATTAAAAATAAATAAATAAATAAAAATATTGTAGTAGATTGCAATTTGTTATTATCAGATCTTACAGAAGACTGTCGATCAATTAGAAGATTAGAGGTTCAGACATGAACAAAAACAGTGGTCTTCTTCAGATCAAAACACAGGAAGCGTAATAGATGAGACATATAATGAAACACAGCCCCAGACCCCTGACGTCTTTGAATTGTCCACTCTTTTGATGTGTCCCTGCCTTGCTGTGCTTGCTCTGCTCAGCAGCCATCAAGGCTATAAATATCACTTACCAACCTAGCTGACCAGCGGGTATGACTACAGGTATATTGCTTGCCAAGACAAATGGCATCAATCAATTTCAGTTCAGCTCCATATTCATCAGAGACTGGACGTCAGCCATGCGTCCGCAGGGTGAGAGGGGAGAAACAGACTGCAAGCCTCCAACTGCCATCTTGGATTCTGTGACAAAGGTTATTATCTTCCACTCTCACTATCACTTCTATATGGACCACAGTCAAATGGAAAGTTGTCTACACCCTCATGAAGCTCTTATGGCTCTGAAGCAATCTATTCTTTATGACCTGTCAAAACCACTTTGACAGATGTCGAGATTTATAAACTATAGCAAGGTGTTGGTATGAACTCACCGACTTTAAATTAACATGGATGATTGTGCTGTGCAGCAGAACCTCGCTGTGTTGATCAATGGCACTGGTGGAAGCCAGGGGCATGGTGAGTGTGCTCAGGCATATGTGGTTTACTTTATGTGTGTGATTGAAGCCTTGCTCTGCAACCCATATGGACGCAGCAGGAGTGCACTTGCACAGGCTTTCAGTAAGGGCTTAGCATCTTTTCTATGCAGCGTGGTACTCCATTAACTGTAGCTACAGAGCAGTGCTTGGTCTTCCAGCTCATCTCCCAGTGTGAACAAAGTCTGCCTGCACAGAAACCTGGACAACCCAGCATGGTGCAGAAGGCCATGGCAGTTCTGGTGGGCCCTAAAGGTAAAAATGCTTGTGCATTGAGTCCAAAGACCCAGCTATAAATATGGCTTCTGCTTCTGAATCACAGGTGGTCATTAGTGGGGGATTGAGTCTCCCCCACAGCTCTATCTCTCTCTCCCCTCTGTGGCTGTCCATCTCACTATCGTACCACAGAAATAGTCGAACCATGCTGTTCTGTCTTGATCTGCAGCTTCTCTGCGCCACACGCTGGTAATATATTCATACATTTTAAGCCTAATCTCTGCTCATTCACGCAGCTCGGCATGATGTAAATGCACCTAAAGCAAGTAACAAAGTAAAGAAGCAGGAAATAATTACGTTAAGACGCCCCACTGTCATTTTCAACGTTGTGCCTTCTGCTGCAGTGACCACTCCCATGACTTTCAAAGGAAAAGCATTAGAGCTTGGAGAGATGGATGGATGTCTGGATAGATGCTTTACAGTGGCCATCACGTGTCTGCTACAACCAAGAATGAAAGTCAGCAGTCAGTGTAGAAAGAGGAGGCAAAAATCCTATTTTAGATTTGTATTTTCAGTGAACACTAGTAACAGTAAACCCAATTGGGGATCAAGTTAATACAAGGCTACCATGTTTTACAGGGTAACTGTGCACGTGCATGAGAGTGCTGCAGATCGCTATGGAATGCGTTTGAATTCATGTTATTTTATTCTTATTGCTGTGTTCAGTTTCTCAAACTTTGATAATTACATTTAGGCCCGTATCTGTTTGTATGAGCTTTAATATCTCTAAACCCTCCACAGAGGAAGTCTCATGAAGCAGAGTGGAAAAACGAGACAGTCAGTACTTTGGAAGTGCTGCGCTGAGATTCGGCTCTGAACTGAAGTTACCTTGGGGCACTGCATGAGCCGTTCCTCATTCATTCTCTTTGCCTGGAGGAGTCACTATAAACTTCAGAGTGTCTTTAAGGCGTCTTTGGAGGTTAACCTCTGAGTAGGGCGAGAGTATGTTGTGGACCAAATCCAATAGAGATCAATAAAGCTTGGCCATAGAGCTGAAGCAAGCAGTGAGCTGCTCTCTGTTCTCAGCTTCGACCAGGGTGCAGCAAACACCTCCCCCCAACAACGGGTTGAGAATAATGAAAAATATTTAATAAATAGGTGTTTTATTAGTACTTAGGTATATTTCTCTCTAGTGCACTTCTGTCAATGTGGAAGCCATTTGGGAAAAAGCTTTTCTTATTAACATAACAGCCATGGCTTTACAGAGTTCAGTGTGAAAGAACTCTGGCCTTGACCTCAACCTCTGGGATGACTTGGATCGCGGACCTGGCCTCTCTAATGCTCTCAATGCTGGGTTCAGCTTCAAAAGTCATGAGGAAACACTTCCCATACGGGTAAAGGCAGTTATAGTGATTATTAAGTGCTCAACGATTTCCGTGATGCTCAGGTGTCTGCACACTTGTTAGCTACAATTCGAAGCTCCTTAGGTAGTCAAGGAGCAAATATCTATTAAACTCTCTGATGTGCAGAGTGGAATAAAAGTGCACACTGAGCAGAAAACAAACATCAAAGTGGCTGAAAGAGGCAGGTACACAGGATCATTGATCCCCAGGCAGAGTGGAAAGGATTTTTTAAAAAGTTTTCATTTCTGCAAGCAAGGAGCCTCCAACAGTCTTTTTTCTTATTTGTCCTGAACCTTTTCTAGCACTTTTATTGAACACGAAACATGACGAAATACATAGAAAAGGCTTGAAACAGCTAATTGTAAAAAAAAAAAAAAAAAAGGTGGTTTACCCTTAAAAGGATTTCAACACATACTGAGAATTAGTTTCATGGAAAGGCAGTATTTTTAAATAATAATAATCATGTACATTTCTCAATCTAGATGTGCGAACTTAAAGATGATGTCTTTGAGGGCTCAAAATAAAATGCTTTACAGGGTGCTTCTGTATTTATATTCCATGGTAAAACATGAAGAGCCACGACGAAAGGCAAGCACACATATTTAGAAGGAATTTTCTCCTGGCTAATGATCACGGGTTGCTGCTTGCATAGTGATTTGTAAATCTATGAAAAACTGATACTGGTCAAAAAGCCTTATGAATACTAAGCACAAATCTGAATACAGATGAACCACAATCCTTGAGAAGAATGACTTTGCGAAAAAAAAAAAAAATGTTTTCTTATTCTTAAGCGCAAACAGTGGAAGATGACAATTTTTGTTGTGTAATCATTGCCACAGCTCGGTGCATCCCATTCTCCTTCCTCTCGGCAAACATTTTAAGTTTTAATAGCAATATTGAAAGATTATGTGTGTAAGTCATGTGCAATCAAATGGCGAAATACGCAGTGAGCCACAAATCCATAATTCTCTGTTACCCATCTTAATAACATGGAGATACGCTATTAATGATGCATGAATGTAATTACATTTCTCAGAGTATTTTGCCTAATATGCCAAATGAATGTGGAAGGAGAATGATGAAAACACAGCAGGCGTTGATTGGCCACATCCATGAGTGAAGAGCTCCTGTTTCGCAGAGACGCAATGTTATGTTTCAAGTTCAGGAAGTTGCAGATATATTACTTCAAATGCATTTTTATCTTCAATTTAATAGAGGTCAGAATTTAATCATTAACTCGTTTAACCCTCAGTCACAGGGAGTGAGAGGAGAGCAGCCTGCAGGAACGGCTGCTTCCTTTGAACTGGAGCAATTTTATGAGCCTGTGACGACAGCGTGAGATGATTATCGAACGTCAAAAACCTGCAGTGCACATAGCTGCTAACTTGTTGCTGGAGGGGCAACCATTACAATGGCTGTACAATAGCCGAAAAAGTCAGAGCTGAAGGAAGGTCGCGACGTCGTGTCGGTGAATATACCATCAGTGCCAGAGTGTCCTTGGGCAAGAAACCGAAGCTCAAACCGCTCATTGGATTGGAAAACTCTCCTGATGAAAAGAATAACTTGTGGCTATTGTAGCTACTCAATTTTCAACACACAATCCCGATGTACTATCTGAGCTGGTCTCCCTCTCCTCACTTGTGGAATCTACTATCAGTTACATCCAGACTCAAACCAGCCGAAAAAAATGTGATCTTGCTTAATTACAGACATAATAAAACATACACATTGGTAGATCATGTTGTGCATGTCAAATTGTGCATTACAGTGCATTGTTCTCCACTGCTTTTAATGCCACCATACCCTCAGCCAATAGAATACGACCTCCTCAGAAACCTCCATTGTTTGCAGCTATTCTCATTTTTTTTTTCCTGACAACAGCTACAGTATTGAGGAGTGGGCAAATATTGATCAAAGTAATTGTCTTGGCTTGATCAGAGTGGCCTGATTTGTAAAGTGTTACAGGGTTTTTTGTGAGTCTTTTTGGCGTGTTTGTCATTTTTCATGAATAATCTGAGCTATGAAATATAAACAAGAGGGACAAGAGGCAGAATCAACAACATGGTAATGTGTTAATGTGTGTAGAGGATACAAAAAAAGGACACAGACCCCAAAATAATAATAATAAAAAAATGTATGCAGAACAAAAACAACACATTGAAAGCAGAGGAAAAATAAACCAGGTATTGATTATCTGGAATTGCCGGTGTCTTATGAAAGAATACGCTGTCATCATGAAAATGATGGTGAGCTGTGATAAAGATCAGGGCACTGGAACACCTAGTCTGACAAATGAAAGCCTCTCTATTGTGGCCTGAGTTTCTACAAACTCTCAGAAGATGACTTTCATCTCCACAGCTGGTCATTATGCTATCCATTTAGAGCAGTTGCAAATTAGACCGGCTGCTAATACCAAAGAACTGCTTTGTCAAATCACTGAGGTAAAACACACGGGTCGAACCGAGACCGAGGAAGAAATTGAACAAAGCGCATTTCACACAGGTGTATGGTTTATTAATGTGCAGTTAGTTTAAATGTGGTAATCATTATTTGAAATGGTCCCCAGATGGATCCAGTTTCCATGGTAATGAGTTACAGTTATAGACTTTATATAAAAATGGACTGCTCTTCCCAAAAGCTGGCTGGAGTGTAGCTCATGAACCTGTCCAGAGATGGGACATGGGATGGGACAAAATAAAAAGTCACTTTCTCTGGCCCTTTGGTGCAGACGGTGGTTCTGTTTAGTGGGATGAAGACAAAATGTATTTTGCATCTTAAACCTTTGCTCAAACATATAACTGATTTAAAATTGGCCTATCAAGCTCTGGTTTCTTGGCATAATAACTCCAAACATTTCTGTGTCTAAGTAGTGACCTGACTTGTATGTGTGAGTTGGACACACATTTCGACTCGTTCCCCTGAGACCACAGTAGGTTGATTATTTTGATCCCCGCCCTTTTTCACTTATCTGATAAATGTATTGAAATTGCCTCCCCCTGAGAACGGCAGCTGAATTATCACTTATCACACAGAGACAGCTCATTCGGACACACCAAATAACCGTGCCAGCCGCAGCCGACCCGATCTGATTTCACACTATACTTGCTGCTCCTGCTTAGTATGGCAAGTAGCAATTTCATTACAAATCTCTCTCTCTCTCTCTCTCTCTCTCTTTCCCTCTCTGGCTTCTCACTGATGTCCTTAACCAATGACACCATAACTCATCCAATGCCCTATTTCCGTGGGCTTGAGGTTTCGTTGCTGATGTGTTTGGGGTGAAGAGCCTCTCCTCCTGGGCCCAGGTGTCATTCAGACACCTGGGAGTCTGCCCCAGCATTATGCATGCTACTTAAACAAATTGCTCCATTTGGGTTTGAATATGAAATGCAATTCCTGAATACCTCTGGAGAATGTATCTCTCCTGTGAGAGAGCAGCTGAGATGTGAGCGGTATTTTATTCTTCAGTGGTATTTTGTGTGTCCCGTTTCTTTTTAGTGACATCAGTTCTTGAACGAGCCTGGTTACTGAAAAGTCTGTTTACTTACATACATATAAACAACAACTACCTTGAATGTACTTCGATCAACTTTTTATGATCTACTATAAATATTAGATGCTCCTTATTTTTCATGGAATCCTGTGACAAAAGCCAAATGATGCCAAAAGACAGACACACAGAGATTCCTAATATCTAGAAGTGGGTGATAAATTACTTAAGGCTGCCCAGCGAAAGTCAAAGAGTCCTCACTTGAACGGGGTTCTTCAAGTGCTCTTGGTGTGCAGTGTACTTGAGGGGACATTTCGGTCCCCAGAAGTAGCATGAGAGTTAACGTTCCATGAACTTTCCTGTTTTCCCTCCAGGAAAAAACAATCATTCCCCTACTAGAGGTCGTCCTGTGCGCTTGGTGAAGGTGTCTACCACAGGTACAGGTAGCTGCACACCTCAATTTTTATCAAAATACAAAATAAAAAGGGAAATTCATTAATAACCCTCTGGGTTGACAGAGTTATGACAGCAAGATGACAGCTAAAAACAGATATGATCCCCCATGTTTGGAGCCCCCAAAAAACACCACACAGGACTCTAAATCACATACCTCACATTTAAACCACAGAACAGCTGGTTTGGTTTGGAAACCCACAGTTAAAGGCTCCAGGCAATGATTGTCCTGGCAGCAGCTATACTCCAGTACTATGATAAAATGTGAATACTGTGTCCCCACAGATTTAGCGCCCACAGATCCAAAACAAATGTGCATCAATTAAATGTGATGCTCACACTTAAAGTACAAACATAAAGCTTTGTTAAGCCTGGCAATCTGAACTGAAACAACCAACATACCCAAGCCTGCCTTGTGTGTGAGTTTTAATTCTGAGTAGGACCCTCATAATATAAGGTGATTTGACTGTCTTAGATCCTAATTACCCTAGTGATGCTGGCCACACACTGCACATGACCGACGACATTTGAACTGTCCTTCATCCATCAGAGCCCTTCACCTTATTACATGCATAATTCTGTACTGTTTTGTACAGCAGCACAAATCTGGGCTCTGGAAAAAAAAAAAAGATTATTTTTAATTGTCGTTACTGCCACTGCTGTATCGCTCCCTCCCCTGGTGGCTGTCTGCCTGAGTGATTTTCCATTTTAATTTGTTAAATATTATTCAGTGATTTAATAAAAGAAAGTGGCAAATATTTCATCGAGGACAAGCCCGTAGCTAGGTAGGTGGCTTGGTCTGACTTGTTTTGTTTTAAATTATTATATTGATGATAGGATTCTCATTAATCTTCATGCATTTTATAAAGGCTTCGTGAGTCATGAGACATTTTAAAAACAGTTTTCTACATACATGCTATGACAATGGATTGACAATCCTGCATGATTATGTTAGATCTGGTTATACAGTAGTTTGTTGTGATTGTGATGCTTTTATGTTCTCTCACTGATGACAAAACAGTGGATGTGGACAGAGAGCATCAAAGAAATCTTAAATTGTTTATTGAATTGTAAAAGATGACCCTCAAAGGCAGCTGCTCACTCACGCTGCCAAAACCCAGACAATGATTATTGCGATGTAGGAAAATACAGATTCCCTATCAAAATGCTTTTTAAAGGTTTATTCGATTCATTCTCACTCCTTCTTGGAACGGTGCTCTAGTGTGAACATTGTCTCCATCCCTCACCGACTCACTGCTTTTTAATGTCACCTCCTTTATTTCATCTTGTCCCCAAAGCTTCCCGGCCGACACGCTGAGCATCTCAAAATCAAATCTACACTTTTTGTTTTTCTTTCACACTGACAAATCTTCATTTCAAAAAGACTGATCCTGCCCCTTATAAACTGCTGAAAAGGACACAATGAGAAAACAACTTACTGATGGGACTTTGCTTACAGAGGGACATAAAGGGTACAATAATGCATGTCTTGTTTTTGTATTTAGTGCCATATTATAGCAGATGTTATCTCGGGATACTTTTCAGACCTATAGATTTATGACACTATTTAGAGCCACCAGACAGTTGCCACTTGAAGAAAGCACTTGGTGACAATGGTAAGCATATGTCAACAAGTCTTTAGAGAAATCTTTCATATATTACACTGAACAAGCAGCTCTCTCAGCTGCTCCTTGCTTTAAAGCCTCGCTCTGGACTGTGTTACATAATAGTTTAGTCTATGGGTAATAACCTTGCTCAGATACTTTTTGAAGATAGTTCTCAGTGGCAGCTCATCCTTATCCCTTCACTGCAGGACTGAAAGATGGCTGCACAACAATACATTACTCATGAAGGTACCTTTGATACAGAAAATGGCAGCTAGTCAAAATCTGCTCAGATGTCTCTGATACATGGTCAACATGGCGTCCATTTTATACACAGTCTATAGTTAGCAGGCTTTGTGCCAACCTAGTTACTGTAAATATTTACAAATAAGCTGTGCACTAAGTATTATGCCTCGTTTTGGGTACATCAAAGACAGATTTTTCTCTGTGGTAGAGTTTATACGTTTTCTCCTCTTGTGTGATGAAGGCCCAACAGGACAATGAGATGATGTCCTCAGGAATAAGGAGCTGGCTTCAGTGAACATTAAAGTCCGCTGTGGCCGCTGTGACATGCAATTCAAACTGCAGGAATTATTCATGTTTGTAGTTCATATAAGAAAAGCACCAAATGAGTAAATAGTCCGATGTTATTTATTCCACTGAGAGATTTATGGAAATCATAATGTATTAGTAACAAGCCCCACTAAAAAGCCATTCACAGGTAAATAGCCTCTTTGTCATTTTGTGCAAATTGAGTTCTTTCGGTGTAAAACTAATCCATCAGCACGAGAACCTTTCTGTTCTCCTATAACTGTGAACTACCTCGCTGATACGAGTCTTTTTGTCACTTTAAGAGTCTTTAATCAACCACACGCAGGAGAATGGAACAAATGTGACACAATGCCCTGATGTAAGATCAGATCTGACCATATTTGTTATTTTTCCATGAAATGACTCAATGTCTGAATGTTTTTAGCAGCAACGAAGGAATCCGACTCCACAAGCAACATTTGACAAATCAGTACCATCTCTCACTAATGGTCACTGACTATCACGTATAGTGCAGTATATATTTAAGAAGGACACTGGTGACATCTGAGTTATAGGGAAGTATTTAAGAGTGAATGTGTTTACTCAGTCATAGAGATGTGACCTGACAGTAGCTTATTAATATTTCAACTTCCCTGGGGATATGCAAATACACCTTGTCATCTGCAAAGTGCTACCGAAGACCTTGCTGGTTGAGATCCAAATCACAATAACTTATCTTCAAACTCCAGCAGGGTGTGTGTATGTGTGGTGCCCTGTACTGCACGTGTGTGTTGGTAAGTAAGCAGAAATATGGAGCTGAGCATGGGGGCACATAATCTGAATTCAAAAGCAATCATTTTTGTTCTCAGCTCATAAAGCCGTCTGCTGTTGATGGGTACGGCAGTAAAATCAGGGGGATGAAGGTAAAGAATGGATCTGCAGGTAAGCAGTGCAGCTTGCACTCACACTGGAGCAGCTGCTTATGCCACGCAGGAGCTGACCTCCGGTGAGTGATACGCAAAAAGTAAGAAGATTGGCAGGTAATTACAGCATTAAGATTACATAAAAACACTAGAATCACCAGCTTGTGGTACCTGACTGGCTCCCCTAGCCAGTCAGGTTGAAGGAAATAAGGTCATAATCTCCCCTTCCGCTCTTGACTTATGGCTTCAAATAATGGCCAGAAAAATGTTTTTGGAAACAACACTGACGTCACAGCCAAGTTGAACATTGACCATTTGCACACAGAATTGCCAACATTATTTTATGCCGGGGTCTCCCCACCAGCTAAGATCTGCACACCCCTCACAGAAACCCAAACAGCCACAGCTGAAACTATGACGATTTCTGCCTGCCAGGATCATAAAAGCTTTATGGATGTTTTGACAGCCCACAGACATAGTGGGATTTCTCCCTGTGCTGCTGATGAAAAGAGGGAGAGGGGGAAGTAAGGAGATATAAAGAGAGAGTGAGGCAAAGAGCACGACACAAAAGAACAGCTTTTGATATGTATTAATGAAAACCAACAGACTATGGAAAAATCTGACAACAAAAAAAATACTGACTGATTTTAGACAAGCAGGTCATCTCTAGCCCTAAAATTGATGAACAGTGGGACAGAACACACAGAGGAAGATGTCACTTTAGCTGATGAAAATGTATACATTTATATACACATATACTTTGCTGACATTTAAGAAGGTAAAGGACAAATTAACATTAGCATGAGGTAAAGACTGCAGCTGTCTGGAGCTGGCATAGAGAGTGAAGGCAAATGCTAGGGACCTCAGGATAAGGATAAGATTGGTATAAACAATGACAGAGAAGGTCAATCTGCCCACAGTACAATGAGAAAATCCACACAGACACAAGGAGAACAAGACAACATCACGCGGAAAGGCCCCAGCCCAACAGGAACCGATAATGATAGTGACATTCCAAATAAATTATTCTATGTATTGCGGATACAAATCAATAAAAATAAGCAAAGTAGTGTTACTGTGGCCAACACAACGGCAACACATATGTCTATTTCACCAGATACGTATAGAAAGAAAGCTGTTAGGATAATGTCATTCTCTGAGTGACAGAGCCACTGCGTCACCGCTGCGCAGCATTCAAGCGCGCGGACGCGCACGCGCAGTCGCACGCACATACACACACACAGCAGCCCCTCGCCCTCTGCTCCGTTCAAAACTTCTCCAAACATGGTACAATCATGATACACACTAACAGTCTCTGTAGTGCACACGCAGGTGGTCTACGCGTCCCGCGACATACACACGCACACGCTCGCACACACGACATACACAAACAGCTGACACTTCCTTACCCGCTCGTGCTGTGCTGCTGAACCAAACAGGGGCGTGGCTAACCCCGCCATTTATATAGGAAAGTTTGGCGTGTTTGGGGGGGGGTCATGTGACCAGTGTCGTTTGTGTTGTTTTTTTCGTTATTAATTATTTTGTGATGTTTTAAATGGCTAATGTTTGTATAATTTCAGGGGGAGCTTTGTGTGATTTTTCTTTCATTTTTGACAACATTTAAGTAAATATTGACAAATGGTATTTTTTCACAATTGTTTTATTTTAGTTGGTCACGCCCATGGGAGGGGCTTAGAGTTTAAAAAAGCAACAATTTTGAGCCAGGGGGAGAGTCTGGTGGAGTCTGTAGTGTTTGAGGGTAACAAGAGCAGCACTGAATGAAGTATTTTTCTTTTCTTCCTTTTTCCTGGTTTAGCCAGTGATGGTTTTTGTTTGCTACTGAATCATTTTTTTCATCCTGGTTAGAAGAACCCAGCTACACTCTAACTTTGTCTTTGTTTGTCTTTCTTCACCGAAACACATTCTTTTTGCTTTGAAAATCAGAGTGTGTATGTGTCCAGGCAGGCCCAGTGGTGCAGCTTGGCCCCGGCACACTAAAGTGTTATTCCGAGTGCCACTGTCAGTCCCCTCAAGTCCCTGGAGAGACTGTGTGCCCTCCTTAAGCCCTTCAGTGGTGTCTCCAGGCTTGCTCAACATGGAGCTTACCATGTTGAGCAAGCCTGAAGCCACAATCTCCTTTTGTCTTTGACTTTCAGACTTCTTGGCAAAAAAAAAAAAAAAAAACTCATCACACCATGAAACTTTGGCTGCATGTGAATGAGATCAAAGAGGAAATGAGCCACAACGCCCCGGCCTGATCAAATTTAGGCTTGTGACACTGTAAAATTGTTAGATTTATGGTGCAAGTCTTCACTTCGCCTGGAGATATTCTAATTTTGTAACTATGTCTATAACAGGTCTGATTTTAGCAAAGCCCGTTTCATTTTACTATTCTGATTAAGTCCTCAATGACTCGATGAACTTTTCGCTTGGTAAGCTTTACTGCTCCACTCTTTAATGTGAAATCACATTTCACAGAGAGGTACGATGGGACTGAGACAGTGACTTACAACTTTCAGTGGTAAAAATGTATTCGTCTAGCACCCTGTAATTATTCAGAAAGCGTCTATAGAACATATACGTGACAGCATCTCACATAAGAGAGCTCAAGTTGTTATATGAAACTTCATGAATAGTAAATGTGCGAGACTGTCATGTGATGAAATCATTCGGTGTCACATATGTGGTGAGACACGATCACATGGGCATCAACTGCTGGTGAAGGCATGTGCAGTTCCATCACATAAAAAGCAGTCATCTAAATTACCAGTGGTGCACTTCAGTGACAAGTTCCCTTACTATTTACACACCAAAATCACAAGTTAGTCTTAACACATTTTCTATGCAGGCTTGGGATTTGGCAGGTAAATCTCTGTGACAGGTAAGCAGGGAAAAACTTTAAGGACGAAGAAAAACAACAAACAACTGCAAGCCTTTTTGGCACCTTGTGTCACAGGATTTCTCCCTCTCCCTGCTTTAATCCTGTCTTCTACACGTGTACCATGTTCCGGTAAACACGGTCACCCCCTCAAACTTAGGGATCAGGAGGTAGAGGGACCGTATCAGCAGTGTCTGGGCCGAAGGCTTGTCTAATCAATATCAGGATTATTTCAAACCTTTTCCTCGATTATTAAAATGTGTTTTAGGATATGAGCAAGAATTAAATAAGGTAAAGGTTATCACTGTCAGATGTGATGCATTTTCTATGAATTGTCCAGCACCAAATGTCAGAGCACCAAAATTAAAGCTATATGATTGATGTAACAATATGGGTGAAATATACAAATACTCTCTCACCATCGTTACTGCCTCTTTCTCTGAGGTTCACCTTCTGACACAGACACTCAGTCCATGTTTTGCTATCAAGGGCACAGATTATTACTGTATATATTCTATATTACATGTGTTTCATGTGCTGATGAAGTAGTCAATTAAATGTCTATATGACAATAACAAATTCCAAGTGTTTTCTGTTGATTGAGTATATAAACCAAAGGCTGACTCTCAGGCTTTCATATTTTACTGTTGTACCACCCCCCACCCATCTCCTAATCCCTGCCTCTTGAGGCCGCCTCCACTCTCGTCTCTCGTCTGCATCTTCTCCTCCCAGCTCCCTCCCAAGTCATTTGCTGCTTATTAGAGAGAGTCTCTGTCAAGCTCGTCCCATCTAGTTCTCACCCAATTACAATCTAAATGAGCCACAGGACTGCTTAACTTGCTTTGCCTCTTCCCATTGTTTAATTTGCGATGGTAACAAACTCTGATTAGGCGCCTGCAAAGGTTCATAAATTAAGCACTCATGGCCAAATTAATCACCATTCCCCAGAAAGATAAATGGCCAATATTCAATTTTTCCATATAGATCCCTCTGACAATAATTATGCGCTGTAAAAAACACTCGGGGAACATGGCTGCATATTTGTGACATTGGGACCAGGGATAGATTGTACATCAACAATAATTGAAATGTAATTTAAAAAGAATTCCTGTCTGTAGCCATAGTTTAAAACACTCGCTTGTAATGTAACATTTGTGTTCCAGACAGACAACTGGGCCAATGTGAATAAAGTCATCTTCTCCACGTGAGGAGAGTAGATGACATGATAAAGGTTTTCCAAAGAGAGAACAAAAATAACAGGAATAAAGTGCACTGACTCAAGTTACTGTAGAGAGGAGAGGAAATCTGCAGAGAAAATCTGCCAATCGCAAAGAAAACAGACAATTGTAAAGAGCTACACTGATCATCAAAGGAAAGGGGGAGCAAACTAGGAAATGAAATGCATTTGCCTGATTCTGACAGTGGATCTAGTTTAGCATACAAACAGGCAGCAGATAATTAGTCTCAAGAGGGAAATCAGCGCGCTAAGTGAGAAAAAGAGCTCACAATATTAAAAGCAGCTGTCCTCAGACGACAGGGCAGACACATCACAGGCCTGATGGCTAGAGGAAATTTCCATCCTTCCCTCAAATTATCACTGCATCATTTTTATCTCTGGTATATATGTGGCTACATATTAATTCATGAAACATCAATTACTCAAGCGTTTAAGAGGCTTACGTCATTTTGTTGCAGTGAGTGATTTGCAGCGGCGCTGGTAAAAATATGTGAAAACCAAGCCCAACTTCCAGAGATGAAATGTATATGAAATGTATCAGGAGGAGGAAGATTACTCTAATGTGAGTTTTTTGTATTGGGAAAACTGATACAGTATTACAGTGTACAGTACAGTATTTGTTTCCCAGAGGAACAAAGAGAAAATCACACGAAAAAAGAACTTTGCTCTTATCCATCGGAAGTTTACAACTTACCTTTGCATCAATTCACTGAACATTTTTACATTTCAATAAACCTAGTAAACTGGGGATGGTTGCAAGGATGTATTCTGCTCATCATGTAATTAAACCTTTCAGTTTGTTCTCCCAAACCCCATCAATACTGATTTTTTTGTAAATGTGTCAGCGTTGACGTCTGAGAAGAGGCAGAGTAAAATAGAAAAGCACACAAACACCTCACAGTGTGTATCCAATCAGGATGATGGTTCACTCTTGCAGAACTGCAAGACGCAGGTGAGCAAAGCTAGAAAAGCAATTATCACTTCAGGAACTACATATGTTACAGTGTTAAAAATAAATCAACAAACAAACATCCCAACATGAAAAGAACCAGATGCATTGCTGTGAATGTTGAATAATAAACATGAACAAAAGAGATCCTCTGGGTCATGTCTAGGTGGGAAAGACGCAGGCACAGAGAAACAGCGCTTTGCTCTGGAGATGACGACAACACATCATAAGAGGCCTAATGCTTACAAAGGAAGTCACTTGTCAAATAGGAAGCAGTCAGGCCTGGAAATATTGTTGTTACAGTAACTTACACACATACGGCTCAGTTGCACTGTCATGCACCACAATCCAGCAAAACACACCAAACAGCAGGAAAAGAAATGCGTGCAGAAGCTTATTACCATACACGAAAAAGCAAAAAAAAAAAAAAAGACAAAAAAACAAACCCAGAAACTCTGTGAGAGCTGCCAATATGCAGCAACATGAAAACACCTTCAGACTGATGGAAAACTATTGAATTAGGAGATGGAAAAGCAGCCGGGAGTGAAAAGAAAAAGCTACAAAACAAGCATAGATGGTAGCCAGAGAGAAAGGGTAAAGAACAAGAAGAGCTGAGCCAGTATTCACACCAAGATTATTCCAGTTCAGTTGTCCTATGGCCTAAGTTGTCTTGATGCAAAATGCTCGGCCTGTAGACTGAGCATAGCGATGGACAACTCAACTCCTTTAAACTATCCAGAAATAAACCTAAAAATACTGGGTTAATGTTGTAATCGGCTGCAGGACAGTCACTGTTGCTCAACACACAATCAGTGTCATAACACAAGTGAAACACAAAGCTAGAGACATGCAGCTTTAATATTCACTAAGTGGCATTGATCAGCCTACAGCCTACAGCCTGAGCAACACACAAGGGTCTGCACGGCCTGTGTGGGCAGCAGGACTGATTTAAATAGAAGCATGTCCGTTGGACATGCATGAGGCGGACAGAAAAACGCAGATGAGACGTTTTCTTTATAGACAAGCATTACTCAAGAAAATGCACAACGTTATTTATAAAGGCACAAGTTGTCTGAGCAATCATCAGAAACCACCTACAAGACTCAAGCCAAACCAACATTACTTCATTCAGTCCGACTGTCCCCCGTCATCAGTCCTGACAAGGCACCCGTGTCATCGTTTGTGACAGGGGACTGAAGACGGTTGACAGCAGAATAATTATTCACAGGACAAATGTGTTTTTCAACTTATAGACAGGTTGACAGTTGGAGTGAGTGATGTCAGGTGCTTCCACTTTTTGTCAGGTGAGTTAAAGGATGACTTCAGTGGACTGGATTTCACAAATTGTATGAATAACCAGAGAGGCTAATGGCTTCCTGTCCATTAATGGTTGGGTATTAGCCGCAGCAATCCACTGACCAATGCAAGTCTTTTAAAAAAAACAAAACCGCGATTGTTTTGAGACACTTGGTCGCAGGACAGTGGAGCAGGAAATGTGATTCAGCGAGCAGCAGGATTCTTCAGACTCTCCCAGTAATATCATTATCGGAAGTCTCGCCCACAACAGGCTGCACGGTCAATTTCATGGGAGACATTTAGATTTGAATTACTCTCCAACAGCATTTCCCGGCGATAAGAAAACCAAAGTGTATGGCACTCTAACAGCGGAGGGGGAAAAATGGTCATGGAGCACAACATGGCATATTTTGAAAAATGTTGTTTGTTTTGAACTCAGTAAGTGTACTCACATTGATCGATGTTCCCGTCTGCTTTCCCCTTCTCCTGCAAACAGAGAGCACACATACACACAAAAGTGGTTATTACAGGCTCGGAGGAGTGAGACAAAAAAAAAAAAACAACAACAGCCTTTTCTGCAGCTTTTCGCAGACCATTCGTTAGTGAGTCTTTTCCTCCTTTCTGTGCTCCGAGAAAGACGACAGCGGCAGAAATCAAAGGTGAACAGATGGAAGGAGAATGGAAAGGGGAGACAGGGAGGGAGAGAGAATGAATGGTGGGTGACAGCCGAGAAACAAGAAAACCTTTTTACAAAGGCGGATCCAACAGTCAATTCAATCACACAATAGGAAATACACTTGCTGAGAGGCTGCGAGATGGGGTGTCACCACATTGTACTGGAATGTATATCAGGATGTCAAACCATCGGCACCACAAAGATAAGCTGCCTTCCAAATACTCGACTTTTGACCTAGTGTTCTGAAAATGAAACAACAGGAAGGAAAAGTCTCCAGCTGCAAGCTACATTAAATTGTTTTGTGTTTTTGTTTTTACTGACCTGTTTGTGTAAAAAACATAGACTGTGCAGCATAAAGCCAAAGCCTCTTGATCGCCATCTAGTGGCTGGCTGTAAGTTTATGAGGACGGGACCAAACAAAATACATCAAATAGGCCTTCATTTGTCCTAAAGGTAGTTCTCATCGCACTGATGTTGGTTCAGCATGCTTTGTTTTACTTCATTAGTTAATTGATGCTATAAAAACAGGCTGAAACGTCATGATTGACAGCTGAGGCTGAGTCACGGTTGGTCAGACGCCTATATTGGCAGTACCTGGGTGCTGTGGGGTGGACTCCAAATGTTCAAGATGGCAATGTTCCTAGACAGGCTAGTTTAACTGGGTTTCTGTGCACTGAGAGGACACGGAGACAGGTCTTCCCTCGTTATATGCTTTTCTTAAACCTTTTGGACGTACTGTGTGTACTTGCAGTTCAGTTCCTGAGTCCAGTCAAGGCGATTGAAGCTGTTCTGCTGGGATGACGTGGCTCAACACCCTCCTGAGACAGTCAACGCTCAACGCCTTTTAGTGTGTGCATTGTGTGTTTGTCAGCAGCTGATCGCTCGAGCTTGTTACAGCACCAGGAATTTTGCGTGCGCAGGCAAAACAAAGGATCGACACGCCATTTAAAAATAGAACAGAAGCAGGTCTTCCGATACGATGCTTGAGCTCCACGAGAAACCAATATGTGGCGGCAACTGAAGTGTTGTGACATTTTGCATTCTTGTCCCTCAGTGTAGATGTCACCAGTAATGAGGCTCGGTGATAGAACATGTGTGTCTGCGGGGCCCTCCCAGCTTCCCAGGAGACCGCCAGCCTCACGAGGAACGCGGCAGTTTTAGAGCCTCCTGTCACAGCCTCCTTCTCCCCTCCGTCTCTATCCCTCTCTCTTTCTGCCATCTGTCCATCTTAATTGCAGACGTGCTTCCTTATGATGACAGGATAAAATTGAGTGTACTCATCAGCACCGCCTTCCATCATCTCGAGTGCTGCTGTTTGATCAATTGATTAGAGAACCAAACCAAGCATAGAGGTGAAAGAAAGGCTGTGTGTCTAAAAATACGGTCCCCTCCTTACCGCGCCTCTCTGGAGTTCTGTCACTTGCCTTTGTGCTGCACAGTCGGCTTTTGTGGACATTCATGGGGAAAAAAAATAATAGCTCAAGAAATTACTGAAGGCAACTACAGAAGATAGATTGGAACAATCACACACATGAGATTAGACAGCATTTTTATTCCTCTCCTGTGATGTTTGTCGCATTCTGTGGGTGGAGAAATGTAAATAACTACAGACAGAAATTAATTTGAGCAAATGGGGTAAACCCACTGGGTATCAATTAAGGGGGATCTGATGCTTTTCTTTTTTCTTATTTCCTCTTTGTGATAGAAGCTGATTAGATGTGTGTGTGTGTGTGTGTCTGCATATATCACTTGCCCAGCAGGCAGACGTGGTGATTGGTAGGATGTGTTAAGATTATGAGACCAGTGCTGAGAGATATGCTTAGCAGAGGAGACAGGACATTCAATATGTTTTAACAAGACCCCAAGTCTGTCTTTCCTCAACTTTTTCTCACTTATGGAACGCTCGCCGCATGTCTCAGGCACTGTTATTTTCAGGTCAGGTTAGGCTTCTCAAACTTGCTCTAACAAACCAACTTTGGCAATAATTGTGTCCAGAGGGTTGAGTGAGATTTAACTACCTCAACTTCAAGCCATCCGTATGCAAAGGGAACTACACCAGGGGGGATTCTTCCAGCTAATACACGTTTAACCTGTATGTATGTGGATGAATACATGTGTTAAAAATAACAACAATTGTTATTGATTGATTGTGGTTTGGGAGACGAACGAACAACTCTACCAAAAGAGATAGAGCCTCGAAAATACAAGCACAACCAACTCTGTGAGGTCCGCATGCCTCCACCTCAACACAGATACGAAACACGAATCTGACACTGCTGCAAACAGGCCGACATTTTGTGGAAATTAATGTGAGCAGCTGGAAAATTCAAGTTCTCTCCCAGTCTGCATCAATATGCCTTCTCCTGACTCCCTCGACTATGGGTTGCTACGCAGGCACTTCACTCAAGGACCAGTATGTTTATATGTACCCACTATCTCTCTCCGGCTCTTGATTCAGTCAACAACAAAGCACTCTGCGAGAATTAGCTGCCTCCATGCCAACGCAGTTTTGCAGCTTCTATGCATTTGTTAAGCTGCCGTCTCAGTTACAGTCGGACACAAGGAGCACATCGATACTTCGACCTCTTGAAGATACTGTCTGATTAGGACAAAGAGGGAGGATCAGGGAGAGGAAGTTGGATCTATATGTGTCTGCGCTTTCACAACAGTTACTCCCTGATGTCTGCTGCTTAGAAAGACTGGGCCAGTCTCATCCAGCACAATTCATCAGTGTACCAACAAGCTACTTAACGAGATAATTGAAAAGGAGCTAAGAGAGAAAGAAACTTTGGCGATACTGAATACAAGTGTTAATATCTCCTGATGACTCTGAAAATAGAACTGAAGCCGAACAAATGTGTTTTTTTCTGCATCATTACCTGGAGTTGTTTTGTGATCCAGTGATACTCACTGGCAGAGTGTGTCCTCTAAACATTTTATCTATTCAAATGTGTTCCTGGCTTCTAGAGGCAGAGTCATAAACAACAGCCTCAATCAGTTTTTACATTTTTATGCGCAGTCTGATATAGAGCTGTATTAATATACTAACAGTCCGCAAAGTCAACACCAGCGTGAGTGGAGACCATGCAACCACAACACAGTTTACTTAAAAACCAACCAAAACCGCTGATGGGCCGTTTTAATAGAGTAAATATGATTGTGGGTAAATTTAACTAGACCTTTAAGAGCAAATCGTAAGAGTCTACTTGGAATATAACTGAACATTATGAATTCGTTTTTTTTTTCTATCTCACAGTTCTGTTCGTAAATGAAAGCTGCTCTAACATTTGGTTTTGACATATCACCTCTATTTCACACTTCACTGTCTCAGCCCAATTTCACCCTCTTTCCTCCTCAAATCATTCACTATTCAAACGTCTCTCATCTCACAGATCGGAGTGCTGGTTCATGCTTAGATTTCATTTCTATTGTAGTGTAATTTTGAACTGAAATTCTGTTTGATTCGCAACCTGGAAACAATTGTTTTATCAAAAAAAAAGAGGTTGGATCTTATAAAGCCTGACACCAAAAATACGATAGCTGATTATACAGTGCATTTTAGCAACCACACCAACAACAGCCTGCTGTGTCCATCTTTATTGCATTGTAATATTGTTGGCTCACTTGGCCCCAGTGTGATCTCGACTATACCTCGATATATTGTCTTGTTTTCAGTGTCACAGCTCTGAAGCTAGTCACACAAACACAAGGTGTAATGTGTTATTGCTTCATATTATGGTAACTGCTGCACGTGTTGTAGCGACCTGAAAGGTTTTGCTCAGCTTTGAGGGCAAATTCTCAAGAGACAGGTTGGAAAAACTGTGAGCTGGAGACTGCATTGTAATGAGAAGCAAAGCTTCATGGGCACAAGTCATAATCAAAATGTAAATGCAGTCGGGTGGCCCTGCGACTAAAGAAATAAAACACGGGAGAAGAAGAAGCTGCCATCGTGGTGGGAGAAAGAAAATGTTTTTCATTTCCATTGTTGCAGCAGTTTTTCCTGTTTAATTCAATTCATAACCCTCTTACTCCGAAGCCTTTTATCCAATGAGTGCATTACTCTCTTTCTGTGTGGCTCCTGCAAAACTATTTAACCATTCCACCTTATTCCAGAGAAAGGCCACTTGCTGAAACCCAGGGTATGAAAAGCCAACATGCTCATCATCAGTGCTGACTGTCTGACATGTATGACAAGACACAAGAATCCGGGATCATGACTGTGGCAGCATCCAATCTGTTTATAGCAACTCCACCCCCATGTGTGTTCAAAACATGTCCAATTTTGACGTGCCCTTTAACCTCAGTAGAGTTCTTGACTAACTCTGAGGTCTTGTGGAATGCGTTTACTGATGATATTTTGCTCCGTCTGCCCTGAGATACACTGTATTTGTACCAAGCTGTCACCAACCTTGTGTGATTCATCAGCACAAGGCTGTGGCTCTGTAGGTATCCAAGATGGCCCCCAGGAAGTCGACAAGCAGTCAAAAGGCTTTCATCTGGACTTTTTTTTTGTTTGTTTTGTGCTTATTCAACTTTTCTCTGTTTGTTTCGACCCCGGCAGTTTACATGTTGCTTATTGTTCTGGGGGGATTTCAGTTATAGAAAAAGAAAGACATCTGGCACTTCTTATTCATTTCCGAAGGTTTTCAGAATGCATGCTGCGCAATCATGTGAATTCAAGGATTTACATAATTCACCCCAGGGTCAACTTTAAATTCTGGCGTCAATTGACAGCTTTTTAAAGTTCTGATTCAGGTCCAGAGGGGATGCCTGGGAATGTGTTGCTTGCATTAGCTCATCTCCTGGGACACAACCACAGCCAAATGCCAACTTGGCAAAGCCCAAAGAGAGTCAGACTAAGAACAGACCAGCGGGTGTACATGCTTCATTTCATAAAGAATTAGGACGACCGCGGGGCTGTGTGGTATGTGTGTGTCGGCGGGTATGACAATCTGTTGGGGCTCTATGTTTCTGTTATGCTGACATTTGTTAAAGGGCTCGTTCTCGCTGGCAAGGACCTGTTCGCTCGCAGGGCTCGTCTTTTCTCCCTTGAACCCATCAGTCTTTTGTCTGCCCCCGTGATAAGCCCATCCAGGCATGAATGTTTAGGAACTTGCCCACAATCAAGTCGAAGTCATTATCTCATAACTGTTGGATAAACATACAAAACATGTCTAATGCAGGTGAAAGGAAACTTCCAGATACAAAATTGCATCTGGACATGTATTAACGAATGCAAAAAAGTTCTCTGAATAATGTTATATTCAGTTGCATGTTTAACAATACCAAGAAAGGGGGGGTATAAGCACTGATTGATGCAACGTAATGATCATGAGTCACTCTCCTCTTTTGAGATGATAATATGAGCCCTCTTGAGTTCTCAGAGCTGTACTAAAGATTTAATAATTGTTTTTTTTCATTCATCACACGTCAGCTTTAAATGGGCCCTTGTACTATTACCTTCCCAGAACTGCCTCTCTGAACCATGCTTAAGAGACCTGGAGGCTAATTTAGCGTTTCCGCCTGGCTCATAAAAAAGAGCTGGTAATGTTGACAAGCTTTCACGGACCCCCAGAAAGAGGGACATCTCCAACATGAGCAAGTGGTTTTATTTCCTTCTGCTGACAACACTTCACGAGGGCACGCTCTTAAGCCCTTTAAAAACAGCGTGATTAAATTAACACAACCCACAGGTACCCACACAGCAACCCTCAAAGACAGAGACAACGCTTATCTTGGCTCAAATTGGGGAAATGTACCTGTTACTTTATGAACATGAAATCTATTTCTATTTCTAGGCATAACTGAGGCTCTGTTTGGTCACTAATGCTAACCTGGATGTGTATCTGGTATTGCTCTGCATCTGGCTTTTCCTAAGCCAACATGTAAAAATAAATAATGGAACATGTTAATTGCATAAAAAAAGGCCTTTCAGTCTTTTGTGAGTGTGGTTCATGCTACAAACACAGTAAAGGGAATTTAGAGTTCATTGTACTACGGTATTTATGTTTGGACCGACGGACCTCACCGTCTTTGAGAACAAAGATGAAGCAAAACAGACGGAGCAGACATTTCTGCATTGCGCTGCAAGGTAGCTAAGCAACCCCTGTGCCCCTATTCTCTCAACTGCTTCAGAGATAAGGCCGAGGTCCTTCATCACACAGAACAGCCGAGCTCGGTTCTGTCACGAGTCAGCAGTGAAATCTGTTACAGCAGATGAAATATTAAATCTATGCTAATCATTGTGATCCCAGCAGCTAGCGTGCTAAGGTTTTTCAGAGTAGGCCCAAATTGGTGAAGACCTCTTATTCAGTCCATGTGTGAGCCAGTGATGAATGTGGTGACACTATGGAAAAGCTGCTGGGTGATGTATTACAACCTCAACACAACTAAATGAAGGTGGTTCACTTATTCATTTCTTACTTATTTTATCTCATTATCCGTCGTTAGGTGATGATGATTAGTTAATTAACATTTCAGTCCTATTGACCTCATCAGATATCAACTTCACTACTCTCTCAGGAATTTAAAAACAGTTGATCTTCACATTAGGTTTTTATTATAGTCACGCTCACATTTCAGGATTCCTTATAATACGACAATACTGACTTCATGGCTCTGATGATTAGGCTTTAATTAATGACTGTTCCACATGTAGCCTATAGAAAATCCCAGGTTTAACTCAGCCAGTTGATCAGTGGATTAATCCCCCAGGTCATCCAGGATGGTCCAAGGATAAGATAATATAGGTATCTTGAATTTATTCATAGTACAGGACCATAAATGCTTAGCAAGTTTCCCTCTTGAAACTATTGGTGCCTGATTAATCAGAAGAACTAAGTGGTGTTGGACGCTACCTCGAGTTCGATACCGACACCACTGACTGGAATAGTCAGATACATGAATAATGAGAATTAAGTACTTTCTATTCCAGGTCACCTGCTCATATGATATGCACTGCTTTTCAACTAAAAATAAAACTGTGAAAGAGAAAAAGAAAATTATTCCTGTGTGTATGTGCGTCAGTTCTTCAAGGTTTTCAAATTATAAACTCTTCAAAATGAGCAAGTCAATAGATTGGAATGCAGGGTCTAACTGCTTCATTGCCTCAGGAAATGTCCAGATAAGACTTTGCTGTTTCATAGAATACAAACTAAACAGGGTGCGTTTGCTCACTGCATTCCTCCGGTTTGATTTTTTTACTTGATAAGATCGATTTGCATTACCATACATTTTTCATGATAGAGTGAAGGTGGTGGCCTCAGTGGGGAGCGGTGTGTATGTGAGAGGTATTGTAGTGTACATACCATGGAGTGTGGCTCCTGGGAGGAGGTGAAGGAGGTACGTGACATGCTGGCTCTATCCACTGCGTCCCGTCTGCTGCCCTTGTGCCCTTCAGCCAGCCAGCACCCTGACGCTCCCAGCAGAGCGGCCACAGCCACCGCCCAAACCCCCAGGCTTCCCATGAGTGTCTACCTGAGTGCAAAAGTAAAAACACAATGCACACAAAGACTTAGAGACTCATCCCCTGCAGTTTCCAAAAATAAACCACATCACACACACGCATAGCCTTTTTAATATTAATACAGGTTTGAAGGGAATGAGACGACAGAGAAGTTGGGTTACTTATGAGAATAAGGTCATAATATTACAAGAATAAATTGTAATACATTTTTTGGAGGAATGTGGAAAATCCTGTTGATTTAAATTCATTCTTTTTTTTGCATTCAATTACATAGTGTGGTTACATTTTAAAATCTCAGAATGCATTTTTCCTTCCATATGGTTCAATAAGTATACCACAGTATATCGTCTTTATTCCTTTAACTGGTATAAGATTAACCACAACAAACTGAACTGTAAATCCTCCACCTTGGCTGGGATTTTGATCAGTCATAATCCTAATTGTATGCAAATGTGCTTTCATGCGTTTTTTTATTTGGATTAAAGTCAGTGCGACACCATCGGCTTCATAGAGGAGATAAAGACGAATGAACCGAACTCATAGAAACCCATCATTTGTTCAGCAGAATATATAATTGCAACCATCACAGTTTTAATTTGAAGAATCTGTCACAAATAGATCCAACAGATAACCGAGACAGAGGCGAACAAATCCCAGATTTATGATATGACATGAAAACATGTCTTTATCCAAGAAAGGTGGAAAAATGATGCCTAGAACTCGATGACTATTAATAGCATCTATGCAAGTCACAGTTTCATCCTTCAATACTTCCAGTGTGCTGTTTATAGATATTTATATATCAGGAGACAAATACCTGGTACACACATAGACACGCATACACACTCACTCACAATAGAACAAGTACTCTACAGCCCCACACACACGCATGCACATGTGCTCGCTGTTATACAGCTACGTAAACATCAAAGCTCAGACAGGATGGGGATAATTATTTGTATTACAAAGGACACGGTAAATCTTTTGATGTCAACACAAAGACAACCCTCTGAAGTCGCAAATGGTGGAGTGTGGCATGGGAGCTTAAAATATAAACTCAGCAGATCAATTTCACCGCAGCAACACACACACACACACACACACACACACACACACACTATCATGTACACAGACGTACAAAATCTTCAGGAAAAGAATAGACGACACATCAGAACTGCACCAAGGTGAGAGACTAAAAAGGCTTTTAGGGTTCTGCTCTTTCTGCCTTTCCCCTTGTGTTCTCTTGCTGCTTCCCCTTTGCTTTTGTGTACTGTTTGTACCCTGCAAAATCTGTCATGCACATGCATGTGTGTGTGTGTGTGTGTGTGTGTGTCTGTGGCTGCCTTCTGACGCTGCACTGAAGTCTAGGCATTTTCCTGAATTTCCCAAAAAGGTCCATTGGTGAAATTGCAGTCCTCTGAGTCAGTTGATCGGGAGTCTTCCAGCCAGCCTCCTTATTAACTGCGAGCCAATTTGAGAATCCAGAGCGAGCAAGCGGGCGTGCGATGACATGTCTTACAAAAAACGAAAAGAAAATACAAACAATTCAGATTCAAAAAGATGAGGCGTTCACTGTGATCGAGATGCAGCTTGGACGTACGAAGCGATTCACAAGCTTTGGGCCAATGCTGCTGTCGATTCGCTGGAAGGAAAAACCCACAGTGGAATTTCTACATTATGTCCTCCCTGCGTATGTGTCTGACCCAGACAATCTCCTGCTGCGTGCTTCATAGCTGCAAGGCAATCTCCTGAAGACGCTATTTCCCAGACATTTTACAGCGTTCAGGCCTGAAAACGGCTTATGTGTCTCTGTCTTGCTGCGGGCATCCTCTTTCTACCAATTTCACCTGCACACTTCTCCCTCATCGACTTCTTCAGTCAAAGAAAGGCCCAGATCTTGGCTCACGTCAAACTGTTCACACAGAGGCTGCGGCACCTGCTTAACACTTTGCCTACACGTGCATCAGAGCAACCACACGTCGTCTGTAGCCTGCCCCCTTAAAACCCAACATATACCGTATATCTCCCTCAGAATGTCAGGCAACCTGCTTCATCACTTTTGCAATCACACACCTTGAAACTTCCCCTGCATCTGAAACTGTGAAACATTCGTTTCAATTGAAATGAAACAGGACGACCTTAAATTAAAATGCAGAACAAGAGAACATTGAGTAATTGTCCCTCGCTGACGTGGCCACATTAAAACATGGACACTATCAGGCAGTGTTTACTGCAGGTCAGTGAGTTAATATTTCACTGCACAGGTGTTTTTGTTGGTGTGTCCCCCCCCTCCCCGCTGTGTGTGTCTGACGTCCTCTACAGGAACTTGGCTCATTGCTACGATGAGAAATATTTATTGGACACAATCACGGCACCGACTTCTCGTCGGGGCTCATCAGCTGATGGTGTTTACGGCCGGACTGCACGACACGGCGTCACTGTACTTTCAGGTAATGTGTTTATTGTTTTTATTGTCTGTCTTATATTTTATTATGTGACTTTATTGTGTGTTTTACTGCGGAACCAGTCTGAAAACAAATTTCCCGTAGGGGGCTGTAAAATGTCCAATTGACACAAGGGCGCAGTGGGCGCTCGAGCAGTGTAGGTGTTAAACTGTCTGCAGTATGTTCTTCAGTAGAATATTTAATATTTAAACAGTACCTTGATTTGGTAGTATTTACATCCCTGAAATAAAACAATACCACACTGTGAGTATAATCGAAGCATTTACAATCACCGCCGTTAATAAGCATTACAATATGTTATGCAAAGATGAATTAACTTATCTAATGCATTTATTTTATACACACAGGGACAGTGGAACAAGCTGTGAACACAACTCTGCCGCCTTGAACATGTCGGCTAACAGTCGCCTTGTGTTGTTTTAACATGCAGCACACGACACGTTTCTGCTGTGATTCGTCCACCCCTCGGCCCATCTCTGAATTTGCCGTCCATCAGTTCCCGGCTCTGCTCCCCGGGTCAATGCAGCAGCCTTTGTGTGTCCTCCAGGTTGGTAGTGAGCAGGTCACGTACAGGAAGTTCATTAAAGTGTTTTCGCTGCGGCTGCCTGCTGTGTCTGGAAATGAGCTTGTGAGCCAGCTACACTAAATGCTCTACAGCACCCAGGAGAAGTGCCGAGTCAGGGGATCATTCTTCAGGGGTTCACCGCCATGTCACAGACATCGATCCATCGTGTGGGTGAAAATACCGTAAAGTAAAATGTGCCTTTCATCAGCAACACTGGGAGCAGGGGGGCACCTTCTACTGTATTGTACTATATTGAAACTACCCCTGCACCATATGTTGTTTACTAACTGTACACGGAGCCTCTTCACTGTCACTGTCAGTTCCAGCAGATGGAGCTGGATGAAATGTCAGGCTGTGTCAAGCTGCTGTAAGATCAGTAAATCAGGATCCTAAGTGGGGTTGAGATTATTTATAGCCCATTTACACTCTGCATTAAATTTTGGGCGATAAGATCACAGGTTTAGTGCTGTCGGAGTGAACCGCCAGAACGATGCTCGCTGTGATGTCAGAATATGTCATGCTTACAGATCATAAACATTTTCTAAAGGGCTGGAGATTCAACTACCACAAAAGCAGAGATCAGCCATACAAACTAATGGAAGGGTGTCGTGGGTTGTCAGGTTCACAATGCCAACTTGTGCATTTCAGCTGCACAAGAAAAAATTCCACCTAAACAGATTATTTCTTTATAACTGTAGCTGGTTAATACGCTAACCCGGCATAACATCGAGCCATGCATTATTCACGAGCGTTTCTTTAATTGACTGTTCCAAACCAGTGAGGAAGCAGCTACTCTGTGCGGTAAACACACTTCCACAGCTCCAAGTCCTCAGCTATTAAAGTGGTTCAAGACTAAAAAACAAAAACAGAGACACAGCTTCGTGGATGCTACTTTCATCATCTATTCTTCTCCTTCTATATTTGGATTTTTTTTAGACAACTGCAATTGTGGGGGGGCTGTTTTGGCTTGTTTCAGATTTAATCAGATGTCTGTGGATATTTGAGAAACAGGTGTGAATGTCATCAGGTTAAAATCATATCTAAATGCATTGTGGACTCAAAGTGTTACAGTCACATGCTGTTTCTAAATAGAGCTCATTATGGGATTTAAATGTAATTAGAGTTGTTAAAAACATGCAGCCTGGTCAAAAATATCAGACTTGCAGAAAGCAGCATGGAAATCAAATACTGAAATACTGAAACGTACTAGAGTACTTTGGAAAACATCCTCAGATACTTCCCACCACATGCGAACGTCGTGTCGGTATAAACATCACACAACAGCGAATCACCGACATCATTCAGCTGTAGCTGGCCCGCGGCTAATGGGCCCTCGCAGATGAAACCAGCGCCCTTGTGAAATTAAAGACCAAATGAGATCTGCCAGTCACTGTCTTAATGTGTTGTCTGGCCTTCTGGCATTACGCCCCCCCCCAACACACACACCGTGTGGAATGAATGGACCCTTTTGAAATCCCTCAGCAGGGAGAAAGTGAAAGAGGAAGCGATTGTTTGACCAGAATATTAAATCGCTTAAAGAGAAATACTCTTTAAAACCTGTGCAGCCTCAGGCGGCTTTCTTTAGATCACACTTGTTCAGCGACTTCCATAATATACAGACACAAAATGTGCTGCAGTCCAATACCATCCTCTTACACCCCAGCAACCGTATCTCCCTCCGTTCTCCCATTTTCAGCTTTCTCTCTCCACAACCACCAATTTTCTGGCCACAACAGTATTGTTAGGTGCTTAAAGCGCCGTGCAGAGTGCCCGCAGACGGCCCGGCTCCCCTTCTCCGACGCTCACTTTCTCCTGGGGAATTTCACACTCATTTTCTTTTCAGAAGATGTGGAGAAATTGGTTCGAGGGCTTTTTAAATTAGGAACTGAACCAGCAGGTTATTAGCTGAACCTCAAGCTTGTAATAATAGATTTAAACAGAAAGGTGAAAAATTAAAAAAGAGGAGAATATGAGACCCGAGGGAACTGAATCTTCATCTCATATGTCATGGCAGGGGAATTTTGCATGAACCAAGGACTGGATGGATTCTATCTTGTCTCACACAGGGATGTGGCAACAGGGCAGACACTGCAGGCCAGAGGCATGTGGAAACGTTATCTTACACTTTTCCAGGCCTGATGACCACTCAAAGCACTTTACACACACACACACACACACACACACACATGCAGCACCTCCTATGAGAATGGACATTTTTTGTGTTTTCCAAAGACACTTCAATAGAGTAGGAAAGACAGGGATTAATCTACTGTTTAACCCCAGAGAGAAACATATTCTTCATACTGTTAGAACCACACGACTGAACTCCAGTCGCAGCATCACAACAACAACGTCGAGGTTATGATGCCGGCAGACAGGGAACTAAATCTTTCTTTCTACCGTGACTATAACCTGAAGGAAATCGTCAGCTAACAGCTTCTAACGCGTGGCGCTCAGGTACAGTAAAGAGCCATCTGCTAGGCATCACGTTTAGAAAGAAGGTGTTTGGAGGAAGGCCTCAGAGATTCATCAGCGTCACTCAACTATAAGCTGCTATTTCCTACATGTAGTTTCTAGGTTCGGGGATGATTATCATCTCAGTGATGCACGAATGATCGCATGGAAAAACGTGACACCAATGTTGTTTTGAAAATGATTCATCTGTAAGAAATGTAGAGAACTTCACACTGATGACACTCGTCAAAGGTCCTTTCTGACTGTGCAGAACTTTGAAAAAGTTTGAGGGATTGTTTGTGTTTATTTTGAGTAATGCCGCACCATTTGTTGAATTTGAATCGCCGCTACTTTTCGAAACCATATGGAAACACACTCGCAAACCAGACGCCAAGGGACCAATTTGCACTGAATTAGATCCAATTATGACCTTCAGTCAGAGGGAATTAGTCTCCCTTTGTGTACAAAATGGAAATTGCATGATTGTGTGATTATTCCTGGGTCCTTCTAAACATGCAGGACAAAGCATTATTTCCTCCCGGTGTGAGAAACGAGAAAAACATCTGGCTCTGCTCAGAGGAGCACTCACAAACTGTCAGGCTGCGGCTAATGGTGATATGTGTCGGCAATATCATGTATGGATCCTGGAGAGCACTGTGTTCCACGGCGCTGATGCAGACAAATGTTTCCTGTTTGTTTTGGGGTATTTTCAATGGCAGCATTTTTACAATAGCAGCAGCAGCAACACGAACAACTGGAGTCAGATTCCTTATACGTCAATACAAAACCAATGAATAATGCAGTAGCACACTGACTCAAATTTATGTGATGTAGCTTTATACAAAGATATATCTCACAGACAAAAATGTTGGCACGATTTTGTCCATAACAATATTAAAAGTTAAGTCACACTGGGGGAGCTGTAGAGACCAAGAGCAGTTGTTTTAATACTGGTTAAAAATTCAATCGTTGTGAAGACTTGTATAAAGTTAAAAAAAAAAAAACGTGGTGCCGGGGAGGACAGTGAATTAATATCCATCCATGTGCTCATCTAAACCACTTGTCCTTTAAGGGTAATGGAAAACAGGAGAGTTTTGAGGGCAGGACTTTATCTTACATTCAGATGTTATAATGCATTCACTCTAAACCAAGTGCTTAAGCTCAACCAGCCCCTATTTTGCTCTGCTGGTGCTGTTAGTATCCGCTTGTGCTCAGATATTTAGTTTAATTGGGCAGCTTCAGCTCTTTTCCTCACTTGGATTTGTCCTTCTACCCTTTCTTTGCAATAGGTCTGTCATAATCCCGAACAAATATAATGTCAGTTAGTGTTTACAAATACATCCCATCCTGGGTGCCTTAGCTTTACTTCTTTGAGTGTCCTGGACGGGTGGTTACCAACTAACTCACCAGCTAACTGTCTGCATATATTTGGACAATGGGAGCAAAAGCCTAATGGAGCCAACCACTGCCCCACCGTGCCACCCTCAAGTGATACGACCCAGCTGGAGACCTCCATAATCTAGAGTGACTAAGAAGACGTGTTACTAAAGAGAGCAGGAAGACAGGGGAGTGTGACACAGGTATGTAAATGAATGCTGCGTGTAGCCCCACAGCCTCCCTCTGCCTCCCTGCACGGCAGCGAGGGGAAAGGCCTCTAGCTGAGCTCTGAGACAAATCCAAGTGATCAGTCTGAGCTCTCCTTCCTGCTCTCTGTCCCAGCTCTGCACCCCAGGTAGCTTCACTGTCACACTTAAAAATGACACATTCGGTTCTGGGACAACAACCGCGCCACGCTCAGCACGCCTCCTTCCTGCAATGTGCTGAGTATTTAAAAAAAAATATGGCAAAGGACGGCGGGAGGGACAGAAAATTAACAAAAAGCACATCTGCGAACACTGAACACCACATACTGAAGCTCTAAGGTTTGAAGTTCAACGCCTATTGAGCATTGCATAGCGGCAATTCATGACCATGGAGGGAATAATAAAACTCTCTCAACAGTAAAAAGCATTTTGTGCATTCTTATAAAACAGACAGTAAAAAAAAAAAAATCAGCTGTCAAACATTTTTATAAAAGTAAGTCACTTTTTATCCCAATTGGTTCCTGCTCGATATCAGAACAAAACTCTTCATGTTGTTACTGTGAGTGCAGCCTGATACTGATGCTCCCTCTTCAGTTAAACCTCTGTTATCATGCTGCCTGCACTGGCCTATCTGGCTGCACTCAGCTTTCAAACAGCCACTTCGCACACACACACGTCTGTGGAGTATGAAACAGAGCCACCGAGGGGATCGCCTCGGCCCAAAATGTTTTCGTGACGCTTGGATGTGGCAGTGACTCGCCCGACTATATGTCACTCTTATTACCGCGTGGTTGGAGAAGATACGGGGACTCACAGGGGCGTCAGCCAGTCTGTCTGTCAACTCTGCATCAGGATCACACATCCTAACCCTAGTTATCTCCCAGACACTCGAGGTGAAGAGGAGATGCATCCTCTCAGGGTTTTATTTTTTATTTTTTATTTCTTTCAAACTGTTTATTTATTTATTTTTCTGACAAAAAATGTGATAAATCTGGATGCTCTGGAGTGGTGTTTCCCAAAGGGGATTAATAGAGCACAGTGGTGTGGAAAGATAAGGTTATGAACTGTCAGTGGAATGAAAGGGCTAATGCTCCCATGGAAAGGAGACACGGGGTTGAAGGCACATCTGATAAAAGCGATACATCATTGTCACTCCCTGATCGACAAATTAAGAAAATTAAGATAATATCTTTGTAATGATAATATCGTTGTAGCGAGCAAATGTCTTCATTTGTTTCCGCAATTTCCAAAAATACCAAAAGTAATTGGAAAAGCCCTATTAGAGTTGTTTTTGAGGGGTTTTGCATTTAAATTGGATATTTTGGGGTATTTGAGCGTACCAATACAGCAGTTTGAATGGTGTCAATGTGGAGCAGGTATCTCACAAAGGATCTGCTTCATGCTTTGCATGCACATTCTTACAGGTCCAGAGAAGGGCAGTGTGATATTAGCAGCAAACATTTTAATTGCTATACTAACACAGAACTTTTATTTTGAAAAGCTGTGAAAAGATGAGTCTAATGATTGTGTCGATTGTGAAACAGACTGAAATAATCGAGATAGGAAGTTCAAAACTCAGTTAGGTAAAGCAACTCAGGAGTCACTTCTTGACAACAGTGATGTAAAATCTTTTTCCAACTTTTCTCTGCACCAGACTGTTTATATGCACACAAAGCCACAAGGGTGGGAAAATCAAGCCCGGCACACAATAAAAGAAGTGACAGCATAGCGTGGGTCTGTTTGAGGAGGGCTCCCTAATGACAGGGATTAGATCAATAATAACACAGGTCAGACAGGCAGGTTTACATCAGGCACTGCACTGTAGTAGGAATATGAATGGGAAATACATTGAGCTAATTTCTGCCATCACCCTCCTCTTCACTTCCTGATCGTGGCAGATCCGTCTGTCACATGACACGTGTCATAAATATATCCTACACAGCCAACTCAGCCAGACTAAATCATTATGTAAATGGGGAAAATATCAAATGTTCATTTTTGGTGTGTCTCGTCACCTCGTCACCCTCATCCTTAGAGAAACTAGACTGAGAGCCGGGGGGGATGTTGGGCAGGAGCTGAGGCCCTCTGACATTCTGAAGCGGCAGGCACAGATTTCAGGTGAGTGGTGTCGCCAGGCATGCATCGTAAATAAACGAGCAGAGGCAGTGGCAGTTTAAGTACGGTGCGATGATTAAAAGGGAGTGTTGGAAATGTGGTGAAGTGAGCGATGAGCGCGTCAGGTGAGTGCAGCAGCCGGCTCCTGTTGGGCTGCCTGATGGAGCGTCTGCGAATTTCATTATATTTTCATTTTCTTAAAAAAAAAAAAAAAGATTCTCAGCCCTTTCCTAAAACAGCTGGAAGCTGTAGTTTTTGTCTTTTTTTCAAACATTACTCACACAGCAGTAAACGGTGCATTTGTTTATGACCTCTTTGCAGCCACTGACTGAGTGCACTGTTACAGCAGCAGGTAGGGACCGACTACAAATAAACAAAATGTTTGTTCATGGTGTGATCCTGTGTGGTGGTGTGGCTCAGGGATGTGTTTTTAATAGATTTTGGTGACAATGAAGATCAGTGGCACAGACAGTGGATCCATAGACAGCATTGGAAAGTAATAGCAATGTGTTTTTTGTATCCCTCTTCAGAAAGGAAATGTTACCCTTTAAGGCTGCTAATATTTACTAAATGAATGGACATCAACTTCCTTTAACCTGAAAGTGTATTTGTTCCCTGGGAACGGTGGTATATTTCTTTAACTTATACAAAACTGCAATATCCTCCAAGGGCGTTAGTCTGCTCCGTGGGAAATTGTCTGATAATGGAGGGGAAGAAACCACATAAATTGGGAGAAGGGTAAAAGTGGAGCAATTTGTCTGAGAGAAAAGACACAATGACGCTCACGCATAAGCCAGAGAAAGGCACAAGAGCGAGAAAATAGCAAACAGCAGACAAAACAATGGGAGAAAACAATGAGGACACCATTAAAGCAATTACAACATGTGACAAAGGACATATGGCCGCAGTGATAGAGGAGTTAATATATTCATTTTTGCAGAGAAACAATTGCTAACGTGTCTTTCAGATTGTGCTAAAATGCAGCCTGAGAGGGCGAAAGAATGAGTTGGCCTCCCAGAAAAAGGCTCAGGGACCCTGGAAAGAAAACAATCTAGGTTGGGGCACATTGCACGGCCATGTATCCGTTATCAGCTCGGCCTCTTGTGCGTTACCTCAGGATTAATTATTGCCTGAAACTCTCTTTGCCACTTCCCGTCCGTATTAAGAGGCAGGCCTTCAGGATGTTAGGAATAATAAGACTAGAGAGACAAAACAGATGAGTAGGCGGCATCTCCTTCTCTGTTCCCTTCCTCTGGCTCTCCACAGTGACACTGACTTTTTGACATTTTTGCATGACCGGATTCGACGCTCTTGGGTGTTAAAACCCACATCCTGAGAGCCATGTGCGGCTAAAAGACACAGTCACTCTGCAAATGACCTCCTGAACCCCCCTGCAGGGTGATGATGTGACTGCTGGAGCAATGCAAATAAAAAAATAAATAAAATAAAATAAAATAAATAGCAAGAGAAGCCACAGTCAGTGCTAGGCCAGTGTGATCTGCCTGGTTAACAGGACTGCAGCTGCTAATTATACAGCAGTGGCGAAATGATAGCAAGAGCCATGAAAGAGGTCTGGGCTGGGTGTAAAGAGAAAACATCTTGTAATATTGAAATAGCTCTCCAGATGCACTTCATGGAGAACAGTTCAGGGTCTGTAGGTTTTATCATCACAGAAAAACCAGCAGCAGAATGGGCGATTAGCTTCATCTATTCAACAATCTGGATTACACTGTGCATCCACTGTTACAGTTCAGCTGAACAGAATCATAATTTATAGGCGACGGGTATCCTCAGATTACATTGTGAAATATCAGTGTACTATAGCAAATGACTTGTTTCCTTTATCGACGTTGCCCTAAACGTTCACTGATTGCTGGTTTCAGGGAAAACAAATGATCCACAAATCCTAAATTGATGCATTTCCCTCAGAAGCACTTTTAGACGCCGTTAGTTATTAAGTTATTAATGTTCACAGTGGGGCTTGTTTTGTCGACATGTTTTGCTTGGTTGACACGCTGTCACACTCGGCCCTGGTGACTGCAGCAGCTCCGTCAAAGCTTCAACCTCACAGTGATTCAGAACTGGGTGTTTGGAAGAGGTAACCCTCTGTGAAACCAGTGTTTAATCTGTCATTAAGGGTTATCAAATTAAGGGTCCTTTAATGTCCCAAAGGGAAATTTGTCTCAGGCTAAACTGGTAAAGCAGATTCAGAAAAGCACATACAAAAAAACAACAATAAACAGTTTACAAGGACATATCACGGAAGACCTTGAATTGTTATGCAGAAAGAAAGTGAGATGAATATTTCACCTTCCCCTGAAAACAAGACTAATGTTTCTGAATTCAATAATGGCAAGGTTTGTTTTGCATTCCTTGTTGATCATCTCCATATATCTGCAGCTCTCCTTTAGCATCAGCATCAACAACCTCCTTCCGCCACAAAGAACGCTGATCATCGATGACTGGCATCTGACCTTTCTCCATTTGACCTTCCTGTTTTCGAGGAACAGGAGGAATTTGGCATCAGTGAGAGAACACTTTAAAGGATTCTGAGATAACAAAAGAAAAAGATTATTTCAATCATCCCAGTGAGGAGTGAGTGCATAAAGGCGACATGAACACTGGTGACAATATTTCGCTGCAGAAAAAAAAAAAAAAAAACAGATATGCCAGGCAACCTTTCCATAACCCCTCTGCGCATTTCTCCCTCTCTGCTGACTCTTTCGTCAGTTTCCTGCATTCAGGCAAAGGAGGCAGCGAGCACTGTTTGCTCAGAGCCGCGCCACCGACGCTCCTAGCTCAGCTGCCGCGTTCATATGAGATGCAGCGGTAAAGGTCATTGCTAGAAGTTCCACATTAGTGATCGGAATTCTAAGTGAGTCGCGCTTCCCTGCACTTCCATGGCCCCCGTGCTCCACAGGGGGTAGAGGGGGGCCTATAAGGTGAGGCGACCGTGGAGGAACAGCAGTGTAAATCTAAGGGAGCAAGTTTCTAATAGTCCTTCACTGTGGTTTGCATTAAGTGCTTCCCATTGTCGTCAGGGTTAGGTTTCTCAGCGCGTGTGTGTGTGTGCCCCCTGCTAAACCCATGAGGAAGAGTTTCATCAGATCAATTTAAAACTAATCTTGTCAGCTCCAACAGGAGCGTGAGTGCGTGAGTGTACAGCGAAAAGGAGCCGGCCCGTACAAGTGTGACTCACCATCTGTAGGGCAGGTTTGCCTATGTTTGGAGTACGGCTCATTATAATTCTTTGGAAAATGTGCAAAGCTGAACAAATCAAAGTCAGCAGGCATTAAAAAAAAAGAAGAAGAAGGGAAGCAAGTGGGTTTGGTTTACCCAGGGGGAAAGCTTTGTTGTGTGGAAATAAATCCTGCTCCTGATTAGACAAGCTCTGCATGGGGGCCGGCGACGAGATGCCAAGCAATTAAACTGGTGAAGAGTGGGACATTATAACTGATATGACAAATTTCATTTATTCTAATTAAATGTTACATGGAGTTGTCATCCCCGGCTCTAGCATATGTGAATGCTTTTGTGTGCCTGCATTCAATTAATAGAAAAGGACATTGTCATGTTAACGGCAGGAAAAAAAGAAGCATTATTCCACGCATAATGCTCGGGGGGTTACATTTGAGTAAAGCTGCAGCTCAGGAAATTGTAAAAGCATTGCATTTATGTAGCACTTCTCCAGATTCAGCAACCAAACTAACACTCCGAAAGTCCTTCCTTCCTTCACACACTGAGGGTACAGCTATCAGGGGCAATCTGGGTCATGCCCAAAGACACTTTGACATGCTGTCTGCAGCGGACAGGGGAGGGAACCAGCAGCTTTCTGATTAATGGATGAACTGCACTGCTCCCTAAACCACAGCTGTCCCAAACATGTATCGCAGCAATAATCATTTTCATACTTAAGGCTACCTTCCAAAGAACTTCCTCACTCACTTCTTAGTTTTCAGTACAATACACTTTTTGGTTTAAACATTGTTCCATATGTGCAAACAGGAAATAAATGCAGCCTCCCACAAACACAAAGACATCCTCTGTCTGAAAACTAGTAGAGACAAGTGACTCACTCACTAACTTCTGGCCGTTGTCTCTGCTCTTTGACACCAGCTGGTCGCAGACAGGCCAGTGACAGACATCAACACTGGAGAAAGAGCCACTGTCTTTTATATCGATTGAGGACAATCCGTATGTGAGGAGGATTTCAACACACACACACACAGGATTCACACTTTTCCAATATTTAAGAATGTGAGTGGGAGCAGAAAAGCCTGTAGAGTAGTCCACAGCCCCCTGCTGTCTTGTCACTGAGACTGACCTCTGGTCCTTGTCCCATGAAAAGACAATATCTGCATGGATAAATAAATTCATGATATTATCAGACTGATTACAAAGCAGAGGGGAGCAGTGGTGTTTTACAGCCATACACTGTCCGATCTGCCAACATCATCTGTCCTGATTAAACAGCAACACTACAAGCAACAGCGACTGCTGGCATCTCACAATCTAATTATCCATTGAGAAGTTAACAACCACAACACAACAGCAGTATTGACACTGTTCAACAGCTTATCAGAGATGGAGGGCTGGCTGGTGCTTTATATATTGTTCTCCAGCGTCACTAAAAAAAGTCAATTACATGCTTATGTTGACATTGTTAAATCCATTTTGGAGACACCGTTAAATAGACTGAGGAAACCCAGAGAGTGCAAGACTGGAAGTGGAAGGATGCAACAACTCTTCCTCAGCCTGCTTACACAACAGAGAATAGACCGTTATAATGATACGTGACATTTTTTTTGCTTCCTCCGTCCACCAAACACGACACTCTGCACTCATGTGTTCACACTCACTGGCTTCTGCAGGATTTAATTGCTTTGCAGGAGGAGGAAACCCCAGAGGTCCGATTCAACTCTCATGACTCAAATGTTATACTGAAGATATATATATATATATATATATGTGTGTGTGTGTGTGTGTGTGGATGTGCTCACATGCTAGTGTGTCTTCAGGAACAACCTGTGTGAGTCATCCCACTATTAGACCATCTCTGAAGCACAATAGCCAGCCATAATCTGCTGGACACCGCGTTGTAATGGCTCTCTCCATGAGACAGCTAACAAGTTACACGGCAGATTGCAAAGTGCAATAAGCCCGACTGAGTCACTATTCTGGGCTACATCATTATTTCTCAACCCGCTGACTGTGACCCTGGGGCTGGCTGGATAGCTGCTCTGAAGGGTTGAGGACATGACGTTGCCCCTTCTCTCTGAAAAGAAAACCTGCGGGACTTTCGCTGGGATTTCTGAGCCACCATTGCTCATGTTAATAAGATTCATTGACTCATTGATTTTTATTTTAATATAATA
Organism: Pseudorhombus dupliciocellatus; assembly: GCA_016785235.1. Classification (NCBI taxonomy): domain Eukaryota; kingdom Metazoa; phylum Chordata; class Actinopteri; order Pleuronectiformes; family Paralichthyidae; genus Pseudorhombus; species Pseudorhombus dupliciocellatus. Next base: position 152,249 of record JAFBJW010000457.1, read on the forward strand.
TATCATATGTGCTCAACTAGGACGCCATTATTTTTGAAAAATGTGAAGTGCAAAAAAGGAACAAGAGTAGCAGCATCAATAACAGCAGTAATCAAATAAACCATCCTGACTTATTATTTTTTTTAGACTAAGATATAAAAGGCAAACTTATAAATTAATATATGAAATAAAACCATGGAATTGTTGTCGTCAGTGCCCCAGAACAGTTTTGGATTCTCAGCTAAATAAACAGAATATTTACTTTACATAATGATGGCAATAAAGTGATTAATTCTCAAAATCTCTTAAATCACTCAACCACTTGTCCCCGGGAATGATTTTAAATTGAGTGTTAATAGTTTGCCATTGAAATAAAATGATGGTCCTATTCATTTCTCAACCATATTTGAACTGCAGTCAAGTGTTATAAACTTAGTGTGCTAAGAAAACTGTTCTCCCTGTTTTAAAGGATGAAGCCAACTGTTGAATCCAACTCATCCGTGAACATTATTTTTAACATTCTCAGCCAGAAATATTGTATGTTTGCAGAGATTGAGGATTTAATGAGATGGCTGGGGCTTTGTTTTAATATGGCTCAAATACATGTTTTAACTCCATCTGTAAAAGGGTATTATACTTTCACTGACATCACTGGGTGCTCTGTCAATGACCAGAACACTAAAATGTCTTATCTGTGAGTGATCTGACCATATATTCAAAACCATGGTTTCTATGGAGGAAGCATGGATAGGTCGGCACTACAGTCCACTACACTACTGTATAGACCGTGGGACTCTGATTGCTGATTGTGACTTCAAGGAACACAGAGAGTACAAAAGAGTACTGTGAAGTATTGATATCATCCATGCAAGATTATTACAGACAACAACATTTTTGTGACATCACTCACTTTAAATACATGAACTAACTGTGGCTGTTTAAGAGCTCTGACGCGGTCACTATAAATTAAAAGTCCAGACCAACGGTCCCAGTGCAAACACATCCAACTGCCATTAACAATCAGGAGCAGTCAGGAGGGAAGGGGGGGATATTGATCCAGGTGTCTGCGTGTGAGCCATGTTCTATGTGTGCATATGTTGAAGAAAACGTGCCTGAGTTGGGAGCTACGTTAGATTTACAACCAGTTTGTGCACAGATAGTGATGTATGGCCACGAGTCTGCAGCTTGACGTTGGCTCCACATCTGGCTCCGGGTCAGAGAGGAAATCCAACAACAGGCGACCCGAGCAGAGGCTGCGTGGGGCGCGATGGAGGCTGGAGCGCCTTTCAGCACCGTGGAGAGCTCCGGCGCCTCATTTCCCACTCTGCTGGTCACGCGCGTTCCGCAGCCGCCGCCGCGCCACGCAGCTCTCCGGGTGACACTGATGGGATTTTCCCCTTTTCCCCTCGAGAGAGAGGGAGAGTAAGCTGAGGGGGCTCATTTAACACAATCAGGGAGGGAAATCTCATCCTGCACCCCCCCCCCCCTTCTCTCCATCCACGTCGCCTTCTCTCATTCTGGAGAGTTGCATGATGAGGGAGATGAAGTCTTCCTCGCCAAAGACCGGGAGGACCAGGAGGAGAGCAGGTGAAGGGGGTGTGTGTGTGTGCGTGTCTCACTGTGTTATCGTCTCAGTCCCTCTGCTGCCCCAGCAAACCTGGCGCATCCGGGCAGAGGAGTGAGTCCTGCCGGAGCCATCTATCAAAGCCCGTGCACCCTGTTGTTTCTGAGCCGGGCAGATAGAGCCACTGCGCGGTTATGAGAGGTTACAGCGATGCTGGCATCCGGTCCTATTGAATGATTAATCACCGCCCCGTGTTGCGCCAGACAATAGACGCGGCAGTGTAGTTAAACACTGTCACAGACTGTCACTGACATCGCCCTGCGTGCGCTGCGAGGCTGCACCTCACGCATCTACTGTATCATCCGCTGATGCATCTCTCTCTCTCTCTCCCTCTCGCTCTTATTGATGCATCCCTGCGCTGCTACACTCACAAACTAATTCAAAATGAAAGCACGCCGCTGCACAGTTCCCGTGCACTCACAGTCCTCATGCACGCAAAGCAGCCCCGTGCAGCCAACACAACCAAACTTAATACATAAACCCAAGGAAAGCCTTTACGCAGCACTGGAGCCCTTATTGCGCATAAGTAAATCCAGCTTGCACCTTACCTGTGTTATTCTAATGCAGGAGGACAGAGAAGAGGGAAAAAGGGGGGAATTCGTGCAGAAATGCCACAGATTTCCACGCAGCGACGCGTCCAAACTGCGCTCCTTTAGTTCCACTGCTCTTGTGCGGCTTGGCGGCTTTATATTAGAAATGGGGTTCAGGCCGATTATGGGCTGGTTGGCTGGATCAGGAGCAAGCAGCTGCAGTTAGTAGTGGCGACTGGCATGTAGCGCGTCCCAACTCTCAGCAGCGGCTTGCCATCCTCCTCCGGCTGGTTCCTCTCTCCGCGCTGCGCTCCTGCTCTGCCCTATTTCAACTCCCCTCACTCCGCTCCCCTCCTGACGTCAGCCGCTGCACGCCGAATGCGGTGAGGCTGCATCTGCAGATTCATCGCGCTGGAAAACGACACCTGTGTGTGTGTGTGTGTGTGTGTGTGTGTGTGTGAGTGTGTGTGGCATGTGTGCTTGCAACACTGACAGGAAAAAAAAAACATTCAATATATTCAAAATTTAGTAGTTTGCAGATGTGTGTACTTCCTTTTCTTAATGCATGGGTTTGTAATACATTTCAAATTTGTGTACTATATGGATTAATTATCCCACTAATATTAGGTTGCCATATATATTTTTGGTGTGTATAGTCATGGATGGACACAGCTCACAAACGGACCACAGACCCCAACCAACTCACCTACTCGCACCAATGGCATCCTACAACTGCACAACATATATAATGTGAAATGTATCAGATACCATCTCAGTGTAAAGTATGCTTTACTGCTACGCATTAAAACAATCTCATAATAATGCAACATATTTTAAAACCACAGTCACTGCAATAATTCAAAGACGAAACATCAACAATCAAAAAGAGCCTCTATTGACCTGATTTCAAGACAAAAGGCCTCATTGGCTCCTCGGCATGTGCCCACTTCACCTTTGCTCCATCACTGCTGACAGCACCCTTATAAAAAGGCATACAATACTTAATGAAGCCAATGGTTCAAATGCAAATCAGCAGCAAAATTAGTTCAGCATTATAAGGACACTTTTATAAAATCCAGAATTTGATCAATTACTTGCCACAAAAAAAAGATGCTGGTTTCAGAATATTCAGTAGTATTAGTCTGCTGATTAACATTTACATATCACATTGTGTTGCGTGTTCAAAAAGCCCAGAGAAGTGATAAAAGGGATGCGGCTGCTCGCTGCGCTCATCCAGCGAGAACGCGAGAACAGTCAAATGTTGTTAAAAGTATCACATGCATATTTTATTGTGTTTCCCATAGTTTGCTTTCCACTCAGACCCTGCAGGGCTGCGCCAGGCAACGACTGTGGTTTACAGCCCAAACACAGCATCGCTGGCAGACACGCAGGTAGCAAGGTCAGAAACACAGAATAATACCTGGTTATATTGAAACGTTATTTAAATGTTAAAATCAAGCATTGCACTGTAAAGTATAAATGTACCATAGCTACAGTGAATCATCTGGGAGCTACATCCTAGAGTCTTTAATTCCTGAGACTTAACTGGAAATGTGCATGAAACATACACACTCTCACTCTCTCTCTCTCTTTCCTTCTTGTCCCATTGGATTAAAGTGGGACGTGCTTTAACTGCACATGGCACAATTAGGCCTACATACTGTAGGCTATACTGAATAGACACGTGAATGGTGGCGCCCCCATGAAAATTGCATGTGGCACTGAAACATTTATGCTCAATGTAACATTTATCAAGATGTTAAAAAAAAAAAGTCGACTGGAAGAAGAAAAGAAAATAGAAGCAAAGACAAAGAAGTGAATGGCCGGGGAAAGAAAAGGGAATGAGGGAAAAAGGAAACTTCAATCATGAACTGGCAGTACTTTAGAGGAAGGACAACATTTAAATTTATATGTTCTCAGCTATGGGCTGTTTGGTAATTATAGCATATTGTTACTCTTATTAAGCTGTGAGTATAGCCACTCTACTTCCACTGGGCTGTTGGGTTGATAGTTGAGCACGGAGTAAAAAAAATCTAGTGTTGGATTTGAACGCACAGCTCACAGTGATCATTTATTCAATGCATATTCAAAACCGTGTTACATTTGGTTTCTGTGGGCTTGAGTGTGTCGGCTCTACACATGTATCCACACATGCAGACACGCACACAGACGCATGGTCACATGATGCATTGTTCATATGCTGCTGATTCTTTCTAGACACAAGTGCAGAAGTCAAATATTGATATGATTTTGCTAAAATAGAATGTGGAATCTGAATTCCTCAGCATATTCTCAAGATCTAAGGAATCTTAGAAAAATAAAAATCTGACTATACCAACCTCCAAAACTTGGTGAGCCAATGTGATACTGCAACTGTAAGATTAAAACGACTACAGCGTTTGATCTACCAATTCTCTGAGCTAAATCAGAGAGATAAAGCCAGTACCTCATTCAATCAATGCAAAATTACGATCAGAATTGTGATGAAAAGACTGTCTACATGTGTCTCCAGCCTGAAGTCTGCTATGTTACTGTCCACTCACATTTTACTGTCATGCATAACTCATTTTTATACTCTTATCTAACGCTCAGTTCAAATACACAGTGCTTCCCCCAAAAAAGGCTTGATGTGTCACTGACGCAGTTTTATTAGGTAGTAAAGTGCACAACAATGCCGTGATATGTGGATTTGTTTCCCTAATTATAAATAGATGAAAGGAGCTTTTACTTCTTCCTAAGGGTAACTTCAGAGCACACACACAGAGACACATAAGAGGTGCTAACAGACACACATCTCTGAGTCCGTCTCAGGGCCATTGCGGTGGAAATGTTCAGATCCATATTATTGACGAATGCATATCAGATCTATTCATAAAACCAACAGCTCTCTGGGCAATGCAGAGACGATCTCATACTGTAGGCGTACCCTGAGTGGCAAATCAATCACATCTAAATGGTGCAAATATGAATCGACCCACGAGGGGCTCGTATAGACGTCGGCCCGTGCGTTGCATCGCAACAGGAACACCATATGCAATTTACCCACAGCTACGTCCAGGGTCGGTCAAAGTGAGTTTCAGCAGGTGGGGATTGAGCATCTAGGGCAGTCATGATTATCTCTGCTGTCATTTGCTCAGGAGTGTTTGTTCTGGCTTCATACATCAGAAGCAGCAGATCTTCTCCCCTCAACCTTAAAGGCACTCAGGCATGTGTCAGCACTAAAAGGTCTCTCTCACCTAGCTGCTCCCTCAGAGACGGAAACACCAGGCGATGGAACCATAACTCTTCTTTATGTCCTTTCCCACCAGCTCTTCACTGCAGGTATTGATGTGCTTCACACACGCACGCACACGCACACACACGCACACACATACGAGTCTACATCACTTACAGCCTGACCTCTCCAGACTTTCATTCTACATCAGTTTCTAAATGTTTAGAAATAATAGAAAAGAACGAGTGAGAAAGCCTAACATTCTTATTAGCAAACAAGAGTGACAATGTTGATTCTGCAAAACCCCCCATTTGCCAGCAACAATAATTTCCTGACTTTATAATTCCTTGCTTTTGGCAAAATGCTCGTGGCAAGTACTGTGCAGTTAAGGTAAGGGAATACTACAATGCCTGTGATTAAGGCAAGAGCTGTTGAGTTAAGGTTAGTGAAAGATTATTGTTATGGTTTATGAAAATATGAAGAACTAATTACTACACTTGAAAAAAATCAAGGGTAAGAGTTTGACCTGCGACCTCACGTTCTCGCCCGCTTCTCTGTTGCTATAGCGGCATTCAAATACCTCCCATAATAACATCCATGGTGTTGAAAACATGCTCGTTAGGGCCCACCTCATGGGGGGGCAACATAAAGCAAAGCGTTTATTAGAGGAGGAAGAGTGAACGATAACAAGACAATCAAAGGGGAACAGAAGGAGTGGGCGCTGTTTAAAGACACGGGTAGAAACAAAATCCAGTACAGAGTTGAATGGAGCGGACAGAGTGTACAGTATAGAGATAAAGAAAGAAAGTGAAAAGAGAACAAAGAGAGAGAGAGGGGTGAGCAGAGAGATGAGAGAAGAAAGTGAGCAGCTAGAGAGAGGCCACTCAAACAACAACTTCTCTTTGTAGCCTCCAGTCATGACGCTTCACACGGACAAACCTCCGCTTTTTAATTTGACATGCAGCCCTCTTGCTCTCTCACACACAGAACACAGCAACAAACACACTCAGATAAATGCACAGAGCAACATTAGTCACTCTCGGTCCCATGCCGGTCTGCACACCCCCTCTCTCTCCTCCGCACCTTGTATAATGGTCTATGTTTCCTCCTCCTGCCCGGCTCCGATTTGATGGCAGCGCGGCCCGCCAGGTTCCCCAGATGACCATTGAGATAGAGCTAACAGATGAAAGCAGCAGTAAGACGCTGGCGGTAATGGCGCTACAGCTCCAGCTTACAGCCCATATTTCTCCCTGATGGCTCTGCCGCCCTGACTCCCTCTGACACCTGCAGGAGTGAGCTGCTCCGAGGAGCTGTTACTATTAGAGAGGCAGGGACACAGGAGCATGTATGGAACACGCGTGTACAGGTTCAACACAGGGGTCTATTTCCAGACATGAGGCCTTTATCGATTGGACTCATTTTCTGATCTGTCTCAGTCAGGTCTACTTTATTACATGTACAGCACTTGTTAGCGGAAGCCAGGCAAGCCATTAGAGCTAAAAATAGAACCTATTAGATGACACAGAACAGCTTTCTGTCCCATAAAGTATGTGAGATGCTGCCAGTTTGCATTTCTTTTGAAATTTACTGCCCACTTGTGGTATCAGTAGGCATCTCTGGGAACCAGCTTGACCACCAGCCACAGTTACTTGTCGCTGTCATTATGAAGAGAGGGACTGTGCAGTTGACAAATGGAAAGCAGCGGTAACGGACCCTCGGTATCACTGCCGGGGAACTGTCCATACCAACAGATCTGTACATTTGTCAAGCTTCCACCATTCTGAGATGCATCCCTGACATTGGTCGGGGGTCAGGGTACAACCTGGACAGGTCGCAGTCCATCACAGTCTGACATGCAGACAAACAACCTGCTTTCACATTCAGACGTACAGGCAATTTAGTACCGAGAGGAAACTCACACAGACAGGTGGAGAACATGCAACTCAAAGGCCCTCAGGACTGAACTCAGAACCTTGTGGCTAAGAGGCGATGATGCTCTGAGATGGCCGTGCTATGATGTTTGCAGTGTGCATGTGGGACAGGGAGCCTGGCAGCTGCTACACAGAGACAGTTACAGTACTGCAGTTTGTGTAAAAGTACCTCAATACAAAAACATTTGGACACACTCCACCTCTGCTTTCCCCTGTCAGCTGACACTGTTTTTACACCACGTCCAGTTCCACACGTTATCCTGTTCGGGCATATTGATGTGTATAGCCCCCATTAACCTAGAAAGGCTGCTAATCCTCATGTGCAATCTTGCCTCTTTTTCTTGTTTTTGGATGTTTTTATTTGCTCTGTGTAAATCCAGCACATTCAGATTGCCCCCAGCAGTTGTCAGAATCATGTCATTTGTTGCTAAAGTGGAGTTGAAAGAGTGGAAGATTTTATTTTTCAATATAAAAGCAATCCAGTGGATTTAGCTAATTTTATCTGCTGACTCTGAACCCATCCCTGCCTCACCAAATATGTTGTTTCACTGCATAGCACTCACACATGGGCAACCCTTATGAGATACTTAATGGATGGATGGACATGTTTAATAATGTCAAGTGGGGAACAATCAGTCACTTTTGTGCAAACCACAGTGGGATTTGTTCTGGGTTTTTTTTAGTTACCCATCATGAATTGCAAAAGTTTTCTCTCTTTTCAATAATGGTAAATATTTTGGATAGCCTAGGTCAGTGAACGACAGAACCACAAGACACATTACATTTGTTATTGGGGGATGCAAAACGTTACTCTAAAAAAAAAAAAAGCCACAGTCCAACACTGATTGATGAAATGAACGTTCCCCCTGAAATGTATTTACTTCAAAAAATACATTTAGAAAAGGGACCACAGTCCTCAAGGGCAGCAGCCATAACAGGGTCATGATTAAGATTATGAGTCCCGGTGGTGTGTGAGCGTGGTCCTATCATTTAGCTGTGTAATGCCCTGAGAGCCACGATCTGTCTGACAGGATTTGGCACATTAAGCAAAGTTAGATGTTAATCCCAGACACTGAGGGCAGAGCATTGCAGAGGATGAACACACAAATAATAGACGTACTCCAGGCAGAGGTGGACGGTGAGGAGGCCCAAGGGGACCCGACGTGTGGGTGTGTATCCATTACACAAGCCAGGTCTGCTCCTGTGATGTTGTGTGCTGTGTTTTAAGAACTGGGAATGATGTCACGACTCATCTTTGAACTCCCGTGGTCACGATTCCTCTCAGCCATGTTTCCTGTTACTCCACATCCGTCCACCAGGTGTCCTCAGAATTTCCCAGTCGTCTGACAGACCGATTCACTTGCTCACCCCTCCCTTATTTCCATTCACCTTTCCTGCCAACTCAAACTCATGTCCCTCACCTTGTCTGCTAACGTCTCATAGTAACAAGTGGTCACCTGTGGTCTGCTTGTCCGTCTGACTGATCGTAAGACTGTTGGTGTTATTTTATCCATTTCAATTCCTTCAGTGCGCCCGTCTACCCGTGTGTCTGTCATCGTACGCAGCTGCGCACCTCTTATGCTCCCGACCAGGTTATGTTTGAGATAACACTTGACGACAGGGGTCAGAGGACAGTGGGCAGACTGGATTTGATAGAAGAGTGACGAAGACAGGACAAACATATTTAGCAGCTTTAAGGCATTCACAGCATATGCCCACTTCTAAATCGCCTGTTGTGCACATCACGGATTCGAGATTCTACCTTCTGTATAACAAATTCAAAGTGAAGACAATGAGCACGTCTTAATGGCAGAACTATGTAAATTATGATAATAACATGAAGTGAAGTCATGTCTATTATTAAAAACTTCCACATGACAAATAACGATGCTACACTCTGGCCAACACTTTGAAATCAACAAAAAAACGAACAAAAGAAACGCATCATCATGTAGTTGTACAACCCTGAAGTTATTGAAGTAAATCAGAAACTTGACTTGACATCTATGGTTGAACTAAATATGCATCAGTACATGCCACTGTTCTTAAGAGCACTGATGACACACTACAAGTTTCCAGAGATGTAATGCAAAAAAGGTTTGATGCAGCTTGGTGACTCTATTTTTACTTTTGTAATTCCAGTCTTTTAAACCTTTTAAAACATGTATAATTGCAATGTTCTTTCAAAAGTAAACTCACAACTCTGGGAGCTTTTTGCTCTTTAGAGCAGCAGATGAAATGCTGACTCTCCCCGGTGGCCTCGCAGTCTGTCAGTCGTTGGCTTCTCTCGGTTTGTGTCAGATCAAGATCAGTGGTAATGAGCTCTGACCAGAAGAGACAGCACAAAGCCGACTGCTTCAAAGAAACCACAAGCTCAGAATGCAGGATTTCTCCATGTAACCGAATGTGAGCTATGATCTCTTAATTATCGCACTTATCAAATCCGCTCCATTCATAATTACATGTTAGGGAGGAGAGAGGCCATGGGAGGGTGTTTAAGCCTTGAGAACTCATTTGATTGGACAGAGGGTTGTGCCTTCCAATACAAAGGGGAAAATAAAACTGAACTAATGATTAACACTGAACAAGTTATGGGAGTAAATGAACAATATCTGCCGTGGGCAAAAACAAACAGAACAAAGAGCTGATGGTACAACGGGGATTACAATTAAAGACCAAGAGTCCACGGGGCCCTGTGTGCTCACATTGCATCAAAGGTTCAGACGGATAACGAGTCAAGCAAAGCCAATCGAGGAAAAACTGAAACCAGATCTCAAACTGACGAGCAGGATATCAGTTTTTTACAGATTTTAAGGAGTTCTGCTGCCCCAAAGGAGAAAACATATTTAATAGTAGTAATACACCTCAACTGTCAGAGAGAGAGGTCAGCTCAAAGCCAGTGCACGGCTGCCAACATCAGGCTCAGAGCCGTTCTCTCCCTGCAGAGGCACAGGCTGCAACACTGGCAGCAACGCTTTTAGGAACTGGAAAGAACCAACGATAGAAAACTTTCACTTTTAAGGGTTATAAATAGATACTGAACTGCTGTGACTTCTGCAAGAGCAGCAACAACTGGGTTTTAATGCACTTTAACTCGTGACCTGGCAAAGCGATGCTGTTAAATATGTTAATGGATGAAACATTAAGGCAACATTAAGTTCACACCAGCTGATTTGGTGTCGTCACTGAGCGCATACACAACATCAAGAGAATGGTGAGAATGGCACATGAAGCTGGAGGAGGTGAGCCTCGGACAAAACCCCATTGAAAAATCAGGCCACAGAATCATGAAGCAACACAAACTCATTGCTGGCAATTGCTCATCACTATTGAGCTTCCATCACATCACAGATACTTTAATAAGACACTGCAGCTGATGCAGGCTACTGAGGCAAACGCTTCATTCAGAGAAAGTGTTTCCATCCACAGTTGTATGGTATTTAAGATCTATTTCAGCCAAACGAGACAGGATCGTCTACATGTTTTACTCATGCAGTAAACCGTGATTGTCCTATTTATAATTACTGCCCTGATTTGCACATCAAACTACAAATCAACAGGAGCCTAAAAGGGAAGTGGATGTTTTGTTCTTTCACTCCTACACACACACGAGACCCCCAGGTTTTAATTCTCTTACATTCACTCCATGATCCATTGGGGCAATGCAGCTATTCTGAGGTTTTATTCCTGCTTTGTAGCAGATATGCAAACCAAAAAAAACCTTTTAATTGCAATCATAAAGCACAATATAATGACATTTTGTTATTTTTTTTCCCCCTCTCAGATTGTGAAGAGAGCGAAACAATTTAACCAAGAGGGGCAAGAGATCAGGAGCCGCGGCAGCGAGGGATTATAAATGACTGCTGGCCCTGCCACAGCCCGGAGACCGATCAATACTGTAGATGTGAATCTTGGTCATTATGGTTGACCGAGAGCCAGCTTGGCACAGAGGGATCGGTCCCTGCAATGATCCTCATTAGTTGCTGTCACTCCCTCGGTGTAATTAATATGCTAAAATGAAAAGCAACTGTTCCGCTTTGACTTGTCATTTCAATATCACTTGCGGGATCCTATCAAAAAGGGGCCAAATGACTTTCGATTTTTCCATCGTGGGAGCCGCATCCAGCCTAAACACCTCTGTTTGTCCTGCGTCAGCAGTGTTTACTCGGCATGATCTCTGAGATATACATTTTAGAATCCTCGAGGAGGCACTCTGGTTTAAGGAGGTGGAACAGGTCCGCAATGACAGACTCATAAAAAAACAGCGGGATGTGATTTGCTTTTTTTCTGCTCTTAAAAATGGTGAGGCAGGTGTGGTGGCATCCAGCTGCAGGACAGAGGTGTGGAAGTGGTTGAGGAGAGCGCTCAGATAAAATAGCTCTGCAGTAGACACGCGTTTTACTCGGCTCCAATAGGCATGTCATGGAAACATGACACTCGGATGAGCACATGATTTGTCTTCAAATCCCCTCTGTTTTTGAAGAAACCTGTTCACCTTTTTGTCTGTTACAAAAGTGAGTTGATTAGCAAAGCATTGACCAGTTACTCCAACACTCCCTGTCTTAGACAGTAAGATGCTGGACCCAGGGAATGATGCCACTCAATCCGAATGGACAGACGTACAGCAGGACTTGAAGTACTGCTCAAATCAAGCCTCTTGCTTTTCCTGTGAACAGGCCAGTCAACTAGTATGTTTTCATGATGACACTGCCTCCAACACTTGGACATGTCACAGAAAGAAGATCTGCAGGTTTAAATAATAAAAATAACAGCGGCCTAACTCTCTTAAATTGCTCCAGATTCAGTGTGCTGATAACCTGGAGTCTCGCTGTCACACTGGCATGTCTGACTCTAACACTGAAATAAAACACAGCCATTATAAATGGCTGTTTCCACTGTGTCAAGTCAAACTGTCTTAAAGCCCCTTGCGAACCTCTGGAAGCTGTTGACTATCATTTACCTCCTCAGTCACTCTAACACGGACGAAGTGCAGAAGAGGACATATGCAAGATGTTCATAGTCTGTTGTAGAAAAGTGACACATGCACAATAATGCTGAGTTCACGCAGTGTGAAGCTAGGTGTTGGCACAGACACCAGCATCTTATATCACTATTTTGTGATATATGAAGTCATTTCCATTTTAATATTCTAAGCAATTAACAAACTAATTTTTGCTGTTCGTGATTATGTAAAAGAAAGCGGCATCTTGAATATCACCTTCGCGAGAGATACTGTTTTATCGGGAATAATTTGTGTCAGTAAACAAGTCCGATGTCACAGTCTGTCAGTCGCAGATTTTCGGCTCCACCACGTCGGCGGCTCCGTCGCTATTTCGGGAACAAAGCAGGTCTCCATGAAAGACGGAGTGACATAGAAAGAGAAAGCGAGGGAGACAGAGAAAGCATGTGCACACGTATATCACACCTTTGTGTCCCCGCTGGCACATGTGCCTGTATGTTTCTTCTTTTTCCTCGTCTTGGATTTTTGAGTCACGAATTTCCTTGTCAATGAGAAACATCTGGGCATAAAGCAACAGTGAAGCTCTTCTGAGGTGCTCGCTACTTGCCATAATACAATTTTAGTAACCTTTAAAAAAAAGGCCTGAGATTGTTTAGGATGATTAATTAATTCATTTTATGTGCCAAATTAAAGCATCGTCCTATTGCATCAATGAGAAGTCAGAGAAGAAGTGGCCTTCCTGTTAATGTTAATCTATTCTCACTCATCCATCAGCAGCGGGCATCACATCAAAAGTGTCCTTGAGCTTCAGGGCCTCTTCTAACTAAATGTAAAAATAAAAAAAGAAAAGACGATTTCCAGAATATATGAAGAAGGAAAAAAAAGCGATTCATATTCAGCTCAGTAGAAAATATCCTTCTTTAATCGCTTCTCCCTCCACTTCATTTACCGTCCTTCCCTCCCTCCATTAATGAAGCTCATAGGTTAATTTAATAAAGGATCAGCACTTTCACTCTCATAGAAATTGTCAGTGTGTTAAAAAAGAGGAGACGGTAATCAGTCAGTGTTTTATCCTCCGTGCGGTAAAATCAGGGATTTCATCCAAAAGCAGTGCTCAGTCATCCACTCTGAAAAGGACCCTTCCTCTCTCCACCCGGCTTCTTCGGTGGCTGTGCCACACTGAGCCACCAGTGACACTTTCTCCACAAAAACACACCACCAAAATATACGGAGGCCCAACTTTGGTTCACAGAGCTCCAAAAGCTTCAGCAGCTGCTCAAACGGAACTTCCACCTCAGCCTTATCATCTGGCATCTTCTCCTCAGTCTTCCTCCTCTCCTAGCCCTTCTACAGGTGTGGCAGGTCGCTTAGCGATGCCATCATTGCGGGAAAGAGAGGCAGGAATTGTTCTCATTCAGGACGGAATCTTCATTTGAAGAAAAATCTCCCATTTTACAGATATCCATCTTCTCGTATGCGTCTTCCACACTGGGCAAAACAAACGAACGTAACGTGTCACATCATGCATCTGCCCCATTCTGCAGATAACGACACACAGGCACTTACTATAAGCGGGTGTCTCGCTCCAGCTCCAAGTGACTCATGGACAGAAATGGGTGCTGCAGAGCCAGACCAGAAGTGATCCTCAGTGCATGGTCCATGTGCAGAAGAAGTTTCAGCAGGTTGATGAAGGCTCTGCGGTCCATCATCTCAATGGGATCCTGGGCCTTTGGGTGAATCTGGATTGGAAACAGAGAGGATCATTCAGTGGATATCTTTCCTTAACAAGACAGGCAGTGTGTGAGTGTGTGTGAATGGGTGAAAGTACCAGGACCACTTACTGTGTCGAGCACGTTCAGGGAACTAACAGTCTTCCAGTTTTTAGGTTCAATTCCGGTGTCCTGCCTGTATTCCCATGGGCTCTGCACGAACATAACTCACATCAGATACATATTCTTAAATATCTCATCCATTTAAAACAAAAACCTTAGAATACCTTCAGGACCCATTTTCCATGAGGTTGGTTCTGCTTGAAGAACAGATAGGTGTAGTGTCCCGCATTGAGGAGTCTGTCATCTGGTTTGCCCAGAACAGTGACCATGCTGTTCATCTGGAGAGAAAATATAAAGAATCACATCAACCCACATTTGTCTGGTGCAGTGTCAGAAGCTGCGCGTTGATTTATTTATGTGACTCACCATCTGATACTCGCAGCCCTTACCAAACAGTTCCCTGCCGAGGTACAAGTATGCCAGAACGCACCCCAGGCCCCACACGTCAATTGCTTCAGAGATGGGGAGGCCCAGAGAGACCTCAGGTGCCCTGTGTAGTGGAGGAGACCAGGAGAAGTATAGAAGTGACTCAACAATCATTAAAAGCACTGAACTGCAAAAATGTCCAGAGACGAGCTTTGCATGTAACTGACCTGTAACCCAGAGACTGGATCACCATCCCGCGTCTCACTTTAAAGGTCCTGCAGGCCCTGCTGAAGTCTATGAGTTTGATGCGGAATGGCTGCTCCTTGTGGTTAACCAGCATGATGTTATCTGGCTTCAAGGCAGTGTGGATTATATCAAGGTCCCTCAGGGCTTCTAAGGCCTTCAGCACCTGCAGAGACGGAGATGTTTGAAGTTTACGTTCCAAATCCTGAATCCACCGCATTATAGAATGCGTACGGCCATAGATTTTACCTGCTGTGCGATCGGCCGTATCTCACTGACAGACAGTGGCTTGTTCTCTCTGGTCATGAGAAACTGGTTCAGATTCATGTCCAGCTTTTCAAACACCAGGTAGGTGTGTTGTCCCTGCTGAAACGTCTCATGGAAGAGCACCACGTTGGCTTCGACAGGGTTCAGAAGGCTTAGGAATTCCATGATGTGGATCTATAAACGGGGAACACAGATTAGAGAAAGCGCTTAGTCAGCAGTTAATTTATTGAATTAGATAAAATGTCGCAAAGTAACACTGAAAGTCCAACCTCATTTTCAGTGATGTGTCTTTTCTCAATCTCTAACATCTTGATGGCTACATTCTTCTTTGTGGATAAATCCAAACCTTTGGCAACTATGCTGAAGGTCCCTTTGCTAATGATTTCCTGAAGGTTGTAGTTGCTCATCTTGCCTTTCAGCAGCCGACCAGTTTTGAACCCAGAAATCCTGTGTCCTGTAAAAAGGAGATTGTGTCATTCGCAGGGTTTCATGTAGTCCATACTTGATACAAACAGGCAGCGCAAGTGTCAAAGACGTTCATGTAAACAAATGTTTGGTTTCTGTTACACATGCAAGTCTTGCATTTAAAATTGTATTTAACAAATAAAGTATCAAAGTAGTCATTTGTTACTATGCTAATCCGCTACACTGAATATACAAATATGTAGGGTACAGTAATTGAGGACCCTAACTCACTTCCTAAATAACCAACGCACTGATCAATTATGTTGGTTTGCATTCCACTTACTTCGTCTTTCTGGTCTGGTATAGGCTGCAGTTGTTGGATCCAAAGGCATTTGGCTGGAGGGAACCCAATCTTCTCTATAGAACTGTTGGCTCTGTATCCTCTTCAGAAAGGTGTCTTGTTCACAGGTAAATTGTGTCCAACAAAGGTTATATGACAGTTTAATGGCTCACAAACTGCTGCCTCTGTATAAAAGAAATAGAGATCAAAGCCATCACAACATTATTTCCTACTGTCCTTTAAGGTTTTTTCTGTATTAATCTAAATTAAAAAATGTCTTTTTTTTAAAAGAAACCGTTTTATTCAGCAGAGATGTTGGCGCTAGTCATGATGAGGACACACGGGAAAATAAAGAAAACTACAGAAACTATAAAATGAAGAAGGTGGCAGCAATGCAACTGTAAACCTGATGCCAGCCGCCATTCAAACCAACAGAAGTAAAGTATTCTTGAATTTTCTCTAAATTACAAATTCAATGTTATAAAATGTTTATAAATTAAACCTCTCAAAGAACCCTCGGACAATCTCTTCCAGCACTGTTGTACAATGAGTGTTAAATATATTTGACGATGCGTGTCTGCACACAGGCCTTCCCACACCCTCCCACATATACACACACACATTGTGCTGTTGTCCCTCCAAGCAGTAAAACACTGCAGTGTGTTCTCGGACAGAGACAGATGAGATGCCATGGCACTGTCTCCTTCCATCATTAAGTGTGTACAATCCAGTCAAGTGGGTGGGTTGAGGAGGGTTATGGGGCTGCAGCTTTATAACACACAGTATCAACAGCTCCCTCATCACGGCGAAACGCTTGGTGCCACCGACACGTACGTCCTCGTGACAAGCTATGTGCATTGCGCAGCCAAAAGAGATGTGGGCAAATGTGGGCTCTTCAAGTGATCCTTGATTTTTCAAAATAAGACGAAACACCATTTAGGCCATTAAACAATACACTAAATATTAAAAAATGCTTGGTATGAAGGGTTTGCCCAAGCCTGCAGATATCTACCACTGCCACAATAGTTTGCCCCAGTGTCAGGGACTTTTTTTTTTTTTTTACATGCAAGCTCAGTAGTGGTTTTGATCCTTGAAGGCCTTATGAGCTTTCTGTGACGACTGAACATGAGTTTGACTTTTTGACGAAACAACAATTTCTGTGGTCAAGAATGGACTTTTCAGCCAAGTGCATGTTGTACTGACATAGCACTAGTTAGCTTTAAGCCACTTGACATTAGATTGAGGTCATACAAACCCATAGAGATACAAGGCTTTCACTGGAGAGCAGAGAACGTATGTAATTGTTTTGTTGAGAAAAACTCTTGCCAATCTCTCTTTAAGAGAGCCATGAATCATGATTGCTTTATACAAAATTATATGACAGCAATCAATGTCACTTTGCTGATGGATAACCTGTGAGGAAACGCTCATCTTCAGAAGGCAGTAACATTAAAACTAAAATCGTTAAGATGTGATAAATGGCAAGACGGCGAAACACTCAGGAAGGCATTCACGTGCCAGCTCACACTGACTGATCCCCCCCTCACCTCCCCATGCCACTTGAGGGGTTTATTTGCGGAGTAAAGCAGCCAGCTGGTTGATTCGGCTCTAAACCCATGTCAGCTGCAGTCAACATAAATCTGTGGCCACTCTTTGAGGTAATAGGAACCAGGGAGTAGTCCCACAGGTGAAGCATCACAGGTGAGGGACTGATCCAAGGGGAGTTGGTTTTTAACTGTCAGGAAACATTGACTCATACAATATGAGAGGACAGGCGGTAACAAAAACACCCTTCATGTCTTGAGAAAAAGTGCAGATGGATGAAGGTGGGATGAAAATGTGAGAGGGGAAGCCGAGGTTAAAAAAGGTGAGAAAATGAGGCTGGCAATGCAAAATATAAAAAGTGTTTGAGCCATTTTTCATGAGACCTAAAATGGGGGAAGTAAAGCAGCCAGCTGGTTGATTCGGCTCTAATCCCATGTCAGCTGCAGTCAACATAAATCTGTGGCCACTCTTTGAGGTAATAGGAATCAGGGAGTAGTCCCACAGGTGAAGCATCACAGGTGAGGGACTGATCCAAGGGGAGTTGCTTTTTAACTGTCAGGAAACATTGACTCATACAATATGAGAGGACAGGCGGTAACAACAACACCCTTCATGTCTTGAGAAAAAGTGCAGATGGATGAAGGTGGGATGAAAATGTGAGAGGGGAAGCCGAGGTTAAAAAAGGTGAGAAAATGAGGCTGGCAATGCAAAATATAAAAAGTGTTTGAGCCATTTTTCATGAGACCTAAAATGGGGGAAGGGGGGGTGTTACAGGAGTAGGCCTTTGGAGATCAGGTGTTTCATTGATTTTCAAACTGACACGGAATGAAAGATTAGGACGGAGAGGGGTCTTCCATGAGAGCAAGAGAAAGAAAAAGACACTTTATATGAAATGCAGATTGTAAACTTACAGATGTAAACTCTCATTAAAATGGCAATTTAGACATTTATATTTCACTTTCCAAGCGGATTTGTGAATGTTTATAAATGATCAACTGTGAGATGCTGGCAAGAGAAAGGAACTGACAGAGTCAATACCTGAAACACTGACAACAGAGTTTGGCACAAATTGCTGCAATCGGACTCGAAGAGATTCAAACTTGTCTGCTGTAATTACCTCGATGTCTGTGTGTCACAGCAACGACTGCGCCTCCAACTGTTGACCAAAGTGGATCATCACAGCACAAAACTACAATAACTTACTTCCCGCTGTTCTCCACTTTCTCATCTTAGAGTATCTTTGCTTCATGTCTCTCACTCCACGTCTCCACTTTAACAGGCACAGGACTTACCACTGTAGTGTATTTATTTAAATATATTATATCACATTTCCCTTTTAAGTTAAGTGATAATCACAACACCTCAACAAGGTTTGTTTATTAAATAAAATTATTTCTATGCCCCTGTTGCTTACTCTTCTGTTTTTGCCTGCATAATTCAAATATGAGAGAAATTTAATGAGCGTCAGCCCTGAATTATTTCTTAAAAATTAAGGTTGTCAAATTGTACACAAGAATTATTACAAATCTTCTGAGAGAAAGTGGAAACAGAGCTAAAACAAATTATATTACAGAAGAGGTTTTTAAGTATTCCTGTCGCTGCAGTGAAGATATAGACAAAACCCGAGGATGTATTCTGTTGGATATAACCCATTAAAATGAAACAGGGAGATGATATAAAGAAGGCAGATATCACTTCTCCCTGATAGGTTCAATAACACCATGACACTGCTCAATTTAAAATATTCCTCTGTAGTTTGCAGTGAAACCTGATTTCTCATTGCACATTACATCCTCATAGTATTTACACCCTCCTGTGACTGACAGTAAACAGCCTGTCCGATGGTTCCCCATCTACCAGCACGCTGACAATCCAACCTGCTCGTTTGATGCGAGACAAACTACATCCACGGAGAAAGACGCCACATTCATCTGCTGCCATATGTTGATTGGACGCTGCTGCGTTTGTCTCCTTTGTTAAACTGGCCCACTTAACAACCTGCAGACATGGTTTACATGATTGGATCTGTGTCCCTTGAGCATCTACATTTTGATTTCATGCATTTTTTTTCACATTGCGATCACAATTCATCATCTAATCAGATGCAAATTACAACTTAAAGTGTGACACCCGTCTTGGCCAGGTGTGATTAAAGGTGTCAGCTCTGTGGATCGGCCCTGGGGTTGACAACGGTCAAACACAGATACAGGATTAGTTATGAAGGACACACAAGGCCATGTAGCAATATTTACTTTTCTGGGCTGTAACTGCTTATTCAACGCTGCCCATACCAATTCAGCGTATTTACCTCCCCCAGGTTCTCCTGGGGGAGGTAAAGGCATATTTCAAGCATATTTTAAGCAGGAGAACAGAAGTTGAATCAAAATAATGCAAAGACAATAAAAATAAGACTGATTTAATTCAAGCCATCAATCAAGAGTCCCTCCATCCATTATTTATACTTCTTATCATTTTAAAGGACATGGCAACAGGTGTGTGACAGGACCAACGTGTAGAGACAAACTGTTCACACAATCAATTATAGAGTGTCCAACTAAACCAAAACAACTAAAGGATTCCAAACCCTAACCTTAAAAAAAAAACTGACAAGATATAAAGTCAGTGTTGTTTGTGTGTTTGCAATATATCTGAAGAAATTTGAAGTGTACTTAACGACCAGCTGACCTACACAGGACATCTCTACAGTTACATCCTCCTGCATACCAAAACCATTTCATTAGCTGACGGGGGAAGGCAGAAATATTTTAGATTTTTTTTTGTATTTTTTTGTGCTACAGTGGAGCTTTTGAAAGCAGGAGGCGTGTCTCCCCAGGAGGGCTCCAAACAGTTTCAGAGGAGTCTCAGTGAATTAAAGTGTAAAAAGAAACATTTCATTCATTATTACTATGGTTATCAAAACGAGATCCCATGGAAAGGCCAACACGTGTGTGAACTGGTAAAAAGAGGGGGTTCAAAGAGTGTTTTGAGGCAGCAATTTTATCGTTTTTCAGCACCTTTCAGGAGTGAGGAACCCAAAAAAAGATTCCCTTTGTATTTGGTGAATTCTGAAGTTCTGTCAAAGCAGTATAAGGCAGTGTAAGGATATTTTTCATTACCACATATAGAACCAAAAAAAGAGCAAGCAAGCCAAGATGAAGCGAGGTTAGTGCCATTCCCAGAGCCCCGTCTAAGGGGTGGCCCGAACATTCATACTCCTGCTCTGCAGAATGAAAACAGCAGTACACAAACACATTGTTTGGTTTGCTTCTGGCCTGAGATGGTGTTTTATCACAGCATATAGAAGAGCATTAATCAGTTCTGAGGGCAAACTTTAGCCCACAGTGTGTGACTCTACACTGCATGAGGAATAATTGCTTCTGTTAGGCCACAAACTTGTCAGGTGAATGTGGATGAAAAGAAAACATTCTATTATTGATCAGTTGAAGCCAGACAGTGAGATTAATGAAGGGCCGAGGCAAATTAAATACATAGTGTGGAAAATAAATGAGGGATGCACATGTGTGTGCTGTAGAAACACACGTGAGCTGAGTCTGGATTAAAGCAAAAAAAAGTAATTGACACAGAAGCTAATGTAACAAACATTGCGATGAGTGATTTTCTAACCTCGGAACATAATTGCACAGATGACTTCCTGCGCCCACAAAATGATGGAATTACAGCCACCGCTTGGCTCGGGAATCACCCGGCTCCCTGGCTCTCTGTGCAGCAGCATTATTTTCTGATGCTGGAAACTGTTTGCGGGAATCACTGTAGCATGGGATGACCTTGGGATGGGAGGTATCGCATCATTTCCTCTGCACCAATGAAATGGGATGGTGCCCACCTAAGCTCAGCTGGTGTCCTTAAGCACTCCCTCCTCGACCAGTAGAAACTCCCCCGACCACTGGATATAAAGTGACCTTACAGCCTGTTTGGCAGCACAACATCATCGGGGTCCAACAAAACAATCAGCGAGCTCGTTTGGGCCTCGGCTGCCAACAGGAAAACACGCTCACCAAAATATGCATGGACTGAGACTGAGAGCTCTTCGTACCACGACAGAAGGGTCAAGCTGTTATGACCTATAACTCCTTGTTGCAGATGCATAATGGGACCAAAGAAATGAAAAAGGCAGGATATAAATTCAGCGTGTGAGCAGCTGCAAAAGGTGCAAGGACACTGGATCAGAGAAAAGACATGACCAGAGCACCAGGGAGCGTCTCTGCACAGAGCCCGCCAGTTGCAATTTACCTGGCATCAATGAAATCCGGTGACACCTGAGCTCAATATGCTGACCGAATGGAGACCGTGATGAGATGTGGCTGAAGGAATCAGAAGCCGTTACGTAAATCTTTGACCGTGGAATATATCGCAACCTACATGTTTCTCAAAAAGCTGAAAAAAATCTTTGTTTATGCTCATGTCACCGATGTGAATACATGTCAAACGGCCAATTCTGTTGATATTACCGTTCCTTCTGATTATTATGCCTGAAGGCTTTGAGTGTTTTCCCACCATTTCCCCAGAAACCTAAACCAGAGCCGATGAAAGAGAAAACAAATGTGAAAACAAACAAACTGGGTATTTTTTTGGATCCATCGTCCACATGCAGCGTACGTGCACACACGCGTTGGAAGGACTACGCAGCTACTTTCCAACGCACATTTACAGAAGGGGAGAGTGTGTGTAACGCAGTGTGAGGCAGATTGATAGCTACAGTCTCCCGGCAGCCCAGAGTGGGCTTCAATCCTTTTACACTGCTAATTTTATGAGCACGCTTCCATCAATTACAGTCCCAGGGCTGAGATAAGATTAAACAACTCACTGAGGCACTCTCTAATGCAGAACTCCGAACAAAGCAGCTACACTTGTAGCGCTGTGCAAAACGGATCGATACCTGAATCAGATGAAGAATCACTTTATTCACAGAGTGCAGCGAGGTGGGATGTATTTGTCTTCGTGAGATCAGCTGAGCAACGCTCTGACAACTTGTAAGAATGATACAAACGGCCCAACCAGGTATTACGGCTCATGCTTATATTCAGTTCAAACATGCAATGCATCACTTACACGCCCCTGATGATGCAAAGCTCTCAGTATTTCTACAAGCGGTGTGCTGGCGTGTTACGTGACTGCAGCAGTAGAGAGACGTTGAACGGTAAACTGAGTCGAAAGGGTGACAGGACGTATGGAGCAGAACAGACGTCGAGAGTCGGACGCTTCCCTGCAGCGAGCTTTCCTATTAGTCCAGCTCGGCCTCAGGGCCACTTAGCTCTAATTACTGCACCCTAATGGCAGGGCCAATCACCGGCAGGTTAATGGTTTGATCTCTGCCATATGTACAGCCTGCCGTCATGTTAATCTACCGCTCCACACATACATGAGCCTGCCACGCCAGGTCCCACACGACCCGGTCGCCTCAGTCTGACGAGCAGCCTGCGTTGGCACAGAGCAGGGAAGTGGGTCAAGGTGAGTCTCGGAAGTCGAAGTCAAACAAAGCACTGATCAGACAATCAAGGAATTTAAAAACAATATCTTTGCAGTGAATGAATGGAAACTTTTAACGTTGTTTTTCTTTTCACATGTGTTAATTTACAGTCAGCTGCAAATGTTTTTATGTTAGGTGAACTCTAGTGGCCATAATATCTTTGTTGAGAGGCTCAACGCTCCAGTATGTGCAGATAATTACTAAGTTTGTCAGAGGGCAGGTAGTGTCCCACAATGTCCAGAGCAACAGAAATGAATAAAGAGGTAAGGCCTTCAGATTCTCTGTGCACAATCAATCCATTGTTGATTTTTATAAAAGGTGAGTTTTAACTCTGCAATGAACCTTTTAATTCACTAAGCCTCAAACCTCTTTCCTTAAACTGGCATCGCCTGAAGGACAAAAGATGATTGTAAATCAAACGCACACAATCACAGTTACCAAATGCTCATGAACGCACTTATTTGTTTCTTTGCAATTTAAGGCCACTTTACTTTCAAAATCAGGATTTTACCCCTGATGTCTGTTTAACAGAGGAATTCTGTTTCCACTTAATTAAGTTAATCACAGAAACAGCTGAACAAAAGTTAATCCACCAACTAAGCAAGGCCAACGTTCTGTTTCGTCCCTGGACGGTGACGCTGTGAAAATGTAGTCTGGGGTTTTGTTCTCTTCCGAGCTGAGACAAAGCAAAGACACTGTATCCTTGTGTGGTTTCTTTTGAAAGGGTCATTCATATCATTTGAAAAATAGATCACACACCCCCACACACGGCACGCACCCCAAATAGCCTCGCCTTGATGGAAAACAGAACATCCGGGGGGAAAGGACAGATATTACACGGATCATTAGCCGCAAATATAAAAGGGAGCATCACAGCAGCCTAATGACGCTTTGATAAGCTCTGTTCTGGAAGTAAACATAATCTGTTGACTTTCAATTCTTTTGTCACAGCACCGATGATAGTTGAGGCAAAATGAAGCATTCTGCTGTAAATGGGCTGCTGTCATGTGGAGCCAGGCAATGTGGGACCCTCTGGAGGAAAATAGGAGCTGGTGGGTGACTTGGACGTGTAAATACTGTTTTCTTTATGTAACGTTTTCCAGACAACAAACCCGCAAAAGCGTCTGCGGCTCCTTCGCATCTGGCTTGACGTAAATGCCTGCTGTCTTAGCCTTTCCATTACCGCCGTCGCTGTGACTCATAATGGCGTCTGACAGACCAGCAGTACTTAGCAGTCACGATTTACACACACCTGCGAATGAACGCCGCATTTCAGAGATGTCATCAGAAATTCCCCTCTTCCTACGAGGTAAAATACAACAGAGGGGCCCACTGGGTCTCCAGATTCAAAGTCAAGGCTTCAAGCATCAGATGTTATCTTAAGATTGGTTGGCTTATGAAAGAAAAACATCCACCAAAGGAGTAAACGCTGGTTTATAGACCACAAGGACTGTATATGTATTTAATTTAACCACATACAGTTTTGATTACAACACAATAAAGTATATGTTATCATCAGGGGTTGGTCGCATCCTTGGTTGATGCCACTGGCATAATAGCAAGCGGTCACTGGATTAAGGCCCAATTAGAGAGAGCAACTTCCAAAATCAGAGTTTCACCTATTGTTTGCTTCTTTTATTTTTTATGTTGTTTTTATAGAGGTGTGCTTCTCAAAAAATAAGCAGGGCTGTTTTTTTTTCTTGTTGTTGCCAAGCAACTACTGAATCACCTGTCCTTAGCCTAACTGTGATTTTGTTTTGAGGAAAATTCCCCGGGGAGTACCACCAGCTGGTCTGGGAGCAGCGCCTGCATGATGCTCAGGTTTCAAGGCTTATTTTGGGATGAGTGGCGGCAAAGTTTGACAATCTGCTGTCACTCGCTGCAATTTGTTCGCACGCACGCAAGTCGAATAGACGTCGGCAGCGAGCTAGCGTTAGATTAACACAAACCATGAGCGAATGCACCAGCTAAATATTTGTGAGGTCTAGACTGATTGAAGTAAAGGCTCTGACCTCTTGCAGTCAGAGGGATAAAAACACAAAAATCACTGGGTGTGCTTCAACTTGAATTTCATTTTTCAAACAGGAGGCTTCAAAAGAGAATCTGCAAAAACTTAAGATGCCCCAACTGCGTGGGTACACAGGGCAAATAAACAGCAGGCAAAACCTCACTGCCGGTCCAAAAAATAAATGCTTGCATAAAAAAACTACAGCCTGTACGATCACCATTGTTTTCCTGCAAATATTGTCAGGATACTTCACGCGCTGAGGGTTCTGATAACCAGGCAATGGACCCTTATAACTGCCCCGTTATGATGCAGTCTGGCTGGATTTTGCCTCCAATCCTTTCTGCTGTTTGTATGAGGAGCACAAGGCACCTTTCACCTCCTGTCACACGCTGACCCACCATCTCCTTTGCTTTCCTTCTTCTTCTTCTACAGGCTGATTGAAGGGAAACACAAAAACCGAGAGTGTCAAGTAGCTTTGAGGGAAGGGGCTGCACTGATGGCTCTGTCGGGAAATATTTATGCTGTTGTTTTATTAACTGCCCGGTGAAATAACACGCAGGCAGCAGAGAGGGGAGAAGACGGCTCCTCTGTTACAGCCGGTGCAAGGACAGTGATAAAGTCGATGAGTGTAAAATACTCAGGGTTGTATGATTTACATTGCTGCAATGGTAAATAACTTTAATGGGAAAATTTATGACGGAACAGCGTGAGGTCAGCTGCTCTTGATCAAGACACACAGGCAGCTTTGGCTGGGCCTCAGTGAGGAGATATTGCCTGAAAGAGCACGTTGCTGCTAACCTGAATAAATGGAGACGTCTTATTGGAAAACGACAGAGAACTAAATTCATCATTTATTTCTCTGCATCAGTATCAGAGACAAAAATATCACCTTTTTCTCAGCATCAATTTCTAAGCATCTCATTGACGCTATAGTAGAGTTTCTATAACCGGAGTCCTCCTCACCTCAAAATGGAAATCAGCCTCAGCATAATTTACATGCATCAGGAAAACTGCTTTGTGGTGAAAGGGGTGCCCGCATTAGGAGAGGGACAACTGCTTCCTCTATATCCATTTCCTTAATAATCACTCAATCCTCCACAGCATTTAGAGAGCAATCCTCACCCCGAGAAGTGTTTACTTTTCACACAATCTGGAAAGAGCGTGGAGGAGGTGCAGGCATACTGACAGGCCTGCTTCATATTCTCTCTCTCTGCTGCATTTGGAGCGGCCGTATGAATCCTAATACTGCAGTAAAAGGTCTACATTCAAACCCCCCCGCCACCCCCACATCATTAGGTGAGTGGTCAGTAATTTATGTCTTGATCCACACAACCGATAATAAGGCCGACATGGTGTTAACAGCTATATGAAGCCATATTTTGAAGATTTTTCACTACTCAAATATCAACGGTAATGTACTTAGTATTAGTGGCAGTACTTATACACAGTGAAAATTCATGTTCATGCATAATACATCCCTGTTCTTCTCTGCAACACAGGGAACAGCAGGTAGTTTTAGGCTTGTGTGCTTCGATGAGACTGAAGCTGTTTGTTTTCCACATTTACATCGAGGGATAGGAAACACAACACGTTCCTATTGTGCACGCATATATGTGCCTGGCCTTTAATCTTCCATACCAAGCTGTGATGTTAAGAAAGTTCCGCACAGTCTTGTTTCACTTTGTTGCCTCGCGACTAAACTCCTTAATTCATAACCAATACTACAGCAGGAGGCCCTTTTTGCTCTCTGCTTCTTCCACAGCATCACATGGAAGAAAGGATATAAATAACAACCAGGCATTTCTGCAGTGCCTCTCCTTCATTACTCTGTGGATTCACAGATGTATCTTCAATGTGCCTGTATGCCAAGTAGGTTTTTTTTTTTTTTTTTTTTTTTTTTTTTACGTGAAACTACACTGCCATCATTTGTGAGCTACGTGTAAGCAGTGCTCATAAATCACTTTTATGAAATGGGCCCCAGAGTAACAAGGACGTCGTCTCTGGACAGACAAGTCGTTGGAATGTTTTAAATGTCACTCCTCCACGCTCTGAGCACTTATTAGCGCGAGTTATCTCGAAAAGTAGGACGCCGTTCGTTCCCCGTATTTCTGTCCAAAGTCAAAGCCGCGGCAGCGCACTGCCTCGCTGCTCGGCGCATGCCTCAGTTAACCTGGACTGTGTTGTACACGCCCTGAGGCATGCTGTCAAAAAACCTCGCCTGATGACAACCTGACAACTCCATCCATCTTATTTACCCGCTGGACAGCGCAGATCTGCTGTGGCAATCAATAATGCTCACAATTAGTTTCCCTCCTGGGGGTGGAGGCAGAGGTAGGTACACGAGGGGTGTGTGTGTGTGTGTGTGTGTGTGTGGGGGGTGGGGGGGTGTCCAACATTTTCAGTCTGAGTGAATGGGGGGGGGGGGGGGGGGGGGGGGGGCGGTCCCTGACACAGCTGGACAGCTGGAGCGTTCGTGTGGCCCGGGTCCATTGCAGCCACATGTCCTGACATTAGCGAACATCTCGTGGGAGGTGCTGACATTTCCATATGTCCAGCAGAAAGGAGGGAGAGGTGTGTGTGTGTGTTTGTCTGTGGGAATGCCTGAGTGTGTGAGCGTTTCCTTCGTTAAGTGTGAAGTCTTGTGCGCTGTTTTGTTTTTCACCTTGGCTTGGTGACCTGGAAAATCTCCTCCAAAGGGCAGCGCGATGCTGAGAAGGACTCTCTGGAGGAAGCTGATGGATCTATATCCAGCCATAAAAATAGATAACTGTCATTCATCACCAGGGTGTCTGGACGTTAACCCTGACCACCAGGCCTTAGCCACACAGGGCTGCCACCGAGCATACAAGTCCCAGCATGCCTCTGTGTCATTTGGATGCTCTCAGCTACCTGGCATGCCTGCAGATGGGTGATTGATACCAGGTGTCCTCTGCGTGATTATCTTTTTATGTGATAAAATAGATTAGATCAGGAACAATATAAGAAGAAAGGAGATCAAATAATAAAGACATATTACCAGAATTCGAGTGATTTATGACGCTAAGGAGGTGATTTATAAAAAAGTATGACCTGTCATTCGCGAACCATTCAGATGAAATGATTGAAAAACTATTTTTTTGTCCTTTATGTGTCCAAAGACACAAGGGCAGAGGTGAGTTCACGACGGGGTGGAGAGTACATTTCATTCTGTGCCATACCGAGAGTTTGCTCTCAGTATGTATAGTTATTATATTGTATTTTTTTAAGATCCTCAACAAATACTGTTTTCTCAATCCCAATACTGCATTTGTGAACAGTTTGTTATTTTAACAAATACTACAATGTTCCAATCATTATTATGAAATTATTGAAATTTGATTTTTTTTTAAGTTGTAGAACTGGTAAAACCTAATCTGAAGCTGATTCAATTTATACTTTGCTGTATTCGTTTTAGCTGCTATGACTATTCTGAGCACTGAGGAGATTTTATCAAATCAACAAAAACTGCTCACAACACACTAATTTTGCTTCATAAATCCTGTTAAATCATGAATTAAGATTATGTTTATTAAATAATATATTGCTTAACACATTTGTATTAGTTGGAGATAAACACATGAGACATTATCCGAAGTTTAGTAGACTTTTTTTCATTTCAGAAATGTATTATATCAGTCATATACATATTGATATCAATTATATTTTACTCCATAATATCAGTATAGGCATCAACCTCCCCAAATCTATAATAGTCCTGCTTGCCTGCCAAGTTTCCACACTTCAAACTTACTGCAGAGAATGTGCAGTGACTCTCTTTCTTTATTGTATTTCCTCTAAATTAAACATAGCCCTCGTTTCACTGCTGAAGATCAACTGAAGTTCTCCAACCTCTTCCAATGAGCACTCATACTTCTAAACTCATCCTAATGCTTATCTGGCACATGTACTTATCACACACACACACACACAAAAAGCCACATTTCCTCTTTTATGTTTTTAGAAATTATTAATGTTGCTAAACCCATTTCAATCCCTGGAGAATGGCAAATACATATTCGATTTCCCTGGAGGGCCGTGGAGAAAGACTGAGCAAGCACGTTGTTCTGCAGGAACACTGCAGAGTGGTGGAAAATATATTAACTCAGCATTACAAAAAAATGCTAAACAAATAAGAGATATACCCTCCTTTCTTAAATGAGACTGCAACAATCAGAAACAGGAGGGAAATTATTTCACAAAGCAGTGTAAATACTTCAGGCAAGAGTACAAATGTGCTGTTTGAGGAAGAAGTCTGATTTAAACATGTTTTCTATGAAAAAAACATGTCTCGACGGTTATTAAAGAGAACAGGTTTTGCTTTCAGGCCCCGACTACCCGGAGACGTGAAGGCGGCAGAAAAAGTAGAATAATCTGTGTAAATAGCTGAAGGGTATAACCTAAAAAAGTGGCGCTGTGTCGGGTTAACTGCACAAGTTGTGTATCTCACACAACCTGGATGTCCTTGAAGGTTAAAGGCAGAGGTCTCAGTGGCCCTGCGGCGCCATTAAATCACTGTGTGTCAGTGTTAAACTTTGATCATGACAAATAATGGTGTTTTCATGTGAGCCCATGCATTGGACATCAATAAAGCCTAATGGCGTGTCAGCCCTATTAATGGATTACTGCACAGAGCTCATAAAAACACAATATCCCATCAAGTGTAAAGGCCCTAATGATCCCACAGAGTCTAGTAAAGTCACTGTAGGTCCCATCCCCTGATGGATATCAGCTCTCACTTCATTTTTATCTTACTGCTGATTGAGAGAGCAGAGGATGTAAACGGACGATGAGCCGGTATGATGGCGGTCTGCTGTGGTCTGCAAGATACAAGAGGGGTCTCTACGAACGGAGTAAACTGTTGTGAGGGTGAAGGAAATGAAATGAAACTGAAACAACAAATCAATAAGAACATTTAGATTGTCTTTATAACAATATGTATAACAATATACATTTCTATTTATTGGAAAGGAGGGGGTTTACCTGAAAATAAATATAAACATAAATAAATAATATAAATTAAATATAGACATAGAACTTGGCATGGATAACATTTTAGTACATACCTAAATGTTTGCAGCTTCTATTTATATGACTGTGTGCAATTGAATGCAGATTTTAATGTGGTTTCACAACGGGACTGATGGGCCCCACTCAGTGCAATTTTAGTTGATTTTGTGATAACAAATGCATGAACTGTTCAAGCGATCTGTGTCATAAACTTATAGGAGAAAACAAAAGCAGCCAGAATCAATCATCACTTCTCCATCTCCACGTTGTTTCTCTGTAGCCACACTAAGCTACTATATATATAAAACCTCTTTGCAGGCCTCCCTGTGAAGCTCTCTAGCAGGTAAAAACCTCCTCAGGCCAAAAGTGAAGTTGGCAGTGACTAATAACAACTGGGAGAAAATGATTCCAGAGTCCATTATTTGGCGAGTTGCTGTTCCTCCCAATTCAAAACAGTGCGGGAGAAAAATAAACAACATGGCTGGAGTTACAATATGTGGTCTCACAGGGACTGAGACTGAAAGCAATAAAAGGTATGCATGAGTACATGAATAAGGTGCTAGAGACACACTCTCAAGTGCATATAATATGCTTTAATCGTCCATCGTTAAATGTCCAGTTTAAGAGCATGTGTTTTAAGAGTTCAGACAGTGGGAGGAGTGGGAGCAATGAGAGGGAGTAATATGCTCAAGATTCGAAACCGTCAGGGAGAAGAAGCTGCTTTTCCTCCTACTTTAACGCTCGTGCTTCTCAAAGACCCGTAGTCCCACACACTGAACTGAAACACAACTGAACAGTGAACACTTCTCATAAACCGTGTCTTCTCTAGTCAGAAGAGCTGCTGCTATCACAAAGGCACCAAACTTGCAATGGTTGATATTTTAAATATGTCCTCGCTGAATATGTAAGACTCTGTTAAGCTGCATGATACATCTGAACACCCCTCTCCTCATCCCCCCTTTCCAAACCAGAGAGAGAACCTGTGGTAGTCTCAGTTCTCATAAAAGCTTAAAAGGTGTTTGTACAGTTTGGACTACAGATAAAAGATAGACGCTGCCTGAATACCTGAATAATAGTAATGTTGCAGGATGGAGCATTGAAGTGTTTGAAACTGTGGAGTCGAGGATTTCAGCAGGGACAGACTTCCAGAGGGGGAGGGCTGCGACAGAGACGCCTCTGTCTCAAACAGTTTGCAGTTTTGTGATGGGCATGGAGAGCAATCCTGAGGTGGAGGAGATCAGGGGCCGGAGCGTGGAGGGATTTATAGGGGAGAAGGAGGAGTTTGCACCTTTTAGGGCCTTGATCAGGAGCCAGCGGACGTGAATGAGGGTCGGGGGAATGTGCCGCCGAGGTTGAGTGCGGGTGAGAGCTCTGGCAGCAGA
This sequence comes from Pseudorhombus dupliciocellatus, assembly GCA_016785235.1. Classification (NCBI taxonomy): domain Eukaryota; kingdom Metazoa; phylum Chordata; class Actinopteri; order Pleuronectiformes; family Paralichthyidae; genus Pseudorhombus; species Pseudorhombus dupliciocellatus. Next base: position 183,388 of record JAFBJW010000457.1, read on the forward strand.
GTTCTGCACACACTGAAGTCGGTTCAGAAGCTGTCTGCCCTATTAATGGATTACAGGACTTCATTCCATTAATCCAGACAAGAGGTGATGATGGAATGAGTGAGGGTTTCTACCACAGAGTCAGGAGGAGAGGATTTAAATGTAAAGGGCCCATAAAAACAATACAGTTTACACACTAGTCAAACCACTGCTAGGAATAGTTTGTATGTAGTTCACCATAATCTTACACTGAACGCTGAAAGCTCTGACTGTCACTCAGTGATGGTGGGTGGGCATAGACGCTGCCCCGTTTTCAAATCAGAGCTATCAAACTAAATTCCCAAAAGCTCCATTCTAAGGTTAAAAAGTTGCATAGGGCTGTTTTAACAATGGCCGTGGTTGGCTGACTGATGCGGTCAGATCTTGCTGACCCTCTCCACAGCGCTGCCGTCCGTGGTCAGCGCAGGGCGATGTTACAAGCGGGCTCTGCTGCAGTCAATTAACGTCACCTTGGCTTGAGGACAATACTGTGGTCGCTGCACCACGCTGCCGAGCTGCTCCACCTCCATTTTGTATGCCGTTTCATCCCCACTGCCGATGAGACCCACCACCGGGGCGCACCATCACAAGCTGTATGATCTAGTTGGGTTTGAAGGTGGCAGTGCGGTTGCGCGTTAGCAGGAGGAACAGCAGGGGGCTCAGGACACTGCGGCGAGTTGGGTTTAGATGTGGCTGCCCACTGAAAGAAAGAAAATCTAGGATTGAGACGAGGCCGGCATTTTCATTTCTGTGCTCGTCATCTGTGGAAGCTCGTTCAGTCATGCACGGGCGTGTGCTTGTTGGGGTGTTTTTCCTGACACCAGCATGACGAGGCAGTTTAAACCCTCTTAGCGCTGCAAACTGCGGCACTTGATGCTCTTAGCGGTCTGATCTGACTTATTTATTTGACAGGGATATTTCTATTTTGGGATATCCTGTTCATGCTCTGCTGAAAGTTTGGACAGCTGCGCTCTGAGACTACACCACGGCTCCTGTTTGGACTCGTACTCCAGCACTGATCATTTTCTGAAGGTTTTCACTCCTGCAAGTATTCCTGTCACCTTCTGGAGAACGGTGGGATGAAATGTGACTGACTCATCCTCCTCAATTCAGCCTGTAGGTCACATTCACTTTACTGCAGACCGAAAATGTGAAGAAGACTTTTAAAAGAAATCTTCTCCTGTTGTGACGAATTCAATGGCATCAGGACTTTTGCGATGTCACTGTCCTGAGCACCAGCACGACCCAACCAGTATCCCAGCTGGCACAATGTGGTTTATTTAAATGTTTACCTAAAATCTACATATTTTATTTCTAATATCAGTGAATACTGGTATTTCTGATTGTCTGTAGGTCATACTTAAATACTTAAAAAAAATTCTTATCCATTCAGTAAGACTTTCTAAAAGCAGTTCCCCCTTTTGCCTAAGTACACAAACTCAGACTATATAATATAATTACTGCAACAGTATCAAATAACAGGAAAGGACACTGAGCATCAGTATTATTACACACAAAATCAAAAGCATTAAGTGCACCAGCTCCAAAAGGCTGGACGCTGGCAACAGTCAGTGCTCAGCATGGTTTGGTATCAGGACACACAATCCTCCTGTGCCACTGCCAGTGTTCCCACATGCTCTCTCCACCAGGCTTGGAGGAACATCATGCCCATATCCACATCAAAAAGAACAACCTTTATACTCTGGGAAGCCTTTTTTTACCTTTAGGTTACTCAAAATATTCTGTGGTTGAAGTGTGGTAATGACTTGACTTAGTTTAAAGAAAGTTTGGCTTTAATAAAGTGATAATAAAGTGACTTTTTAATGATGGTTTGAGGACTTTCATCGTGTTTTTTCACCAGTAATAACATGGAATATCCTACAAATGTACTATTAATGCCATGTGTTCAGTATCTGCTCTTTTCATTTACTTTAATAGCAGAGGGCACATGGGGATCTTTTAGTGTAGAAACCTTTACAAACCTAGAATAAAATGATGTAAATAAATAAATAAATGTGGCTACTTGTGTCAGTGCACTTGTTTGGTGTAATTGGGTTGCACAGCCTCACTCACCGGAGGTCAAATCCCTCTTATGATTACAACCATATCTCATCACTATTAATTCAGGCCGAAACACCTCGCTGCCTCGCCCCTTCTGTTCCCTGAGGTCCCAGCACCACTGTTGCTGTTGTTGTGTCTCGTGTAGCGAGCCTGACCGCGGAGCTGAACTGATGTTTGGTAAATGTCAGCCTAAATGACAATTAGCATTTGTCCTGAGGGCGTCTGTGCACTTCATATGCAGAGCCTTTTGTCGGAGTGGTAAACTTGTGTTATGATAACTTCCCTCGTGCCTGTTTCCCAGTGAGCAGCAGTGGAGGCACTTTCATTCAGCCACCAGTGTCAGCTAATTATTTCTGGCCCCCTGTTGTTCGACACATTCGGTGTCTCCACGGCCGGCCCCCCTGCTGCGCTGCACTCCAAGGCCTCACCGTCTTCATCTCATTAGAGACGGCTGTTACCCTCCCAGTCTTGTGTATCTCCTAAACTCCCTCTCCCTCTCTCTCTCTCTCTCTCTCTCTCTGTTTCTCCCGCTCTTTCTTCATCTCTCTCTCTCTCTGTTTGTTTCTTTCTCTCCCTCTGCTTTCTAAGAGTCCCTCTCCAAACACTTGGTTACATAAAGATTCCACTCAAGGCAGAGCAAACCCCAAAATTCAATCAGGGGTGTATACACAAGCCTAACACCCGTACAGCCACACACACACACACACACACAGTTGTGTTTGTGGCCTCAGCAGAGATTACAAACCCTAACTCTGGTGACTGATTTTAATCCTAACCAAAATCACAATTAGCCTAACTCTGATGTTGTAGCATCAACAGCGGTGGATCTAAACTCTTTTTAAACCAGTGGCCATAATTTACACAGTGGGGCCAATTATTTCTATACCTGTGCACAATTCCTGACTCAGTGAGGTGCACTTATGAGTCATCGATTGTTTACCATGGGGCCACACATCACTGTATACTTTATGAACACCTTGTGTCTTAAGAAACATTAATAGTTTTAATATGACAACAACAATATTGATTAAAATGTCTTCCTCTGGGCCCCTCCCCTGGATCATAAAGCAGTGCACGCTGCATTTATATTTTCAAACTGTGGCATGAGGGTTTGATAGCACGATGCATGATAATTATACTGTGTATTAATGACTGTGATGCTGCCCGTGGCTCAGTGCCTGGGGTCTGTCTTTTTGCTACAGGCTTCAACTACGGCAGTTCAATAATTAAAGGGCCAGTCCAACACGTTCCACTGAGAAGTAGTCCAACACTTTTATACTTAGAAAAATATGCAAGCACAAAGGGAGTATGGTTCTCCATTGAGACAAATATCTAAAAAGCAAATGAGACTGCAAACAGATTACAGTGTACAAAGGGGCTGGGGGTGGGCGGGGGGGGTTCTGAGCAGCAGTGGAGTTATTGAAAGCAACAGCGGCTCCCGACGGAATGATCAGCCGCAGCCGCAGTGTCTTTGAGCTCAGTAAGAGATGCAAGTTGTGATCCTTTCTTCAGGCTTTGGGGGTGGGCGGGGGGTTCTGAGCAGCAGTGGAGTTATTGAAAGCAACAGCGGATCCCGACGGAATGATCAGCCGCAGCCGCAGTGTCTTTGAGCTCAGTAAGAGATGCAAGTTGTGATCCTTTCTTCAGGCTTTTCCATGGAGAGGTTTCAGAAAACATAAAAGCCTTTTTCCCCAACACTGTCAAACCTTTAGTAACGGTTAACTGAACAACAGATGTTTTTTGAAGCTGGAAAGTTGAGTTTTAGAAAAACAAACAAAAGAGGAGCAATGTTAACAACTGTTTGCATTTCTTGTTGGGGATTCGCTTTTTTCAATCAGTGCCACAAACAGTGTATGCAGTATACACACACACACACACACACACACACACACACACACACACTTCAACTGAAATGTCTTTGTGTCTGAAGCCAAACAAAGCCCGATGTTCTCCCCTATTACAGACACGTACAGTTACACAATCAAGTAGAAAGCCTTGTGAACGTGACCAAAATCTAAATCCACGCATCATTTCAAAAGTTTTGTCAGAACCAAGTCTGACTCTTCCAGGACAGTTGGACCTCTTGAACAAATTGCAAGCATGAGCAAGATGTTTGCAGATGTGTTCTCCTGTCTATTTTTGTTCAGCCGTGATACACCTGTAAAATCCAGTGATGCTTCTTCCAGAGCAATATTCCCTTGAATTTTCACGGTAATTTGTCAAAGTCTTTAAAGCCAAGAGGGAAAGTGACAAATAATTAAAAGGAATCATATTTTAAAACAGAGGTTAATTAGCAGTGTGCTGTTTTCATATTCCCTGTGTGTTCTAATAGAGAACCAGAAAGATCGTATTAAACTATTAATGTGTGGTCACCACATGCTAGTGAGGAGTTAACAGATCTTTCTGAGTGTGAAGGAAAAATGGCGGCGTAATGACTCATATTTAATGATCCAAAAGAATCACTTCCTCAAACTACAGAAAAATGAATCTGCATCAGGCTGATCCGGATGTTCATCATTGTCAGTGACTCAACAATTGCAAATATCGAGACATCTGGCTTTCACAACTCAGTGCCCAATCAGAGGCTGGAACTAAATAAAGGGACCAGACTCTACTGGGCAGAAATCCAACGTTCTCCTCCTCTGTTCTCTTGCCACAACCGATTCGGTAGGGTCTCTGCAGGCTCCAACAAGTTGCATTCGTGGCTCTTTAAGACCTTTTTTAAAACAATAATGAATGACCCTTAAGACTGATGTCAATTACAACAGAATAGGAGGAGTGGAAGGCATGACTTATATGTCCCAGCATCCTTTGTCCAAGAAGTCATTGTTGAGACATCGCCAGCAGCGTGTGCCTATACAGGTGATGAGACACGAGTAGGACGATGATTGACCCGCTGCATGCGGGTTCTCCTGAAGATGAACCTGCAGGAAACATTTGCTTCAGACACACACACACCACCTGTAGTTCACATACACGTGTCTCTGTCTCTCTCCCTGCCTTCATTCTATGAACACCACAGGGTCTTTGCCATAACTCATATGAATAAATGGAATGGTTAAACAGGGCGGTATTTGATTTAGTGCAGATTGAGGTTTCTGGGGAACAGATAACAGCGTCTGTAGGCGTTCTCTCACGCCTATCATTCATCATTGTGGCACAGAACATATTCCAGCTGACAAAACAGGATCCTAAAAGAAAGACTGAAGGAAATAAAATGTCCGCATCCCCCTTATTCTTTTACAGCTGTCGTTCCTCTAACAGCCCACAGATTAGGAGCAGGCAATATGATTCAAATCAATGTCACAATTATAGTTCTAACTTTTACTTTATGGAAAAGTAAATGTGACTTACTGGCAAATTCTTTAAAGGATATTTTGCTGTAAAAAAACAAAACAAAAACAAACAAGCAAGCCCGTGGGATATAAGGCAGCCACTGCTGAATAGCTTTCATATTAAATATGTAGAAAAGTTAAGCCATTATATCATCTACCAAGTGTATGTGGTGTCACATACACACGCAAACATATGCTCATACATGTATATGAAGTAAAAGACAGCACTTAAAACATAGAGCAGAGAGCATCCACAAAGCAAATGTATAAGTTTAAGTTGACATGGTGCATGTCCTCCCCTGCTGCAGTTCAGGACAGCTGGCAAAGCAATAAAAAGGTGCATTGCATGCACATGCAAAAACACGCAAATACAGCATTAATATTTAATGTTGCGTGTGAATTATTGTCTATCATTCCTTTAGTTACCTGAATATAAGAACAGAGAGGCAGCCCAGTGTTGAGGATGCCCAGGTACAGATTGCTCCAGGGACCAGAGCCTCAGTAGACCAGAAAGCAATCTATTCACCTCTTCACTATTTTTCTACTTTTCTCAATGTGTCAAAACTCCCACTTTTATAATGTGTTTTCTATTGATCTCTGTATCTGCAGTATCTGTGAAAGTAAATTGAAAAAGTTGATTCGTGTTCCCATTGAACATCATTCGGAAAATTGCAGCAAATCATGATGCAAATCTGAAGTAGATGAGGCGGTTCAAAGGGCAACCAGGTACTAATATCTAATAGAGTCAGCGCTCGGCCACTGTATCAGTGTAGGGGAGGGAAGTCTGCTCCAAGTACCAGATACCAAGACAATGTCCAACAGCTTGTACTCTGGGTCAAGGAAGATAGGTATCTCTGAAGTTCCTAGTTCCTTTTCAACACTGACTACTTATTTTCAGTTAGCTGTAAATTGAGGTGAGCCAAAATAATCTTAATCCAAAACACCAACAACCTCACAGTTCAGGTTGTGTTGAGAAACACTATAAGCCAGAAATCCCAGCTGAGGCCCCAGAGGCTGATTCAGCGTAAGTCGATAGTTGATGGGCTCTGAGATTGCCCACAATTACCTCCTGCTCCCCCATGACGTGCCCCAGATGAATAAGGGGGAGCCATGAAGCCAAAGACGACTTCACTACGAAACTAAGTTAATTCAAATGAGCAGGTGACCACGTGCACATCATGCAAGACAGATTGCACATGTGCAATGTTGCAGTTTTCAGCAGAGATATATTTCCATTTGAATGCACTCAATCTGCAGCCACAGGGGAGGGAAACAGCTCGTGGTGAATATGCTGGAAACGCCTGATGCCCTCTGGGAACACACTTGATCTATTACATGCAGATGTGTTATCGGCGAGGCTGCTGCACTCAAACACACAAGACAGTGGGTTTGAGCAGCATCACAGAAATTCATCACACAGCGGAGGGAGAATGTCTCTGACAGATTTGATGACTTCACTATTTCCATGGAAAGGAATTGCCCCTGAATATGTGCACGTGAATACGTGTCATAAAAGGGGAACTATTTGACATAAAGACCTTGAGGAAAAAAATGAAAACGGCTCATGGCCCTGTCCCCGAGACCTCGACGCACTGAGGACATTTGCATCTATTCATGCGCATTTTCAAAAATGAACACGACCCACCCATCCATCCATCCATCCACGGAAACCTTCCTGATCAGTGAGCAGGCGGGCTGGATGAGGACAGATGTGGGTGGCAGGACACCAGTTGATGATCACTGTCAAAGAGACAGAAAACAAATCCCAAAACCCACTGAGCTTCACAGATTGAAGACATTATACCACACCACAGTTTTCCCTTAAAAGCTTTAGTTTTAGAAACTCAGCCCTTAAGTACCACCGTATAATCGTATAGCATATATTATGCAGTGGAATAAGACATGAGACACGGCGCTTGTGTTTTCCTCTGAGCATATGGGAAGTTGAGCATTTAAGAAGGCGAGCAATTGTGTGAGGAAGCATCTAAAAGCCCGAGAGCACGTGAAGGAGGGAGGGCAGAGAGTGCCACACACCAATCAGCCACATTACAGCTGGCAACTCCTCTCCTCTTAATGTTTAACTGCATTGCTTCAGATACTGCGGCGGGGTGAAACACACACACGCAGAGAGACAGTAACAGAGACAGACTACTAGAAATCACACACATGCACACACACTCACACAAAGGGAAAGGATTTTAGGAATAGCTTTGAATGGACTGTATATACGCATGCACACACAAACACTCTGAGTGCTAACAGACTCAGACAGTCTGTGTAACAGGCTGCCTTCTCCCCGCCAAAGCTCATCTTGCCCCAGCCGCTCGCTCACCTCTAAATGAGGGCTGTCAAGCGGAGCCATAGTGACGCCTGCCACCTCTAATTGGCAGTGCATTAACAATCAGATCAGGCTAATTAGCCAGAGCATGGCAACGAGGACTAATAGTCCCACTATGATTGAGGCACACGGCAACTACGGCGCCGCAGCCCTATTTTGCATATTTTAATTTCATTGTAACAATGGAGTGAAATGAGGAGTAAGAGAAGGAGCGAGTGATGGGAGGTGAGAGAAAGTAAGCGCGGCTAATGACAGTAATACAACCAGGGATAGATCCTTTTTAATTTACCCAGTTTTATCATTTAGAACAGGAAGTATTTTCCATAATGGGAACAGCATGGAAATTGGCTTGTTTGGGTTCCACTTCAAACTTTAATATGCAACTTCACCATTGCTGTATTTCTGACAAAAGATGACCTTAGTATATTTCGTTGCTGAAATTGTTCCTGTGACAGTAATAATTCTTCTTATTTTTTCTGTTTAGTGTGTTTTCATTTGTTTTATTAACTTTGTTGTATGTGGGAATTATCACATTATTATTGCTCCTTTATTTGTCTCCAGGTGTGTTCAACTTTGCCGAAGGAACAAAGTCAAAAACAGCTTTGGTGATTTTGGAATAAAAACACGTCTAACTTCTCTTTGTATCTCGCTCTTACAAATGACACACAGACACACGCCAACAGATAAAGATGTCGGGGTCTTTTGACTCCCAGTTGCGAATTAATTCCACCCACACCCGCAGCACCAGTGAGTTAGGAGTGCCTTGCATAACCCATTCCAAATCCCTTGAAGGAAGTATTGATTGGCCACACTAGATAAAAAGTCCATCCTTAAACAGGCTCATGGGAGCCATGGCATCGGGTTTGAAAAGAGCTAACAGCCCAAAGACAGTGGAACATAGAGCAGAATGAGTAACGAACAGAGAGGAGACGTTTAAAGGATGGACTGCAGTCAGAGTGTGTGTGTTTGTGTGTACACGTTCATTTTTGTTACCTCCTTATGACCTTTCCCGGTGAAACCACTGACCCCGTTAGGACCAGTAGACCTCCTGAGGATCAACTCCTGGTCATAATACTAAACATAACAGAGCTCATGAGACTGGTCAGTGAGTGGTGATGAAGGTAGGTGAGCAAAACTCAAAGAAGAGACTTTCCCTGCTCTGGTTAGAAAAACAATAGGACTGGTTCAGGGGTGTTCTCCAGGCAGTGTAATACCTTTCATGTGAGAATGTGTGTGTTTGTGTGTAAGAGAGCGAGCGAGAGAGAGAGAGAGAAAGTGACGCAGATCTTTACAGGGACAGTTACCGTGCTGTAAATGCTGATGTGGCTTTACACCCCCCCACGCATTTACCCTGTGCCAGCATACATTAGTTATACTGGGTGATTCACTCACACACACACTCTAAAATAGACAGATAAATGGACACATCCTGTAAGTGCACACTAAATCCAATGCACACTCCAACACAAACCCACATTCGCAATGGTACGATATGCTGCACACACACACACACACACACACGCAAACACATTAGTTATGCCAGGCATCTCAGTGCTCAAGATGGATGTGTTGTTTGCACTCGTGGTTTATGTTATGTGGGACATTTTCTGCCCTCCATTTTATTTGTGCTTGGCCTGTTAACTGTAAGAGGCTGTGCTTTCAAATGAGTAATTAGAGAGCTGTAATGCAGCGCTTTGTTTTATTTGTTTTCTCCTAAAGAGCCGGATAAAGAACTGAGGGAGAGGGGGAAGAGAGGGAGGCATGAGATAGATCCACGGATTAGATGGATAAACGGATGGATGGAGAGATTTGGCATTGGTTCAACAAGCCATCATGGCTGACATGCAGAGCATTGCAAACACTCATTGTACATAATGTATTTGTGCCAGATGCATGTTGCCTCTGTTTTGTGTTTACAGTCATAGCTTATTGGATGCTAGCTGAGCTCAACACCTGTCACTTGGTGTCGGTCACAATGTAGTGAATTAGTCAAAACAAACTGCTAACAAAGCTGATGCGACCTACAAGTGCCTATAAATAGGATTTTTATATTAGTAACATTTTCATGGCAGCTAAAAGCTTTGTTTGTGGCGTCTTCTCTACTGCCTCCAAGTGGCATAACAGGTTGAGATGGTGGATGGGAAGCTTTGTATCTGTGGAGCAGTTCATGGATATTCCTGAAAGAAATAATATGTTCAAAATCCAACCTGATTAAATAAACTCAAGAAAAGAGAGAAAAAGACTGGAGCTATTAGTTCTGTTCCTGAAATTAAATGAACCGATGTCAAAATATTTAAAAGTTTCTTGACTGAGGCAGCTTAATTCTGACGAACCTTGATTTAAACTACACACGCACACACGCACAACACACCAGTCTGGCTACACACCCAGTTCAATGACCTGCCTTTATGTCTCATATAGACTATTCAGAGTTGACAACACTGTGCGTGTGTGTGTGTGTGTGTTTACGTCATCCGGCTGACAGGCAACAGAAGCTGAACCTCAGTGTCTCACAGCTTCAGCTGAAAGCACGGGCGGTATTAATTGTTTGTGTCACATTATGTAATCAGTGTGTCAGCTCAGAAATGACGGCAGAAATTAAGCTGTCACAACAGTTTCATGACTGTCCCGACACACAGGGCATGCCTGCTACGATGCATTACACTAATGACTGCCTCCACTGTCATTTGATGATAACGAAATAAACATACAATCTATCAGTGGAAAAACAGGTAAAGTCACAATTGAACCCATGGAAGCATGCGTGACTTTGGTTAATACGCTGGAAGCATCGTTGTTCAGAAGACAAAATAAAAAGCATTTATGAAAACCAATGAGTTTCTATGGTAAAGTCAACTTTGCCAGTGGCCGTCACTTCTCAGACACACAAACCTCAAATCATTTCAGTTCATTTCTCTCCATGCGCTTTGATCTCGCAGTGAGGGGACACTTCAGTGTCACCAAGTGAAAACAAAAGATCAACTGAACTTAAAGCTGGATTTGATAGAAACAGTGGAGCTGGAAAGCAATTAGGGCTCGACGAGATCAAAGGAAAAACACCAGTAACATTAACACAGGCCACCACAACAGTTTTACAGTTTAACATGCAACACAAACTGTAAGTAACACAATGCAACATCTTTATCCTGGACTGTTTAATAATTAATGGCATGAACAGATATGTATATCTATATTTTAAATCATATCATTATGAGTCATTTTTAAAGAAAACAGCAAGTCATTGTTTTGTCTTTTTAATATTAATAACAACTTATTTACGATTCAATTAATAAGACAAATGTGGCACTATAGCAGATTAAATCATTAAACAAACAAAACTTTCAATCATTTTGTTTGTCGCTAAGAGTAATTGTGGCAAATGTACTAATCTACGACTGCTACTACACGCACTCACACACACCTTACCCTGACACACAAATTGAAAATGTGTTTACCGTTATTACCAAAGCTCGCCCGTGCCTCAGTTTGCTCGTCAGCACAATTAGCGACATGAGAGTAATCACAGCTCCTCGGCTCTTCGGCGCAGCTGTGAGAAGACACAACACCAAACACAATTAACAACAACTAAATCCAATTAGCAGACAATGAAAAGTAACACAACCTGATGGAGCTAGTTAACCACAGAGGAGCCTGCTGCTGACGGCACGTCAGGAGACAGAGGAGAGGTGGAGGTTTAGACCGCGGTGGGAAGCATGAACAAGCAGGGGCAGGTCGTTCAACATGGCGTGTACAAATACGTAAAAAAAAAAATACACATTTTATCAGTGTCAACAAAACACAAAGGCTGTAACAAACTAGAGGATTGTGGGTCTCCGCTCCAGAGCTAACGGCTGTATTAAAACTCTGCTGTAATCTATGGAGTGAAATCCTGTGCACACACAGGGTGGGATGAGGTGACTTTTAGAAAGAATCAGGTTGATTCAAGTAAAAGTTAATGATTCTATTTTTATTTAAAACTAGTTACAAAATATTTACGCTCATTCATTAGAGCTATACTGGGCACAGCTGTAATTGAATCCTGTTTAATATCAGATTACAGCTCGATAATTGTTTTAAAGCCTGTTAACTGGATACGGCTATTTTGCAGGATCCAATCTTCACCACCAACGCAGAGGAAAATCATCTGATGCGACCCAGGTGGAAATCGTGTTCACAGGGTGAGGTCACGTCTTAGTGGTTTACTCATGACATGAAACAGGATGAGACAGATGGGGCACTATTAAAAGGCAAACAAAATGAAACATCCTGTAATCAGGATACGTTGGAGAAGAGTAACACACAACTTGCTGCAAGATCTCGTCTGACTCCAGGTGTTTTTGTGGCTAGATGGCGGTTGGGTTAGTAGACAGCGTGGAATAGAAACTAGGTGAGACGGAGATCAAAAATGAGGAAGAAGATAGCGTGCACGAGGACAAAGGAGGGCTGGACGAAGAATAGGAAGTGATTTAAGGGGAAGGGGAAGTGGAAAATAAGGATGATAGGGGAGAGAAGCGTAGACCAAAGGAAGGTGGACAGGTAATTAGCTAGGGGGAGCAAGAGTCAGTGGTTCAATGGAAGAGTAGGAGCAGAGTTAACGGATTGTAAGGGGTCTGGGCTAATGAGCCGCAGACTGGAGGGCAGTTCTTTCATAATCGCCATCTCCTCGAGAAAGATGGATCCTTTGAAAAGTTACATGTTATTACTGCCCAGCTTTATTGAAGAAATCCAGGCTGGATGTAATGTAAAGAAAGTGTCCAAACTTTTAACAGGTCTTAAAAGTAAACTGTGAGGGAGGAAGGAGAGTTCATCAAAAATCTGCCAAAGGCTTCAAACAATGGAGGAGCAGGCCCCAGACTTCAGAAGGTGAAAGCAAACAAGAAAAAAAAAATCAGATTTGGGGAATTTTAAGTAACTCAAATGAAGATTTAATGAACTACATTTATTTCATTAATTTGTAATTCAAGATTACTTTAATTCTGTCTATTGCAGCCACAGTACACGCAAGGACAAAGACATTACGCTTCATGCATTTAAACAACTTGAGTGATAACAGAGTCATTCTAAAATATTTGATCAGTTGCATAAACTGAGTGATAAAATAGCAAAATGGCAGCAGAGCCCCTCCCCATGGAACTCATCATCCACATGCACTGCCATGCTGCTTCTCATCTTTCCTCCTCTAATAGCATTGTTATGGCTCCTGCTGTGCATACACAGAGAGCCCAATCTAATCCCCTTTATAGATTGGATATGCTATATCTGGTGCCGTATATCTGTATAAAAATGCACAGTGTGACCACCGGAACGCTGATGTGTAAACAGACCCGTTCCTTGATTCCACAGCTTCGGGCGCTGCGCTCTCTAATCACATTTCCAGAGAAAAGAGGCTGGAACGGGAGGAACACTTTTCTGCAGCAGGTGTCTCAATAACACTACCGTCTGTTCTTTGTGGTTCGGGTGCGAGAGGATGTGTGTTTGTGTCACATGTGAAGCACGCTCAACATGCTGGACTGGAGAGAAGCTTTTTTTATGGTTGTGCGTGAAATAAAGAAAACTATCTGATTACCGGGCAAAGCATAATTTAACATATTAGCAGGGCCTGGGCGTGTCCACAGGTTGTCTGTAAAGATGAAGAACATGATGGCTCCCTGGAAGTGAAGCCAAAGCATCTCGACCACCACCTGGTGGCTGATTCAGTATAGAACATACACCTGTCTCCTCCATGTGACATGGAGTTTAAGACACGGAGCATTAAAAGATACCAGCATCCTTCACTGGAATATTCTTAAGCAATATATCCTGGATACCTCCATCTTCACCTATGTGAGCATGAACAATTGCAGACTTCAAAACCACAGAAAGAAAACAGCACTTCTACTTAAATTTAGTGGATCACACAACTTTAGTAGGATTATTTTATATTTAATTTCTGCCAATAGTCCATGCTGGACTTAAAGATTGTTGCACACCACAACCAATGTATGGGATTCCCTAAACATATTGTATAACCATAAAAAAGGTTTAATGGTGCAGCTGTCACAAGAGGATGTTGTGTGATCACATAGTCATACATATCAACAACAAAATAAATAGGTTACTGAACAGAAGTTGAGTACATAAGCTGGATTTCTGCTGCTGCTGCTGTCATGAGCCAAGCTGGAGGTGGTGAGACTTTTTTTTTTATCATGCAAATGTTTTAAGCAGGAGGGCACATTGGATGACTCACTCAGCAAATGCTGTCTTCCACCAACTGTCAGTCTGTTTAAATATGACCGACATGAATCATAACCCAGCAGTTCAATGGCACAAATATTAAAATGCTCCAATAAGACAATAATATTTTATTTTTTATTGTTTTACAAACGTAAAAGTCTACTGTTGTGATGTATTACTGCGTTTAATAAAACACATGGTGCGTGGTGCGGATCAAACATGAATGCAGCAGTAGCATCACCACAGAGGATACGGAGCTGAGGAGCTCCACTCCCACCAGGGATGGTTGTAAACAAATAATTAGCATGACGCTGACTCGGTAATTGTTAGTGTAGCATCAAGGTCATGAGACTGTGTGCGTGCGTCTGTGTGTGAGTGTGACGAACAATTACTAATGTGGGGGGAGAGACTGGCAGCAAGCTGGTGAGATGACGCACTGCAACACAGGGACTGTGTGATAACGTTGTTGGAGGAAGAGGAACTTTTAGGAGAAAACAAGAAAAGAGGAGAAAATAGAACAAGAAGGGAGGAAGTACAGTGAAAGAACGAGGAAAACAGAGTCTCCCAGGGACACACTGAGGTTATGTGGGGGGATGCTAAAAGAACACAAAGTAAAAGTACTGTGGGGGTCTGACGGCCCCGCATGTCTCGTGTCATATAATGGCCGACTGTTGAGACAGTGGGATAGAGGAAGAGGAGGAGGAGGAGGAGCGTCAGCGAACAGATGTTAGACAAATCCAGCCCAGATGGGACCCAGCATTTTACCTGCTCAGCAAAAGCCAGCATGAGGCCTGATGGCAGGTAAAGAGGGAGATAAGGAGAGAATTAAGAAACAAACAGATGAGGGAGGGGGGAAAGAATGGGAGAAACAAAAGAAAATAAAGAGGCAAAGATACCCCTCACTTTTGCTCAGTGATTCTCAGACTGATCAACAATACCGCTTACGTCTGTTTTGCAGGGTTGGTTGCTCCATCCATCCATCATCTACATTAATCCTCTCAAGGCCTGAGGGGGAGCTGGAGAAAATGCCAGCTGACACTGGGGTGAGAGGCAGGACACACGAACATCCCATGTCCATCCCGGGGCCAACATGCAGAGACAAACAATTCTTCACACCATGTTTAGTCTGTGATGAACCCAACTCCAGTCTGCATGTTATTAGGCTGTGAGAGCAGGCTGGAGTGTACGGGACATACTCAGTGAACATGCAAATCTAAAATTTGTGCTAAACACAAAAACAACTGACAAGCAAATTAGTGCAGCACGAAGCTGTTGTGCTCATGTCACTGTCTGACTAAACTGGAGCTTTGGGACTTGAGTGCTCTTATATCGTGATGAGAAAATGACTTTTGGAGGCATTTGATAGCCGGTCACGACAAATACCCGAGTAAAAAATCTTTTATCGTTTCTGGAGAGAGCAGTCGCTGCTTCCTTCGCAGAAAGAGACAGTTGTGACAGTTCAAGCTTCTGATTAGGATGCCGCCTGCATGGGCGACTTCCGTTGTAGGTTTTCCGGTCACGTCCAACTGGGAGTAGACCTCAGGGTAGACCCAGAACCACTGGAGGGATTATAGACATATCCCATCTAGCCTGGGAGAGAGAGCGACCTCTGGAATATCATGCTTAGCCTCCTGCCATTGTGACCCAACCCTGGATCTGCAAAAGAAAATGTATGGATGGATGGATTTCTGGGACGCGACCCCTGGTCCCCCATGACCACATCAGGGTTGACTACAGTCAGTTATGATGAGTGGGCCGTTCTCTCTCAGAAAAAGGTCAGGCACAAGTGAGGAATCGGAGGCTTCTACTGTGCACTCTGTAGATATTGATTGAGTCCCAGCGCTCAAACAGTTGATCCACTCAATTATTTCCTGATTTATTTCAAAATCTTGAACATGCCTGAACTTTTACTTAAGACTCAAAATGTTTCCAGCTTACTTGCATATAAATGAATAATGCATGTATGATTGTCATATATTATGCATGGTGTAAGGAACGAAAACAGTGGTAAGACTGTGAAGACAGTCATGTATCGAGCTGCGTCTGTGCCTCTCCAGGCCAGAAATAAAAATGAAACAAATGGACTTACTATTTTCAAATGAAAATATGATGCTTCACAGTAAATAAAGAAATAAGAAATCCTCCTCTATCATCAAACTAGCCAACTTTGGTTTTAACACAAAGGAAACATGATGAACAGATATCATCACTCCACCCTAAGTATTTATATCAACCTCTGAACTGATAAGAACATTTCAATATATATTTGTTGCATTCAGAGATCACGAGTCAAAATAAAAATAATCTTCAGAAGCTATTCAATCTCAGCAAATCACTTCATTCAAAATCAATCTGAACCAGAGATGTCGGGGTTCTTTTTTGCGTAGAAAGAAATTTATTCACTTTGAGCTCGAGACATGCGCTGCCCCCCCCCCCACACACACACACACACATCCCTCATGCAATTTCATGGTCAATGAGTAACCGTCACAAACAGCCCCAGACCTTCTTAATATTTAATATTTTCAATTTTTATCTATACCTTGACCTTTAGGTTTGAATCAGCAGTCAAAGGCTAACTACACTTTAACCGAGGTATAACCCTTTTTAAATCCAAGTTTGCACAGTGTGGTGAAGCGGGGGATAATTCAAAATATAGATTTGTTTCTTTTGATAACAACTTATTTATAAATATGCCATAGAAAGAAGAGACATATTGTCCTGTGTATTATATTGATATGTAATCTGAATAAAATGTTTCTCATGTGGCGCAAATCTTTTTGAGGACGCTGTTGAAAACGACAGACTTGGCAACAAAAAGTGGGTCACACCTTAGTCCAAGTGCCATAAATCTTCATGAATCATGTAGATACTGGAGTCAGTCCCTGCAGTGCATAAACTGTGTGTGTGTGCAGATATGCCTGTCTAGATGTTTTGGCTTGTGTGTGTGTTTGTGTGTACTTTAACATTCAATACACACAGTGACCATGTTCACTTTCTATTCCTGAAAACAGATTTTGCTGCAAAATCCTCCAAAATAAGAGTGTTTTTAATTACGGAACTTTATTCATTTTTTTTTTGCATGTGTACCACCATAACCGATCAGTCAGGCTGCAACACAATCTCTCCACATTTTATTCATGTAACACTTTTATCTTTGCAATTTCTTTTCCAGGAGAAACACTGTAAGCCTTCATGGTACCGTGACAATTTTATTTTACACTTCAGCCTTAGACAAATAACTTGTGAGTATACATTGCCTGCAGGTGGATTTTTCTACATTTAAAGGTCTTGGATATTTCCTCCTGTTCCAATCTTCATGCTAAGCATAATACCCAACATACAGATAGAAAAGCAGCACCATCCACCCATCTAAATCTAAATAAAAAATGGAATACATTGAATACATGAATACATCCTGTCAGCTAAGCATTAGTAATTTGCTAATAAAACTAGATGTGGGATAAAGCCAGTGGTCTAATCTGAGCACTTTAATATTTCCCTCAAACTGCTTTGCAGATGCAAACAAATAGTAATTTTAAAGGCCTTGTCTAAAACAATGCTATTGGCTGGGGATGACAAAGACCATCAGATGCTGTAAAACTCAGTTTTGCATTAGTTTTCCTGACTGTATTAGACATGCAGAACAGCAGGTCCAATTCCACAGGCCAACAAGGGTCCATATGATCTCATCTCTGAGCACATGGCGATGAAACCCTCAGGAGTCACCTGCCCATATGTCTCACAGTAAAGCCTTTGTCCTCGAACAATATCAAGTCAAATTCCCTGACATGGCGAGGGTACGGCGCACATTAATGCAAAGAAGACTACCTGGACTGCATCTGTAGAGGTTAAATCCCCTCCGTCTGTTCTCCCCTTTATCTACCAGACAGTCCTGAGGGCCCGTCTGAGCTGGATGGAACAAGGCATGAGCAGGATTGTGTGCAGGTCTGACATATCAAAGAGATTAAGATTAGTATCTCGCTTCATCCCACCCAGAGTTAGAGAAAGGCAGGTTGTTCACGTGTGAGCCGGAAGACAAAAAGGTAAAATACAACACACACACAAAACACGTTGCTGAAAATGGAATCAAAGATAAGACATATTTCGAATCTTCTGAAATGATTAATACATTCTGCATGAGTTATCCTAAACGTTTCCATCAATTAAAAGTTTATTCTAGGCCTCATTTACACTTTGAGCATGTGCCATTGTGGCAGATGGCAATTTGTATTTAGTTTTACTGCATATCTTTTACAACACACTTGAATCGTGGGGACTCTTAACTTCACATTTAAAACATATGAAGGATTTTAGTCATTTGGCTCTCGTGTCAACTTTACCATGAGACTGATCAGTGTCTTTATTTGTTCATGACAGGAGGCTTCTGCTGATGATTTGATGATTTGTAAAAAAAAAAAGAAAAGAAAAGAAAAGAAAGAAAGAAAGAAAGAAAAAAAAATACATTTCAAAAAAGAAACCGAAAAATTGACTCAACAGTCCACATCAGAGATGGTCTAATGTTTGACTTTACCATGAGACTCATCAGTGTCTTTATTTGTTCATGACAGGAGGCTTCTGCTGATGATTTGATGATTTGTAAAAAAAAAAAGAAAAGAAAAGAAAAGAAAGAAAGAAAGAAAGAAAAAAAAATACATTTCAAAAAAGAAACCGAAAAATTGACTCAACAGTCCACATCAGAGATGGTCTAATGTTTGACCTCAAATATCATTGGTCATCATCTAATCTCATCATTCTACCGACAGAGTAACAATGTGTTCAGGTCTCGGTGTAAGTCTGTGGTGTGACTTGCAGATTGTTGAATCCTTAACAGCGCAAAGTCTCAGGAAATGAAGCAAAATAGCATGAGACACGAGTTATTGATAACAGTAATTATCTGAGACCAGTGCAAGCTGTTCAAAGTAATTTAACTAATTTGGAAAAGAGCTTGGCAACCTGTGAATACAACTCATTTACAGTCCTCGTTTCAGGTGACTCTGTCCATAATAACAGGTTTCATGACAGATGACAACTGATTAGCTCGAAAGCATCAACAGCAAATGTCTTGACATGCAACAATACTTATAAAAAAATAAGGCGTACTTGAGAGACTGATCTCTGAGAGTGTGAGATTGGGTGAGCCTCCAAATACAAAGCTGGGTCTACTTAAATTAAACCAGGCTGGTTTCATAGGCGGCCTGTAGAGCCTTAGTGGAGGAATGTGCTCCACATGCCATTCTAGTTAGTTAGAAAGAGTCCGGAGAAGAAACCTCCAGTGTTTTATTTTGTGACTTAAGAGGACAATGTGACTGATGAAACAGGGAGACCTGTCACTGATGAAAGAGGGCCACAGATGGTCCATTAACTCTGGGCTTTCTTTTTATAGAGACTGAAAGGTCTCGAACACGTGTGTTTTCCTGAGTCTGCACTTAAAACCACTGTATAGCCGTTCCTCAGACATACAGGGTAACAAGGCTCCCTCTCATTTATAATGCATGCCAGGGCACAGAGTCCCTCCAACTGTCTGAAGACACATGAGCTGACTAATAAAAACTGATATTTAAATATGAAAGTTCATTTTCTGCTCCGGGGCTTAATGGCCGTCACGGTTGTGGTCACTTAAGAGTACATGACAACGAGACAATGAGTCCAGCATTTGTTTTATTTCACCCGTCTGTGTCGTTTCATCTCGTTATGACTTTTTCTCCATTATCTGACTTGCAGTTTGATTAATTTCCCTTAATGAGACATGAAGATGTGAGGATGTTTTCCTTCGCCACCTCTGCCCTGATAACAGTGTGTGTTTTCAGTTTGGGAATCCAATCAGCACACATCAAGCGGAGATGAATTACCTGTGGAAGTCAGCACGCATCACCTGCTTTTATCTACACGCATCCCGTTAATTCTACAGCGGCCAAGCTTGGCGGAGGCCCAGATCATTATCTAACTAACCGTTCAGCTGTGTCACAGTCTCATTTAAACAAATGGCCCCCGCTAAACCTCTGGCTTTCGTCCAGTTCACTTGTCAGGAGTCAAACTTTGAGAAGAGAGAGCAGCTGTGTTGAAGGCCCACGACACAAACATCCTTTCAAAACTTTGGGACTCCAGCGAGACCATCAGCCCATCAGATATCCATACCCCTCCACCTCTGAGGGTCACAGGGGGAGCTGGCACCAATCCTGCTGACACCGTTCAACCCTGATGGGTCGCTGACATACAGAGACAGACAACCATTAAAGCTCACACTCTCACGTCCAATTAACCCAAGGCCCCGTTCAGACCTGGTATTCACATCTATCCTGAGAGGACACGACTGGACAGCGCCAAATCCCTGCACTATCACATCAGAACCACAGAGAGGTTACTATTGTTAACCTTTACCTGGGTCACTGTGTGTTTGCTCCAAGTGTTCAAAATCAAATCCCTCCCCTAACAGCACATACATTGCTTATTTCACCATAATGACCAAATCATGAAGTGACCATTAACATAATCAACAATCAAACTGCTACAGAGCTGCCCGTTCAACTCCATTTCCAAGCCTGCTTCATTCAAAAAATGTCACCCACAAGTGACAAGAACTTTGCAGCGTGAAGCTTGAATTCCTGTTGTCAGGAACCAGCCGACGGAAATACTGCAGAGTCAGAAGTCATGCGAGGGCACTCCAGCAATAACAAAATGTGATAACATCTGTCAGGGATGTGCCACTGCAGAGCCGTGCAGTGACAGAAATGAAGAGGGAGCGGTTTGATATGTTTGTTTCCTTAAAGAAAAATGGCTAACCGCAACAAGCTGATGTGACAGAACGTGTTCCAATGCAGGTGATGTTGGAACAGATCAAAAGCACAAGCTGTCATGTCAAACTACTGATGCTAGAACCCTCAGAAATATAATTACAATAAAAATTATAACAGACTACACTATATAGAATTGCCGTGCCTCCCTGTCGGTGACTTTCACTGAAATGAAGCATTACAATTTTGGAGTTCTTGAGAATACATTGAGGGCAAATTTTCTAATTCAGCAAAATTTAGACTCATGCCTGAACTGGTTCAGTGTTGGAGGCCAAAGGTCACCGTGACTTTACAAAACCCCTTGTGAAGTGGTATCTTAACACCTTCTCAAAGAGAATTAAAAAAAAAAAAAAACCCTCACCTCCTATAACTAGCACAGACATTGCCCAGTATCGTATCCACTGCAGCACCGGATTAATATGTATGCTGCCTCTCACCTATGGATCTCCCTCTCCCCCTCCTCTTCTCTTTCCAGCCACATTGCCATGGGATTGACCCCCCCACCCCCACCCCGACATTTTGTCCATGCCCAAAAGAAATGTGTAAAGAGACAAAAATGGTTGAAAGCAACTCATTCACGTTAGTTCCTTCTACTGCCTCCAACATTAGGCTCATTATGTGTCACATGCAGACAAACCTTTGACCAATAGGACCTAGAAGCAAAGTCAATAATATTGAAACAATCCTATCTCAAACCCTCCTGACCTCACTGACCTTTCTCCCACATTACCGGTTCACAGCAGTAAATAAAACCCACAGGACCTGGCTGCTGCTCCCCTCCAGCCTGTTAATGTGCATCGTATAATGAAATGTGCAACTGTACGCCAGGTTAATAAAGCACACACACACAACACACAAAATTCTTGTTCACCTCCAAAGTGACTCATTAACTTGGTATTGATTGGAACCTGCTGGGACGACTGTGGGTCATGTTCTGCTGTCAGGAATGAGCAAGATAAGAGAGAGAGAGAGAGAGAGAGAGAGAGAGAGAGAGTGTGTGTGTGAGAGGAAATTAATGCGGTCGGGCAAATGAGACAGAAGAGAGAGGAAATGACACAGAGAAAGAGTCCTCACGCAAAAGAAGGTGACACAATTGTGTGTGCGTGTGTGTGTTTACTGTATTTATTGGATCAACAACATAATTACAGTGAGATACGTAATAAAACTTTAGCACCTTCCTCTCTCGAGGAAATACATGTCAAAGAGTAATTGTGTGAGGGTATTGTGTGTACCATGCGTACAAACTGCTGTGAGCTGTTTTCAGTCAGCTCACCGGCTGCTGCTGACAGGATTTTCAAAATAAAATGACACCATGTGTTGATGATCCGCTGGGGCTGATTTTGTTTTGAACTTGATAAATTACGCACACAAAGGAAGTAGAAAAATCTAGAATCAAGTATCCTCAAGCATCCACTGACACACACACGCACGCCCACACAATCTCATTCTCCATCCTGCCTCCCTCATATTAGCAAGGATAAATTTGTCTGTTTGCTCCTCAGCTATTGGCGCCCTCCATTATTGCAGCCTTTTGCTCGAGTGGCTATGCAGTCACTCAGAATTGGCTCCAGTCCTAAACCTCACTGGCCCAATCTCCCCTGCATGATTGAATAGGCTAAGTGTTATCTCCCCCCGGTCAATATCATATACCTGCCGGTGCTAAGCGATTGCTTTTCTCCCCATGTAGATGCTTGTCAAATTGAACTGGGGCCAGAGTTTATTGATTGGGTGATAACAGAGGTGGCAATTGAGGGATTGGGTGAATTTGGGTTGTTCTGGTGGTCCTGAGGTGGGGGCTGAACAGGTCCGAGAGCAGCTCACTCCTGTGTGCGAGTGTGTCAACATCTCTGTTCTCTCAGCTACATCGTGCCTTTATTATCTAAGCTTCTCTGCAGCCACTCATGTTGTAGGCTTCCTCTCTCCCACCTGACTGGTTAAATGCTTTACAGTAATAATGGTTCGTTTTCTCTGTAACTTGCAGCTGGCTACAGGTAAAGACAGAGTAGTGACACCTTACAGAGTGAAGTATTGGGGGGACACATTGTGTACAGGACAAAAACAGCAAATCACAGGACCAACACTTACTACTCAAATCAACAGGGAGCCCTTTTACTGTTTCACTGCTGCCAGACAATGGGACAGACTGTTTCTTGAGGGAATAAAGGTTAAATGAACAGGCAGAATAAATTGGTATGTGCAAACAGTATTCCTACAGCTCTAAAAACAAAAACATGAACTTCTCCACATGGAATTTCAGGCTGTACAACGAAGCAATGATTGTCAATGTGCCAAATTACCATAAACATTTTAATGTATACAGTCAGCTGTTTATCAACCCAGCGTGCGAGTGTGTGCCGTTAATCCTGGACCTGTGAATCCTGTTTTTATTTTTTGGTCCAACTAAGTGGGGAGGAGGTACAAAACATAGTAAACAAAAATCCAGCTCCCTGCTGTGTTAGTCAAACTGACAGTGATGGAGCTGAAAGAGTCTGCACAGAACAAGCACAACTTTACACATGGCCAAAGTACTTCAAACTGACCCGGTGAAAACCTGCTTAATAACCAGACATTAAACACAAGGCTGTTGCTGCATTACCTCGTCCTGCAGAAGACACAACAGTCAGGACGACGATCTGTGCTTCTCATTTGCTCCCACTTCTCTCTCACTCCTGCTGCTTCTTCATGACAGCTGGACGTTCACATCGATCCAGCCAGAGTCTTTTCTCCTGTCTCTCGCTGTCATGGCAATAAAATGTGTTTTATTTTGGGAACATTTAAAGCAGACTGTCACTAAATGCAATTACCACTCACAGCTTCAGGTAACACTTACTTTCCATTGGAATGCCCTTGAACAAGAAACTCACCCCTGAATAGTTCCAGTACAGCTGCACCAATGCCAAGACCACAAGGCTTTGGTCAAATTAGTGCCTCAGGTGGGGGGAAAAAAAATCATGTAGTAAAAGAAGGAATCGAAAAAAAAAATGCATGATCAGCAAAAACCTCTTTGAGATAAATTAAGGTTAAAGAAATAGTGCAGAGGGCAGCCAAACACCTAAATTGGGCCTGTGCCCAACATCCTCAAGATCGAAGCGATGGAAACGACGAGAGACGGACATAATTGATGTCTGAATTTCCTAATTTTAAATATATGGATCATTTGGCAATGGTACAATTGGTGCTTAGAATTGAAAGAGCAATACATCACCATTTCTGCCACTGGTGAAGTCATATGACAAGATGAAGCACAGTAGCCGAGATGGTGGTTATAATTACAGGTCTTTAATTTAAAGACACGTCAAAAAGGAGAGAGCATGAGAGCACGTACCTCCGACAGTCCATTCAAATTTAACTAGATCCAGACTTTTATTTGTATCTGCACCAAACTGCACACATATATATATCAGGCCCCTAAATGTCAGTATTTAGGTTCTGATGTTAGGTATGAGAAGTCAAAGAAAACTTTATGATAAAAATCAATTTTAAAGAAATTAAGAAATTAAAAAAAAGTTCCATCCCCACATCAACATTTTGGGTTTTTCCCTAAGCTGTGGGCTTTATCTAATCCAGCTAACTAACAGAGAAAGAAAATCACTGATGAACGTATTACCTCAAAGTCATGAAGTTACAAAGTGCTGCTTACGGACAGTGCTGTACGTCTGTCCCTACTCTGACACTCTGTAACTTTATTATAATAGAACAGTGGAACCGTGTCGCTGCTGACGCCTTTTCATCCCTGGTCTGAAGTCAGTTTCACTGTCAGTCGCAAGCTCTTATGCTTTTTGTCTCGACATGCAAAATGTTAATATTCACCAAGGGAGACAGTGCAACAAATACAGGTTTGAATGTCTTGCAAGCAATCAGCACATCCTGTGTTCAAGCAGTACTCGTGCTTGAATGGGATTGATTTTCTGTCCTGTTTGTTACACTACACTTAAATCATCAACACTATAAACTGGAATCAGTCTGCACGTCGCCTCTCTGTAATTCTACCTTCTTTTTTTTTGTCTGATCAATTTCTTGCTATTACTTCTCTGATATTACCAGGTTTTAAAGAATAAATAATATAATTCAAAAGGAAAACAGGAGGAAAGTGGCAGCTGTGTGGATGATAGCATTTAAGGGATCGTTGGGGAAATGACAGAAAAAGGTGAGAGAGAGGAATAGAATAAGAGAAAGAAAAATGAGGATGGAAAAAAAAGAAAAAAAAAAAGAAAAGAGGGACGGAGAGGCGAGAGGCTCCTCCCCAGGTTAATAGAAAGGCTCTGGTGTAAATGAGTCCACATTGCTGGGGCAGCTCCATGAAAACATGGGGAACAGGAAGAGAAAAGGAAAAGGGGCCGAATCAATGTAACAAACAGGGTGAAGGAAGGAGCCATGAACTATTAATGAGAACCCATTTTACCTGATGGGGGGAGAGACAGGAGAAGAAGGTCAGTGAATGCCTGGACGAGGTGGTTTGCTACTGAAACAGCAGAACACTGATGAGCGACGTACCAGACTAGCCTGCGGCAAATCAGAGCTGGCGCTGAGCAGAAATTATGTCTTAGGCAGGAGACAGAGACGTGAAGTGAGCAAGGACGTGCGGGTCAGTGCAGCAACAGACAGCAGACGCTCAGTGCTGGAGTCAGCGCTTCGTTCAGTGCAGCGATCGGGGGATTCTCTCCCTCTTTAAGTCGTCCACTGTGATAAATCATCGTTAATTGTGAAAACAAGAGAATGAAATGACGGCAGCTTACATGGACAACAATGTCTTAGGATGGTGAACCGATAAGACACTGACACGGACAAAGAACTTTCTTATTTGAATGGCATCGCAATATGCAGACAGTAGACATTTCAATTTTTAATAGAATGTGTTATTGGAGTTCACAGCATAGGCGTATGGAGGAGACACGTGCCTGACAACACATGCACTTTAAGTGTGAACAGGTACACAGAGGTCGGTTAAAAGGGAACGTTCATAGAAAAAATAGAATGTACTCATTATCCAATATGGAGGGGTGAAGAGTCCTTCTACAACAATAGAAAACAAAACCCGAACTTGCCACTATACTGCTTGTGTGGTGTCATCCAGTGTTTAGGCCCGGGGGCTCTGGGCTCACATTTGAATAGATCCCTTTAGATAAGATGAGGGCAGGATTGAAAGGATTAGGAAATATTGTTCTCCAGGTTTTTATTGACGGAAAAAGAGAAAGACCAAAATGGCTGAAAGAGGGCAGCGGTTCCTTCTCACTGGATGGAGGACGCGAGTGGCAGAATACTGCCGCAGGTCTTTCTGAAAAATGAAATAATGTGATTGTCTCGTTGGCGAGGAGCTAAAGTACTTGCGTTGAATGGGGAATCCTGTTGTCAGGCCAAGTGAATAGGAAAGCTTTTTAAAAAATATTATTCCGAATAATGGATCTACCCAAGGCGATGTCTGATACACTTGGAGGATTACACAGACTTGAAAGATATCACGGCCTTTCACTATGCGGGGGAAATTTAAAGGAACCCGGCTGCGGTTCTCTGGCCCTCTCAGATTCAATAAGCCCACTTTTTGGCGAATGAGATGTGAAATTGCCTAGTATCAATATGAGGCGTCTTGGTAAAAGGCATTTCAGATCTCTGAGAATTGGATTGTTCCACTATTCATTTTCGGTCACTGAGTTAATGAGCATTATGAATGCAGAGGTAGTCAGGCAGAGCCCATGACTGCAGAGAGAGCCAGGTGAAGAATCCAGAACTGGCCATGTGCAATAAACGACACCGTTCGATAATTTAGAAGGTGTTTTTCAGCGAGGGAGGAGAAGCACGAGCAGGTGGGGAGAGGAGAAAAGATGGACTGCGGGAGTGGGGAAGACACATTTTTACTCTGCCTTGAGAGCAGTTTCAGGAAAGAAACTTTTCCTTTCTTAAAATAAATCTTTTAAATGATTTATAGACTGAGATTTCTCCTATTTCTTATTTATTTATTTAAAAAGTATTCTTGGCGTTAAATGTTAGATTTTTTTAGGTGGCACTGTCAGGAATGTAGAGATCGTGTCAAGGTGTGTAGAGGAGCGACAAAAGGTAAAGACAAGTCTTTAAATATTAGGCATTCAAACTTATTGACCTGTGCCTGTAATTATCATCACTGTAAAGGAATCAGGCAAAAATCAAGATCAGAGCAAACAGGATGAGGGGAAATAATAAGGAATAAATTAAACTGAACACTTGCAGGTCAAAAATAATAAGATGAAATGAATTAAATGTTTATTATTGCTGACCACGAGAGGGACAATAATTCAGTCTGCCATTTTGGGCTTGCCGCTGCATAAACAAGACAATAACAGAGAGGAACATGTGACAAAGAAATGTCCCACATTTTTGTTGACTATGAACCTGAGATGAAAGGAGGCGGGTCCATGCTGTATGTGCTTAAGAAATAAACCGTTGCACAAGCACAACTTTCAGATTTGCTGCACATTCCATTCCCACAAACCAATAACACAAAATTCTCCTTTGCAAATTGGTTACATCACATTTCTGGTGTAATGTGTAAATAACATGTTCACGTCCTGGTGCTTTTTCCTGCACCAGTGCGCCAATCGGGGACAAATGGGACGCTGCAGATGAATCTTTCTCGAGTAGGAGTGAGTTAAATTCAAACTGCGAGGTGGTGGCATTTATCCGTCAGCGTGGCCGCGCGGCTCGCTCTGGTATTCCACGCAGCTCGGCAGGATTGATTCGCCTCAGCCCAGCTCGGCTGTGGCAGATTCTCAAACTGCATTGATTGGGACAAACAAATCAATTTTTATGCATTTCTCAAAAGTTGATTCAGGTGCATCATTTAAATTCAACAGAGACACCGCCATGTGGTCACATCTACCTCGGGTTCGCAAGCATTCAATGCGCTTTATTACTGCTGGCATATAGATGATAACATTAAAGCCTGTTTGGACCTTTTTAGTGCTATGTGGTGGTTTTCTTTTATGAACTTAGTGGGGGCTTTTCTCCTTTAAGAGCTGCTCAAAGTAGCTACATGAACCTAAGTTACACGGGAGAAGAGAGACAGTTCCATCAGGCAACACCACCGGAACGCCAACATGCAATCTGACGTGTGCATAAGAAAATACTCAAATGTGCAGGGATCCGAGGCCACGATCTTCACCGCACAGGGTGACAGGTGTAGCCTGTCCCTGCAGGACAGTCTGGAGCTGAGGCTCATCAGGTCAGTTTGCTGCCAAGTTGTGCATAATCTGATTTGTCGCGTTCATGTAACGTTACCTCAAGTCGTAATGGACTGTTTCCAGATCATTGTAGGAAAAGCTAAATGTTTAAATACCAGCATTAGCTATGATTACAGTCCATTTCTGTGTTAATTAAGCTGCAGGGTTTGGTGTTGTACATGCACAGACACTGAACAGCCTTCCAGACACACTTAATGAAATGGAGCCATAACTGATGTGACTAGTTCCAGCTCTGACTTTCCCAATATAATACATTTGAAAGAATGAAAACTAGTCCAAAGTCCAAAATGTTTTTACCATCCATGATGACATTCAGACCTCATGCCTTCCACTGTTGCGTGAACCCTGCTGCTGGCTTAAATGAAATGAATTCTGTCGGAAACTGTGTCATTGAAACAACACAACCTTCTTTCAGAGTTCTCAAGAACTGAATCTGAAGAATATTAATTAGTGCCTTCAAGAGAATTGGGGGACATTATCATGCTCGAAGTGCAAAAATGGTGGGCCCAGCCAGTCAAATTATGTTTAAACAAACCAAGGTGTGTGTTCATCTGGTTATGGATTCTGTACTAATGTTTTGCATTGCATTAATATTGAGCGTTATCGCTAGCATTAGCATGAAAGCTGGCTCTACTGTGAGTCCCAAGCAGGAACCTATTTGCATTTCAAGCTAACGCAGTGCATATTGAAATGAACTCTGTGTTAATCCTGAGTCATTTCATATCATATGTTTTCTGAATGTTGTGCCACCCCACTCTGTTTCCACTGATGAAAACAATTAGAGGAAGCTAAGTGGCTTAGAGAGATTCTGGGGGATTGAGTCAGGATTAATGGACAATGGAAAGGATAGACAGAAAAAAGAAAAGAGAAAGCAGAGGTTGAGGAGAAACTGGCAGACAATGGGGCTTACAAAGGAGAGCAGATAGGAAGAAAACAGGCAGATCAGCAAGAGAAGAAGTGATGGAGGTGAAGGGGAGGAGAACAAAAGAGGAGAGAGGGGTGGAAAAAGAGAGGGAGACTTACAAAGGAACTGAGAATCCTACAGAGGAATGACAGAAGGGAAGAACGACCATGGCTACTGCCAGTGTGAATGTGAGACAGAGAGAAAGACAGAGGGGAGGGAGTCTGGGGTCAACATCCCTCCCAGTTTGAGAGAACCATTAGCAGTGTCCGCCTCAGATTTCTGCCCATTCCTATTACCATCACAGCTGGATGCATCCAAGTGTGAGACCTAGCTTATTCTCTTTCTCTCCTTTTCTACTACGACTCCTTCTAGTCAAAACACACACACACACACACACACACACACACACACACACTCTATTTTTTTTTGGAACTAATGGTAATGCACACATTTCTGTTGATATTTTTTGTGTGTCTGTGTATAATCCACAATTTGATTACCCCCAGTCTCCTGACTGGGTTCAAACCCAGGTTAGCTGCTTACTCCAGCGCCGATAACCACATCCCTCCCTGTCGATGGCTCCATCAAGCGTGATAGTAAAAAGCTATAAAAACGGGTTAAACACTTTTTTTTTAATTGAAGGAGGCAGGAGGAGTCTTAACTCGGAGCGGTGTGACCAGTCGTGAGATTCACGTGAGCGCCTGCCTTATGAATGATTTGCGAGCACTCAATTATTGACGAGGCCTCAGCGATCTGATGAGGCCCTCGGAGTCGCTCGCTGCGACACCCGGGTGGTGTGAGTCGGATGGTTCCCACAGATCAGATGGCAACTTCTGCGCCTGTGATTCCTATAAACGCACAAATGCCCCCCCCCCTGCCGTGGCTGATGCATGACAGGATCACAGCTGGTAATAGGATGTGAGGGTGCGTGGATGTGCATGAGTGTGTGGGTGGGTAAACCACCTCCTCCAGGGTCTGGAATGAAGCTCAAGGCAAAAGAGATTGTATCACTCCACTAAACGTGATTAATTAAAGAAGTTCTTTGCATATGATTAGCATCAAGATGTGTGTGTTTGCATGAAGATCATTATAAGCATGCCGTGCCTCAACTGTTCTACATAAAGTTGTCTAATTGGTTTACATCACTACCCGTGGGTTTAAACTGCGTGCTCCATATATCCGCAACGTACCGAATGTATTCATAAATAAAATAAGGTGTCTCTGTTGAATACCTCTGGGGGCTTTTATTATATTTGCAGACTTTGATGTTTCCACTATCATTCTGAGGGGTCTTTATTAGATCAACAGCTGTAACAAGAGCTCCCTCAGATACCCCTCAGCTGTTTAAAGAGGTTTGAGTGCTGGGGTGAGGTTGGGAAAAGAGAGAGGGGAAGATGAAAGGGAGGTGAAGAAGAATACGAAAAGTGAGAGCAGCAGAAAGAGACAATTTTTGGTTTCCAAATGCACAATAACTGAGAGAAGAGGTTTCACAAGTGGAACAAGAAGAGTGAACCTAGGGCTGTTCTCAAGAGAGGAGAGAGAAGGGGTCATGTTATAGGATCTGATGAAAGAGGAAAGAAATGTGTGACAAATAACTTCCAGTTTAAAAACTGACATTTATAACTGAAAACTTGAGGTCTAAGAAAAGAAGTCCCTGCTCTTATATTCTTGTTTCTTGTACATGTGATAATGTGTGTTAATTAATGATACATACCTAAAATTACATTTTTTTTAAATCTGCTATAGATTGAAATGAACAGAACACTGTTGTCCCAAAACTATTTAAAAAACTCTTTTTTTAGTTTTTTCATGAGAAACTCGCCACACAAACCCCTTCATGTTGCACGTGCTGCATCATGTGCTAATTTTGGAAGCGCTGGTTTTCAATATCATTAACTCGAGTCATCACAGCTGGAACCCAATTAACACACAGGTCCCCGTGAGAAAATGCTAGGAATCAAATTTGTCCGCACACCAATCAGAACCTCGGGATGGATGGAAGGGCCATGGTCAGTTAATTAGTGTGGAAACAATAGATCACAAAGACCTGAAGGTAAAGGAAGCAGATAAAGAGAAAGACAAATGGTTTTGGATGAGATCCATGCATCTGGTCAATCATGTGATTGTCCAGTTTCCCGAGGCTTCACAGATGTCTCTGGAAACTGGGATTCGTCCTCGCTGGAGAGATATTTTATTAATGCTGGTGAAATCAGTGATAGCTGATGATGCGGAGTTTGATATTTCCGAGGGGAAAGGGAACATGCGTGCCATCAAAACCACTGGAGGTTTGTCGTCCTCAGTCCATACAACACCAGGGACCTGCTGGCTTTACTTGAATACTGAGGGAGCCACTACAGCTACAGCATACTAAGGCATTTCCCCATTCCATACTGAGTAAAGTGTCCTCAAACTCCAAATGTGGGAAAAGCGTTGCAATTAAAAATGAAGAGTGACAGGCTGCAATGTTATACAATTTCTATAAACAGATACAGTGACAGCTTTACAGCCTGTTATTGGGGAACACCAAAAGAAATGACGAGCCATTTGGTAAGCAATAAACACCATCAACAGCAGTTTTACTAGCTCTAATATTCACTACAGAACTCCATCTGGCAACGCTAATGCTCATGTTTATTTTATCGGTGCATGAATGCAACGTTTGTTTTGTTTTCATCACATCAGACATTTCCCAATGCATTTGATGGTGTTTATGCCTCTTTACTTTTCTACAGGATTACATTCTGTCAGCACGTCTTACCCAAACAGTCCCATCAGACGCTGTGACCTTGTATTCAAAGCCTGTGGTTAGACTGAGGGAACAATAGCTCTCAAGGTTTTAATTCAATATCAGGGTTAGGGTGACCACAACCTTTCTGTTACCAAAATTACCATTAGAAACTACAGTCACTCCAAACTGATATGGTAGATTGAATATCTTGGTGAAAAACAACGTTTTAAAAATCTGTTGTCAGTTCCAACATTCTTATGTATATACGCAAATTACTGGCATCTGCTTTAAGTTGATAGAATAACTGATCCAATTGCAATTAAGTTTCTACATGACGTACTTGCTGATGCAAATTATTGTAAATAAATGTAATTTAGGACACAGGAGGGGCCTGCTTTGGATAAGTCATTACAGACAGTTTGTCACCTGCGATGACAAACTAATCACGTCTCTATAGGGGCTTCACTCATCTAAATTTAATCATCTACTATGCTCGTTAATGAAGCGTTGTTGTGAGCATACATACAGAAACAAGTGTGCGATGGCAGCCTTAAAGTAAAGTCATTTATGACCCTTTAACACAGAGCTAAGATGGAAAGTTTTCCTCTTGTCAAAACTGTATCTGCAAAACTTAGAAATAAATTATTAGGACAAATGAATGAATTTGTAATCTGGACCATTCTCCTCTCCCCGCCTGATTTGCTGATGGACCGGAGACACTGGCAGAGAGAGCAACAATAAAACACAGCCCGAAAAAGATGGATGAAAGAGATGCAGCAAGAGACCGCAGTTTGAAAAGCGCAGTCTACAGAGGCAGGCAGAGAGAAACAAAAAAAGGAAGTGAGCTGTTTCAGAGTTTTCACATCCAACAGGCCAGGCGAGCGCCCAAGTAAAACTTGTGCCTGTATCTGGCATCCTGCCTCCACCGAATAAACCTCATAGAGGAACTCTACTGAGTTTAAAGTGGGAACATTCCTTTTCATTACCGCAGGTTTATCGGCCCCCACATGATCTCACGCCTCTCTGCAGAGGTGTGGTCAGGTAGTGGAGCGACGGTGGAGGAGGGGTGAGCGTTGGGTGGGGGTGAGAAAGGAGGTGGAGAAGTAGGAGGGCGAGTAGAGGCGGCGTTGGCTCATCCCTCAGCAAGCATTTCCTCTGTTTTACCTTGTTAACGCTGTTTTCCACTCCATATTCCATATTCATCTTAATCACAGCGTGGAAAAGCATAATTCAATTTTTTTGGGTCAGGCAGATGGTACCTTTGTTGGGGAGATTAATTACCACGTTGCACAACATTAACAAAGGCAAATATTTGAAGGGGAAATGCAATTTGCTCCAAGTGCAAGGCTATAGTGTAAATAGGTGAGTCAGGGCCGGAGAAGGCAGAGCCGGTGGGTGGATCATAATTTATTCTCTCTGTAGTGCCTGTTGAGCCTAAAGCGGGCAGAGCAGAGCAGACAGGGAGACTAATGGCCATTCAACCACCTGGCAGCAAAGTGGGGATCATAGCACACACAGGGCCAGGAAGGGCTGCACAGTGTTGAAGCTTTTATTCTTCCCTTCTTCCCTTTTCAGGAGAATTTGACTTTATTTACTGGCAGTTTTGAGGATCCAGTCTTTTGGAAAAATTCAAACAATCCTTCATTTGAAGAGAGTAAGAGTTCTAACGCACAATCTACCTGTCCATCAGGATAAGGAAGTGTGGTTGGTGGACATGCAATGATTTGGGAGATCATACAGTTTAAAATGATCCAATGTGTTTAAAACCCCTTTTGAGGGTGCATAAAACCAACAACACATCAAAAAGAAAATACTTCAGTTCTTCTTCTATTTTTACTTGTATTGCTCAGGGGATATATAATATGAGCGTAAAATTAAAAATAGAAGAAGACTTTTGAAGCTTTTTTTTAAAAATGTCTTTTGTTGTGCAGATCTTTTTAAGTCATACGGCAAAAACACAGTGTTTTATTTTCCAGTGGACGTGGGATCAAAGGCGCAAGATCTTTATCAAGCCAGCAATTAAAAATAAGAAGTGTGACATCCCGTCAAGTAAAAAAATGTTCTTGCCCCTGTGTCCCTTCCACAAATCTCAGTCAGAAAAACCACAGGCAGCATCGGGAAACAGAGCACGAGTGCCTGCCGTGGAGTCGTGCCAGACAAATTGCCGTCAGCAAGACGGGCGGTAATTTTCCTGAAATCCAGAACATATCAGGGAAATGAAAGGAGAAGAGCAGCACCTGAGCAGCCCCCTGGAGACAGTGAGAGACTATAACTTCAAAGATGGGAGCTTTTAGGAAGATTTTCCATTGAGCAGCAACAGAAGACAGGGCAAAACAATCTGCACTTTTATTACCAGGTGGTTACAATATGGGATGTAGGACCAAAAAGTGCACATAAATGTAATCAGAAGCGCTTAAACTGCAGTCCTCTATAAGAGCGCCTGCCTCGCCTGGTGCTCACATATCCCTGCATGCACTGAAATAGTTAAAGCTTGTATTTCTGTAGTAGAAGAAAAGGCAAAGGTTGAATTGAATTACTGTCAAAACTCAAAAGTGTGTATTAAACGTCTTACTCCAATATATGTCCTTGATTCTTTTTCACCGAAGCCTAAATCCTCTGACTTCCAGCCTTGTAAGACTGCTGTGGGTTTTAAAGTTGCACCTGCCAGAAAAATCACTTTAACAACCAAAAAGTTAACAAAGGACAAATATAACTGAAAAGCCATGCGTGAACTACTGAACCACTCAAATAAATAAACAAACTGTGAGCTGCAAGCGTTGTCAGCTTCCTCCACATCTGTGCTTCCTTTGCAGACACTGTTTACTTAATTTCAAGGCTGACAACTCATCAAGATGAGTCACAAGATGCACCTCCTACTTCCACCCAGAAAGGACAAGGTGGCTTTCATCGAAAAAACATTTGAAGCTGGGTACAAAGAATGCAAAACACTGTCTGTTTATTAATTCATTTCTTTGGTGACTTATCAAAAATGCCAGTGAATGTGTCTTATCAAAGGATTATGATGTTTAATTTGTTTCATTTTACAATTGAGGTATGTAATGTAGATTTGCTTGTTGATGGATAATGATTTGTGGTCGTTATGAGCCAACTTTGCCCTCGTCAAAAAAAACGAATTAAGACATTGGTTGATAAAGGTGGACAAGACAGCCGGTGTTGTTACCATGGTGATAAGGGTCCTGATGAAATGCTTCAAATTTTTATTTGGGACAAATTATTTATATCACTAAATAAAAGGTCCAAATAGAGTTGAGAGGATGTGTTCTGACTTTACCCACCGAAAACTCAAATTTGGAAAAATAAAATAATGATTACAGGGAGTGGAAGATGAAGGGGTCTAATGTGACTCAAATTACTTGCTCACCTGTTGAGTTTGACATTGATTGAAACCAAAATTGAAACCATGGTTTCATTTGTGTTGATTATTTGTGTATGACAGCGGTAAGAAGAAGAAAAAAAAAAAAGAAAATCAAAAATGCAGGACTTGTTACTTTAATCCTCTTAACAGTTTAATTTGACACACTTGAGGCTGAAGTGTGTGTTTTGGTTCCTGCTGCTCACGTCTCTCGGCAGACAACATCCTCTCATCCGCATTGATTAACTCTTCAGACTGACCAGCTGTGTTTTGCCAGAGATAATGTTTTAATTAACGAACTTCAATATCTAATTAAGATTAGATGTAGATGCTTTATAGAGGTCATTTAAATGAAGGCAGACAGGCCAGCAGGGGAAGGTCTGGGTTGATGATGAGATCAATAATACGCTGCTGTTGGGGAGCACCTGCCTGTGGTGCTTCAGTTGGCTGCGATACTTTAGCGCTGCCTGTAAGTGAGTGAAGGCTGGGTGTACACAAGTGGCCAGTCTTTTGAGTTAAGTTCATTTGACCTCAGTCTGGCTGCAGTAAACACTGAACCAATAAACTGACACAAGTCATCACCTCATGGGAGAAACAAACATTACATGGCATTGCTCGGATCTACTGCATTCAAAAGCATATATTTTTTATCTATTTTTGATATTGTCCATGTAATGTGGCTTGTAATGCTTGGGATATTATTTGAGATTAGCAGGCCAAGAGCATTAAACAGTTTAATCTGGAGGAGGGCACCAATGGAGGAGCACCTAAAGGAGGTTAGGCCAGTGGGAGCACTAGTTAGCTCAGGAAACTGTGTGGCAATCTCATAAATATATTTTGGTCATCAACGTTTTATGGTTGTGTTTCACTTGTGGAGCATTCAGACCAAACATAAACGCAAACGGTTCATTTGATGAAGTCACAAAGTGAATGCAGAGACGTAATAAGGCACAAAATTTGCCTGAATTGCCACTTGGAAGATTAATACTGGAGCGACAGATTTGTGTGACTCAATGTCACGGAAGCTGGATAGGTGCATTTAGGCCAAATGCAAATGCCTCATTTCAAGTTCAATATGAAAAGCCTCAAAATGGAAATATTTCAACTTCTCTGAAGCATGACTTTTCCCACAGTATGTCTGATGAGCTGCACAGTCGTTTTGGGTAAATTGTTTGGACAATTCTGGACTTTTTTTTTTTTTTTTGACAATGGAGCTGAGGAAAAGGTTGCGTGGAAAACAAAACCGTTATCCAATGAGTGCTGACAGCACAATTCACACCATTCCTGCTGTAGTTAGGAGTGGCTTAAAGTTGCTTTGATGTTTAACAACAACATAGTGTGTTATACTTAATGTAAGTTTCCAAATATATGAGCTGAATAAGCGCCTTATGTTTACTGGGGTACACGAGAGAGCAGCTGGTGAAACTAAAATTCCAGATATTAGATCAACAGCTACGATCATCTCAGGGAAGGACAAATAAAAGAAAGAGAAGTGGGCGTACTGCTGCACAGGCAGCATTTCTAGGACAGAGCTGATTACATTACGGCAGTGTGTTAAACAGAGCAGGACCAAGTAAGATAAATGGTCATAAATGCTGTTCATGATTTTCCAATAGCTGAACCTTTTCCCACTTTTCACCCCCACTGTTTTAATCAATAGAAAGCGGCTTCTCCCTCTTCATCATTTAGTTTATGTATCTCTGAGCCTTGTCAGGATATAATGGACCGAGACGCTATCGGTCATTTTAAACTGCAACTATACCATTCCTGTTCATCTCACTTAAAAAAAAACCTAAGCAATATAAAAGTTGTTTAACATGAAATTGTCAGAAAATGAAAGCTGGCATGGGGCCCTGGTGGAAAAGTATTTGAAGCCAGCACAACAAATTGTTTTTTGGCCTTGAAGATTTAATGGTCTTTCTAAATCCCTGTTTGTTCCTTCATTCTAGGAAAAAGTGATCGTTTCTACCAACATGTTGTTGTGTAACTCTCCACCAGCCAATGTGTGCTTGGAGACCAAAAGCTCCCCAACTGCCTGAAATCATAGGCTATGATGAGAACAAAATGCCAGCATGTATATGGTGGTAAACAATGAAGCTGAGCAAGAATGGAGCCTTTGGGTACGTGTGTATAGAGGAGGATAGAGGATGAGGAGAGGAATGTGGACCCAGCTACTTTGCAAAGACAGCTGGAGGTAACTGTATTTTGGCATAATTATATATCTCTTGTCGTGAACTCTATACTGATTTGCATTCTACCAGATAAATAAATGACCTTAACAAATTAAAAGAAATACCATTTTGGAGCCAGGACCTTTCACGTTAGTCTTGTGTAAACTTGAACTGAAGCATCCCGGCCAAAGGGGCCCCAAGGACAAGTGGTACCAAGCTTGTGGACAAAATACAATCCAACCATACCAACAATAACCCAGGTCCACAACCGAATTTATCATAACCAGCTTGTTTAGACCACAACTAGTTGGGTTTATGTGCCTGGAAACAAAACAGCAATAAACAACTAAACCAAACCCAGCAGGTGCCAGGTCCTTGTCTGCCCAGAGAGAGAGAGAAATCCAAATGATTGAGGAAACATGGATTTCATACTCTTCTTCACTGTTGCCAATCAATGGCGAGAAAGGCCCCACTGCCAGGAGGGCAAGTCAAAAGAACAGGGCACAGCAGGCCACATCAGCACAGCACAGTGGGGGGGGTAGACCACGGACAACACATTACATGGAGTCAAACAAAGTGAGAGGAACGGACGACCAGTGCTGCCGCATTTGCAGGTCAGGAAATGAAACGCTCTGATTTTCCGAGTGAGGACGGTTTTGTTCTGTAATGATGCGATTTGTTACGTGACGCACAAGGTTTCCACAAAACTAAACAAAAGATTTTTTTTCTGCCAACCCTGTTCATTAATTTGTCTGACAACAGGACAAATGTATCTCGGAGATGAGAGGGCATGGGCCAGCATGCTGTATTCTTTCAGCCTAATGAGTGGTCAGACCTCCACAAGGTGACTTTGATTCATCACCACAGGAGTTTTTCTCTTTGCTTAGTCGGCCATCAAGCCCTCCGCACCCTCGCCGGACTGACCAGCTGCAGCCACACAGCAACAATTGAAGCTTTTGAAAACCAGAGCTCTAATTAAAACCAATGTTTAAACACCTTTGCTAATCCATAGACTATTGTAGTGCATTGAGACTCCCGACATTGATTAGACAGAAAGGTTTAAAGCCAAGCAAGGCAAACTCATCAGAGGAAATTTGTAACAGCCTCCTGTTGATGGCTTGAAGAGGAACTAGACCCTCTGCTCTGACATATTGATAGCTTTCAAATAAAGCTATTGATATGCTTTGAAAGACAGCAAAAAAAATGTGGCACAAATTCAAAAGTAAGATATGAAAATTACTTAAAGGACGAAAGCTGCTGTCTTGAGTTTTTCAATTTAGTTCCTTACCTGATGAGATTCGAACCCCCAGGTCTCAGGTCAAGGGTTAAAACTTTTTTTTCAAGGCTTTTTTCAGTAAACTTATGAAGACCACACTGTTGCTAACTGTCGAAGGATCAGTCCAACCAAACAACTTAGGACATATTTTCTCATTTATATTTATCTTATGTGCAAACATTAACCTGGTCTCTCACCTGAACCTGACAGCCTGTCTGAACCTGATCCAAGACCGACAACACTTAATGGAGATTTTGTTCAGCAAGAGCCAGAGGGCCAGAGATCCACTGAGGTTCTGCTGAACCCCTCAGAGACTTGCTTGGATGCAGCTTTAGAAAAAAGAGAGAAACTATTACCTCATGTAGAGAAGGAGTGAAAAAAAACAAACATCCAGCCTCCTATTCCCCAGCGTGGTCATTGATCTACAGACTCTGATTCAAGCTCTGTGTTAAATCACCCTGGGGTCTGCAGCCAGCCTGCTCTCCCTTCCCCTTTGTTCAGACCAACACCAAAGATAATAGAAAGCGTTTTGCGCTGGGAGTGCCACTGGGCCCCAATCTCGCCACTTGCATTTTTTTTTTAATCCCTTCTTTCCTTACTTTTCCTGCATCCATTTCTTCAGTTCTATCTGTTTCTCTCTAGCAAACCTTATTCTCTACCCCCTGAACCTCTGTCTTCGTCCTTTGCCACAGTGTAGAGAGAGTCCTTTGTACAGCCCTGATGGAAAGACCACTTTCAAACAAAGACAGCTCGCATTGCGAAATAGGGACAACAAATAGGATCTTTTGTGGGAGGTCTGAAGGTGCTCTTTCATCACCGACAGACAGACAGGGAGGGAGGGAGGTGAAGACAAGAAAGGAAAAGGAGAGATAGAGAGTTTTATGCATCGCTAAACTGAAACTCTCAAAGGAAAGTTTGATGGATTCTCCTGAGTCAACAGTTCAATATCCGGATTCATTAGAAACTTTACTTTGTACTGACTAAAAAATATTTGTGCAGCAGGTTAATATTTGACCAAATTAACTCAAGGCCTGATCATATTGCACATAAGCTGTTGGATGGTTTCTGATGCTATAAAATGAAGTGAAACTCAAGGACTGATAGACAGGACACACTTTCGGCTTCATTTCTAGACAGTAGGAGGAAGAGGAGTCGAACTTTTCACTGATGGTGTCCTGAGGACGTTGCATTTGTGGTTGCCTGGAGCAGCAAAAGCTAAATTTTCAGAGTATGAATATATTTTATGTAAATTGGATTGCAAATCTAATCTTTCCACCTAACTCCAACTTTACCCTTGGCCAGTTAATATACAATTACTGAACTGAAAAAGGTTTGTCTTCATATTTGTTTAGCTCATCATTAGTTCAGACAGCAACATTATTTTAAGATTTTAGAAATATAAAAGGTTAGCTTTATGTTCGGGGGAATTTGTATGTGAAACAAAAAAAACTGTGCCTTCAAATCCAGTCACCCTTCAAAAAAAAAAAAAAAAAAAATACTCCACATTTGTCTGTTCCCTGCTGAGCTCATCCTGGCTATTGGACTTCTTCTCTTGTCAGGAGATAGCATGTTTTCTCCTGTGGTCTTGTACCTGTCACAGTGAATGAGGAGGAACCCATTGCTTGGGTTTAAAAATATCCGGCCCTCTATAAGCTGGTTTTCAAGGTGAGTAATAGCCAGTGACATTTGTTCCTCAGGTGAGGAATCAAGTGAAATGTCACAAAAAGACACTTCAGACTAACCTTGAAAAAAAAAAAACCTCCGTATAATGTTGTACTTGTATTATATTGTGTTGTGTTTACCTAACCCTCCTTTGCACTCTCTCAAACTTTATTTTCAGGCCTCAGTCCCAAAAGTTTAAACCATAACTCTTAACAACGAGCAACGCGCCATAAATCTTGTCGACAGGTTTGTTGCTGATAATTGCAGTTTTTCTTTATTCTGCCGTCTGGTGTATGAACCAGTCCACCCGACCGGCAGCACCCGGCCTCCATAGGTCCTGTTCCACATGGGAAATTTACCAGAGAACGTTCCATACAAGTTCACTTGAGTGGTTGTCTACAGGCACAACACCTTTATACTCCTTTGGACACATTTGAGGGGAAGATGCTCAAGGATTATTCATCCAAATACATTTTCTCAAGCCAACAAATGATTGTATATTACAGAGTGTGCCATGGTACAAAGTCATTGCTATACTTTTTATTACTAAGGCCATTAAACTGTATAAATGCGTCACAAGACAGACGATTAATTGTAAAGTTAATTTCCTCTGTCCATTTGATTGTTGTCTGATTTGTCTATTTTTAGTGTAAGGAGCAGCCCACATTTCCTATGAGTCACTTGTGCCTGAGCAGGTCATTTCCTGTGGAATAATAATAGCCTCCATGTGCAATAATAAAACCTACACAATTGAGACATAAACACAGAACTCTATGTCGAATGGTAATTTGTGGAAAAACTGAAATTAAAATACACATTTAACTTAAATATTTTTCAGTAAGAGTTGTAAGGCTGTTTATCTTGAAATAAAATGTCTCTCAGTCAGTTATATAAAACTACATCTTGACTGGGATCACATTATGTTTGATATTATGAGGGTGTTTGTTTGCCTCCCCTCTCTCGCCCTCTCCAACCGTTTAAATCCAAGTTATTTTCCCTGAACCCACAGAGAGGGGAGGAGCTGCTGATGGCACCATATCACTAAAATGTGCAGGGAGCTGTGCGTGTGCGTGTGAATGTCAGGTCAATGGAGCTTTGTGTTGACAATCCAAAAGCTGAAGGTCACAGAGTGCTGCGACCTGTGGAAACAAAATCCCAGCGACAGAGGCTCCCTCCATCACAGGGAGGCTGCAGCAGCTTGTTGCCTCTCGCCTCTCGCTGCTCTTTGTGGGGCTCGGCGCTCACAACGCAGACAGTAGATAAAGGATAAGAACAAGATCATGATCAACTTTAAATCTTTTCTATCTTTCACTGTGCTACTCAATCCCTGTCATGTCACTCTGCCACACCGTCACACAAGCATGTGCAAAAACACAAACTGCACAGCTGCCACATTCACAGGTAAATAAGACACACACACACACACACACTTGTACTGAACAGATGTTGTAATCCTGCCTGGATGCACCTACATTTTAATGTATGCATAAACATACTGTACAGGCAATGTCACTGTCACTGTCAGGTGCATGCCGGCATGTGTGCGTCAGTCTTGATAGACTGACATTAGCAGACTACTCCATTTGCTTCGCTTCACTACAAACCCCTGCCTATATGAGCACTGCTTATTACAGTTTGTTTTAGTTGTTTTTGTGGACAGTCTATTACAGCTTAGCTAATTTAAGTCAAAACCGAGGAAAGCTTCAACACTAAAATCTTCCAGTGAGGATTAGCGTTTTAGATTTGTTTGTTCCCTCGCCAACCATTTGATTTTTTTTCCAGATGCATTTTAAGACAGAAGATCTCCTCCCTTTAGTTCAAACTCAGGGCTGTTTAAGCCCTGGGTGTTCTGAGGCCGCAGCTTACATGTGGGTCTACAACAGTAAGTAAAATATCTGGTCAGCCCTGGTTTAGCAGCTGGGGCGATAATGATCGCAGTGCCCCCGTCTCCTGCTGCCTGACGCACATTTGCTGGGAGTCCAGTGGTGAGGAGCTAAATTGGCCCCACAGTGAAAGAGAGAGAGGGAGAGATTGGATGGGCAGCTTCAGCCGTTTACTCTCCGGAGGTCACTTGAGACAAAAAGATGTAAAGATTACCACCATGGCTGAGTGTCAGTCACACTAACAGAGTGCCAGGGCAAGAGAGAGGGAGTGAGAAGGGGGTAAAGAAAAGGAAGTGTGCGTTTGAGCTGATGGTGACAGGAAACAGAAGAAGCAAGACAACGAAAAATATACGAGGGCACACACATGTGTGAGAGAGAGAGAGAGAGATAGACACACCGAGATAACTCTGCAGAATTAATGAGCGAGCGAGGCAGAGAGAACGTGTAACGGCGAGAGAGAGAGAGAGAGAGAGAAAGAGGGGTGGGAATAAGGGAAAGGAAAAGGTCAGTGTATGCGCCGCGTCCTCTGAAGAATTTATGAGCGGTGTTAAGACTCATCTGTGGCATCATGCGGCCTCAAATGGCTGTGTGGGTTCAAGGAACTCAGCGTTTGAACCAGGCAGAGCTCGCCTGCGTTCTCCCTCTGCCTCTGCTCATCCTTCTGATCCTACCCCATTTGGATGGTGTCAGGGTGACACCTTCACTGTCAAGAATAGTCTAAATACATAGAGTAAGTTGTTATTCAAATCCTGCAAATAACAGCCTGACAAAGTATGCAACGATGCAATAGATGTGTAGTCCACTGACCATCCACTCTCAGCCTCCAAGACTAAAATACTTTGATCTGGGGTCTGAACAGGCCACTGAAGCTCAGCTTGTCATGTTCATGACACCAATTTTTATTGGTGACACAAGATGTCATCATGCTGGAAGTACTGATCAGAGTCACCTGTGACACTGACTAGTGTAAAGGGACACGACGTGTGAGCCCAGGAACATTCCCCACACCTTTAAACCACAATTAGGAGCCTGCGGGTTAGGTTCTGCAGCCTTAGCAGAGATCCATGAGACCAGGCTATGTTTTTCAGTTTCCACCTGTCCAGTGTTGGAGCAGCTGTGACCACTGCAGCCATCGTGTTCCGACAGGACT
The DNA here is from genome assembly GCA_016785235.1 of Pseudorhombus dupliciocellatus. Classification (NCBI taxonomy): domain Eukaryota; kingdom Metazoa; phylum Chordata; class Actinopteri; order Pleuronectiformes; family Paralichthyidae; genus Pseudorhombus; species Pseudorhombus dupliciocellatus. The sequence goes on from JAFBJW010000457.1 coordinate 226,505, forward strand.
CAAGGTTGACGTGCCTCGAGTGCTTCTCTGTCCGGCACAGTTGCAAAGAGCGATTTACCTTTGTCTGCTCCAGCCGGTGTGTCATCAACAAGACCATTCTGCGGAACTGCCACTCACTGAATAACTCAACTGTTGTGAGAAACCCAGGATATCAGCAGATTCAGAAATACTCAGACCAGCTCTTCAGTCATGTCAAGGACAAAGCACTGAGGGCCTTTTTTCTCCATCCTGATGCTCATTTCATTCAATAAAGGATGCTCACATCTTTCTGTATGATTTCATTCAAAACACTGCAGCACTATAGTTGGATGATTGGGTAAGTGCATGAACAAACTGGGGTGCAGATGGTCTCTTAAGAAGATGCTCAGTGAGCGTTTATCTGCGACATCTCAGCTCCGTTGAAAGGTGCTACTCGTTTTGAACATCAACAAATCAATGTCACTTTTGTCTAAAATCAACAGCTGGGGACAGACTTTTCTGTCCAAACCCGAACAGCACTAACAGAGCCCGACAGGCTTTCTATTGTTTGTGTCTGCAGAAACAAGCCCAATTTGTTTCCTGATTAAAGACAGATCCAGCTACAAAATTTGGAAAAACAAAACATGTCCAGGTCTTACAGAGAACAGGGCAGCTGTATTTACAATGTACTAATGAATTGTTCCTTTTTGGCAAAACAATGTTTTATGTTCAGTACTTTCTTCTCTGCTGTGCCAGATTACTATGGGAACGGGTGCGAACAAACACTGCACACAACACAAATCAAGGTAATTCTAAAGACTCAGTCAGTGGAGATGTGTGTTTTTATATTTGTCTGACAGAATAAAGAGATGGCAAAAAAAAATGTAATAATTAACATTCACATTTTTCAACTCGCCAAAAAAAGCCCTCATCATTGTCTTAGCAATGATCAAATGCGACCAAATGTGGGCTTGACTAGACTAAATTGATGTAAGGCTGATTTGATTTCCTGTCAAATTGTCACGCCAGTACACTTTCAAAATGGCCACATTCAGATCTCTTATTTTGAAGGGGTAAATGCACTTGTTGCTTTACATTAAACCGACAGGAGACATTTAAATGTAAAGCCTCACCTGCTGCCGGAGGGGACAGAGTTCAGGTGAAATTTCTGGCTTGCTTGGATAAGCCTGTATATGAGCTATAGATTTTCCTCCCCACCACTCAGGTTGGGTATATTGGTTTGCTTTGTCCACTCTGCTCTGGAAATGTCCTCCTCTGCCCACCGGGATTTTTATGGTGGAAATGTTAAGATAGCAGATTAATGCACATTCCCATGCACTGCACGTCTGACTTTAGTTGGAAGAGGAAAACGTTTTGAGTGTCAACATCGCCCTCACAATCTGCTTCCTTCAGCACACAAGCTCACGATTATTGAATAAACACAACTCAGACAGACTTTTCCTCAATAAACTCAAGAGTGTGACAATGAGCCCTGATCAACAAATTCAAATCAGTTCCTTCATGAGTCCAAGGGAACATTTGTGACAAATTTGAAAAAAATTCAGTGCAGATGCTCCTGAGATTCATTCACATTGCGTTACAATAGTAAGTCGCAATAAATTGCGTTTTGTGAGCTCATTGCTCATTCACTTCATCCTTGTGTCCAACTGAACGCTTGGACCACATTTAAAGAAAGTCAGAGAGAGAGAGAGAGAGAGCCATATCAATCAAGCTATCCAGGAAGCCAGAGAGAGATGAGATAGGCCGTCCCTCTCTCAGATACAGGATTGCCAAGAAAAAGCTCTCGGCTGCTGCCAAGGTTGAGCGAGCATATTGGAAGAGGATGGGAAAGCGGAGACTGCACATTGTCTGAAACTCTATCAAATGATTCCTCTGTCTCTCCCTGCACAGCGACTGTGACACGGCGTCTGATAATGGCGGGCACGTGTGTCTGTGTGATCCGCCGTGTTCGAGTGACAGGATGGAGGGCTTTGTGTGTGTGTGTGTGTGTGTGTGTGTGTGTGTGTGTGTGTGTGTGTGTAGTTGTCAGAGAGCAGCTGCTGATCACAAAAACAGAAAGCTTTTATTTTGCCAAACAACATAAGAACACAGGCAAAGCCTGTGCAGCATCCACCTTCTTCCATTGCCTCCTAGAGACACCCCCCTCTGTCATGGGGGGTGAATTGGACAATATACTGCGATGCCTCACGCAAAACAACTTTCCCATCATCACAAATACTCTCTGGGCTTTAATCCAAACATCCATGTGATGGCACTTTGTGGGTAGGGAGGGGGAGGACAGGGTTGCATTTTTTTTAATGGATAAACTCACTTCACATGAGTGGGAGCTGAGCAGCAGCTCTTTATTGGCTTATATTATTAGGTGAAGAGGTTTTAATGAAAATTGTGGTTTTTAAGTAGTGTCCTGGTGGACTTGCTGCCATCAGACAGCAGCTGAGCACATTTACAGCTTTCTACTGACTGCTCCTCGTGAACAGCTGGAGGTTAAAGTGTTTTTCCCAAAGGCTGTCAGGCTGGTTAGGCCCAGGATGGAGAAACTCTTCCTCGAAGACACAGAGCATGTCCAGGTGTATTTAAATGGAAGTGGAGCAGATTTAGTTTAGCGATTTAGTCATAGAATTATTTGAGTACAGATATGCATTGGTATGTTTACATACCCTATAGTACTGTTTGTGAAAAATAGGAATTTTATTTGCTAACTTTTCCATGATGCATATTATGCTGGCCCCCAGAGATACACGTCGGCACTTTAAAATATTCTTCTTGTATTTCCAGGGCTTTGAAAATGCCAGTGTATAATGTGTCGCATGCTTCCTCTGCCTGTATCGGTTTCCACAACTGTTTTAATGTCAGCGCCTTCGAAACAGCAGGTCCTTTCTTCAGCTCTAGCACTAACCTGGAACATCAGATCTTACGGCGCGAGAGGAGAAGAAGACAAACACGGAGGTTCATACGTGTTCATACCGTGGAAATTAAGTAAATGAACCCGAGCTTAAGCTCGCATTAAACACATAATACAGGGATTCTGCGTGTTCTGCTCAGTCTTACACGCCCTCTAATTGCTGGCTTACTTCTGATGTTGACATTCTCTAACCCACTGAGTCTTTTTATCAGCTGCCGACAGGTGCCTCGCTATTAGAATCCTCTCATCTCAGTTTCATTCACACTCATCCTCCGGGGGTGTGTGGGGGTGCGTGTGTTTGTATTGGTGTGGCGTCAAGAAACACTCGGCGACGTGGGTGTCAGTGTCGCAGCGTTGTTGCGAGTGTGAGCGTACACACAACCTCATAACTGTGCGCGTGAGAGACGAAGACTGAGAGTGAAAAAAAAAAAAAAAAACACAGGAAGCTTTTGCTGTCATCTCCGTTCTCAACTTTCTTCCCCTGCCGGCAAACAATGTTCACCTGTGCAAGTCGCCATCACTCACGTCTGTCCCGTCATCACAGCGCAGACACACCGAGGAGGAGACGAGCGACGGAGAGGAAGGGAGCAGGATCACACACACATACACACACTGTGCCTGTCTGCAAGTTGGGATTCGTTTCTGTCCTGTGCAACTGTCTCATGTGTCAAAAATTAACCATCATAATGAGTTGAAAAAAAATTCTTAAGTGATCCCAAAAAGCCGGTTTCCTTCAGACCATGTATTTATTTAGATAAAAGGGGCGAATATAGAACCTGGTACCATAATACACTAGGACAACTTTCTTTTTTTTTTCACCCCAGTGAAATTAGGCAATTAAATGAAATGTGCAGCTGCCAAATAATCACGTATCTTTCCGAGATTAAAACGTGTCACTTCTGAGAGACCTCTTCTGTGTGCAGCTGCATAAACAAACGCTCGCAGGCACAGAAAAGCACCTACTCATTACTCGTGTTGTTTATCCTTCATGGTTTATTTGACTAATCCACAAAGAAGCCTGCCAGAAATCATCTCACTGTCGACTTCTATACAACTTTACAGCTTTATGCACAGTGTATGAAATTAGTCTCATTAGAGGAGAATACTTCTGTGCAACTATTTCCCTACTGTACACTAAATCTATTTATCTATTTCTGGCCTTAAATCACTCGTGAGGACACAGCAGACAGCCTCTTTAATCCAATTCTGAACTCACTGTTCTCATTTTCAACAAACACAGTTGCTTATTAGATGCCTCGGCTCCAGTTCCTGGTTGTTTCGCTTGATATTTGTCAAGGATTCCAAACCCGAGGACATGGCACGACTGACTCACCTAATTCACGCTCACTGTTCCCTTTGGTGCCAGCGTTTCCTCCTCGAAACGTTTCGGGTCGTGCCAGCCTTTTCCCGCAGGGGTGAACCTGAAAGGAGAAGGGAACGGAGGCGCAGGTGAGAGACCGAGAGGAGAAAAAAAGGTTAATTGGTTTTGCTGACCATCTGTCGACCAAGGAAGAGGTGGGCAGAGGCGGCACACCTCCGGTTGAACGGTAAGGAGGATTTAGAGGCCCTGATTGGCAGTGACCGCAGCGCTCACCCGTCCTATTAATAGAGCAACTTCATCTCTGAGATTAATTCATTCTCTCCTTTCATTCCCGTCCGTGTTTTTGTCCTGGCTGCACCCTATCAACCCGTTTGCTCCCGCTCTTTGTGCGTCTCACGCACGCTGACAGGGTATCGCTCCACCTCTTCTATCTCCGCGTTTGCCCTGCGCTCACAACCAAGTGAGTGAGCCATGGATCCCCAGCTGAGAGTAAAGGAGAAGTAGCCAAGCGCTGCATTCAGCTTGTCCGAGGGCACAGTCGGACAAGCGGCCGTACCTGCGAAAACCTGGGAAGCTCTCTTGTCTGCACAGCTCATATAAGAGCCCACTCACAGACGGTTATCCCCTGACTCTTTAATGTGCAAGCTGGGGCATGGACGAGCCTCTTCAGTTTGATAAACACAGGTTATTTCTGTCTGCGAGTTGATAAACCGTACCTTCAGGGCAGCCGACTCCACGTCACAAACAGAACGTGAATCACGGAGCGCAGCGCTGCAGCTTTTAGCTTCAGAATTATGGCTTGCAATGAAAAGCCGTTTGTTGCAGTCCTGATAAAACCAGATTGCCTGTAGTTGCCGCTCGCGATGACCTTGATGGTTTGAAGTTGTGTGGCTTAGAGAGAACGTGTGAATAAGGCGCGCAAAAAGAAAGACTAAGCAACTTCGGCAGGCGGGCTGGAGAGGCAGATAAAACATCCGAAAAACTTGACTTTCTGTTGTGTTTTTAGTGCTCTTCAATTCCCCTTTGAGGTCAGTGTCAAGTGGAATAACTTTTTAGGGGGTCGGGTCGTAACTCCTGTCTTAAAACAGATGGTAGTGCATAAAATGGGCTTTTAAACACAGATTAGATGGCTATGAATTCACACTTTTATCACTTGTGTACACCCACTGCTCCTCGCCGTAATGTTATATTAATGAATTAATATAATTATACGAGCAGTTTCAACATCTTTAATGATTTCAAGCATAAAAGATGTTGATGTCAAGAAACTTCACAGACACTTCAGACAAGTTGTTCCAGGCTAAAAGTGAGTTTTACAGACGACGGCAAGAGAAATACACCTTCTCATCAGGGAAGACATGACAGTTATTAAAACACTCATTTGCCACAGGATCTAAAGCTGCTGAATTATCACCTGCGCGCTTCAGCACTTACAAATGTGTTTCAGCGAGGTGTGAAGCAGCTTCATAACAAGGTCTAGAGCATGGCAGAAAAGTAAAGACATGATAAAACCACGTTGATAAGTTTTGCGAAGTGCTTTAAGACAAGAGGTCAATTTCTGCCACAAATATTTTATTCTATTTTATTCAGCTCAAATAATGTTTTCTTACCACTTGATGTTGCTGTTACTGTCTCCTCTTTTATGTTTCTATATTTCTACATTTTCATATGTCCGTGTTTGACGTCTGCCGAGCCTGCACTCTCCTGCTGCAGCAACACATTTTCTGTACATTCAAATAATGGTCATGGCTCGTTTATTAACTCGCTCCGAGACAGGGATTTTACACTGTAAGATATAAGTCTAATAAGAAAAACATCTATTAGTAGAAAAGATGCAGCAAGAAGATTTTTGTTCCTACTTTGAAATTCTTTGCTCACTTTGCGACAAATCCTCCAATAAATCCCCCACTAAAAACACATTTTCACATTGTTTGAGAAAACTAATCAATAATGCATTTCCGACTTGATGTTCCTGTGACGGGGAGGACTCCGCTGCCGCAAAGTTTAAGAGGCGACATTCAATTTTAATATCCATCATTTCACGATTACACAATGCCGATGGAGAACTGCTCCGCCGAATCAGCACAGATCAATTTTCCACAAAGAACTCTGGCAGAGCGATAACACATTTAGCAAGTACAGTTTTAGCATAATTAACACAGTTTGAGCCGTGTCAGTACACAGATGCATTAAACATTCAGAATATTAAAGTAGGTGTACACACAAACATGTGTTTGCCGTTTACAGTGATCGACATCCTGCTGTATAATGTAGAATAATGTATTTCAATTTCACCCAAACAAATCTGGGTCACTGAGTTTACTGGACGAATGAGTTGTTCAAACTGAGACAGAAATGATTCATAAATACAATGTAATATTATGTGGAATGAATGAAGACAAGGCATTTATTTGTGTCAGTGGTTTTCTAACATCCACCAAGGAGACTCTTGAAAAGCGGTTCAGTGACAACGAGGAAGTCTTTAAAGAGAAAGGTCAAACAAGTGCATATGAGCTCTGTCCACCAGGACGTTGCCTCGAACTGAAAACACAGAGGACGCCCCGGTTTATTATGCTGCCGCTTTTTTTTCCCCGGTGCCACGAAGGTCAGCGAGCGCCGGCGATGTATTTAGCCAGCAACAGCCCGCAGGGCAGAGACAGGGCAAGTTGATAAATGACGTAAACTGTCTGACAAATGTCTTTCAACTTAAGGAGCATCAGGTTTATTTTTAGCAGCAGCAGAGATAATTAGTCAGTGACACAGAGGAGAGGGAGAGGGAGAAAGAAAGAGGAGGAGAGAGAGAGACGAAATTTAATAATCAGTTCAATAATCTGCACCCAACACAGTGATTCGCATCTCAGAATCTATTAGTTATTCCTGGAGGAATAAAAAACGGCCTATGTTATCGTGTCAAAGAAAGTGAATATATTGCAGCAAAAATGAACTGAAAATATAAATTTAAGGCCAACAAATTTGACACCCTGCTTATTCACACAGATGTAGTAGCATTAGTATTCTAATTACACAGGCAGAAAAACGAACACTTACTCCTGATAATATGAAAGCCAATATCTGTTATAATATGTAGTTCACTTCTACAGAAGCAAAAATGTAAAATGTGCCAAAGTCTAAATCAGAGGCTCCTCGATGAACCCACTGCTAAATCCATCCGTCTAGGTTTTATTTTTGTCATGCGCATCACGTTCACATGAGGAAACGTAAAGACAAGCAACATGTGGGAAACATGCAGCGTCGTGCAGATACTAGGGTGAGTGTAAATCAATACGCTGCAGCCTCGGTGAGCACGTCATTAGCAGTATATATTTGGAGAAACACACAGACACGTAATGAATCCAAACTGGATCGATGTCAGGTCAGGCCTGATGAAGACGGAGCAGGAATGTGAACTTTCTGGTACGTGGCAATAAATCGCGGACAGGCAAGAAATGATTTGTGGGAAATGAGGGAGAAATCCCACAACTGGACACTGCAGGGGCCCTGATGGGCTGAAACGAGGTAAAATAATAATTACAAGCAAGAAAGATATAAATAATAAAGTGAAGTAACATTTCATTTTCTCTGGAAGAGGGAGGTTTAACACAGAATCACTCAGCCCATTACTCTCAGCTCAGCTGTCTGATATCGATTGTCAGGGATGGTAAATATGTGGAGCTGCTGCATCCCCTGACCTTTCAGTTTATAAACACTGAGACGTCCACAGAGACATTAACCAGATAACTGAGGCTGCGGAGTCACAGTTCTGACACTGAGAAAAAGTCAGACTTAAATTTCTAATCGTTGCCAGTGGATAAGTTGAAAACGTTTCAATGGTTGTTATGTGGGATACGAAATGACTTTACGATAATTAAAATCATTCAGTTAACCAGTTTAAATAACAAATGACCATTAAATTGTCTCTAAATCATCTCCATCTTGCAAAATGTGTAAACCAAAAAACACTGACTGTAGCTGCACAACAATCCATCTATTATCAATTACAACTGCACCAATTTGTTCAATTTCACTGTCCGTATATATATAAGATGAATTTCTGAGGGACAAAGAAAGTGGTGGGTAAGGATGAAATGACCTAGAATGCAGTTTAGTATCTCGAGATGATAAATGAATGAAGTGGATGCTGATTAATGAAATGCCTGAATCACTGGCCCTCTTATAATCAAGTTGGATTTCTACACATGAAAACATTTAATAATGCATTAGGAATGCAATCAATTTGAACACTTCGAAATGAGAACATTTCATATAACACCAACTGTGCAGTTTCTATTTTTGAATATGAAGGAAAATCCAACAGCACGAAACAGAAATAAAGAAAGTCTTGAAACCTTCCACAACAAACCAAACACTTCACAAAACGTTTGCTTTTGAAGCAAATTAAATGTACACATGCAAATGGCCAGCACAAAGTTAAAAGATATTAGGGCAAGATTTTGGAAATAACAAACTGGAGAGCTGTCAAACATTAAAAACCTGCAGCACACGCACACACATGCATACACACACGCACACACACACACAGACACACACACACACACGTCAAGACCAATGCTGAATAATCTTCTGTCTCACAATTCATTTTCTTTCTGGATAAGATGAAAAGAACTCAGTGCAGTACAGATGATTAAACTTTAATAATCTGAAATGTGTAGCAGACAGAGCAGTAAGCACTTGATTTAAATGCCACGTCGTCACATCCAGCACTGGTCATTGAGCGCGGGGACTGAAATATAAATAACAGTACACTGCCATTAAACTACATGTATGATTTAGATGGATGTGCCTATTAAACAGCGGCTTAGCCAAGTGTCTTTTTCTATTCTCCACAAGGTTCTGCAATAAAAAAAAAATGAAGATCCATTTCTTTTTATTTTATTACGATAAATTATTCATTCAATTTCTCCTCCTTTCTTCTTCAAGAACCCAATGAGCTTTCATTGGGTCATTTAGACGATGAGGAGTCTGCGTTGAGTCTGGGTCAGATTCACCCTGGGAGCATCCAGACGGAGGAATGTTCATCATTTAGAGTCGCGGTGGCTCGTTTACGTCCGACTTCCAGTGCTGACTCATTAGATCTGCAGCTGCGAACAACTCACTGGAGAAAAGTTCACCCGGTTGTCAATAAAAACGTCGCCGTGTTGTTATTTCCTTTGTCCCCATGTGATTTAATATAATATCACCACATCACCAAGTGAGAGTATGAGGTGTACACTCCAAGTTCTATGTCTTTTTTTAATATATATTTAGTTTTTTCATTATGTTGTTTAAAATAAGCGTCATTGGAGATCGCTCCTAATCATGATGTTTACTTGTGAACAATGACAGTAAAGGATTTCTATTTCTATTCAATGGTCTTCTCAACCACTGCTGCCTCCATGACAGTTGGGGAAGTTGGTTAAGAAAAGGAGGTTTTAAAATAGAGAAAGGAAGGACTGACTTTCAACGCAGCGCGGGAAGAAGATGTCAGACTGAAATCTGACAGGTTAAATTAATATGATAACTGCAAATCTTGCTCCCTGTAAGTTTTCACTGAGCTGGTTAGAGACGGATGAGAAAGGACGTGCTGATACAGATACCACATCAGTTACGGCTTTGATGAAAATGCCTGGCCAGACATCAGCAAGTACTCAAATCTAACAACTGTCAGCACAGTTTTCACCCCGATTAAAGTTACAGTTCCATTTCCAAGTCCTCCCTTCTTCCCCAATTCTTAGAAATGAGGAGAGTAAAGCCGAATGACTCTGTATACATACCGCCGTTTTAATAGTTACATGAGTTGTTTATTTCTTATGTAGAGTCGCCATTAGGAGGGGAACAATCGGGTCAGAACATTGGAGCATGGTGTGCGAGCACCACTGACATTATGACAGACCCCTGCAGTTAATCACTAACGACGGCAGCTCATTACTTCGGCCAGTGAGTCCATATTTCTCTCTATTGCTCAGTGGAAGTCAAAGGAGGAAATTAGAGTCACCCAGTACACATAATGAGGTTATTTATGTTCATTGGGTCGCTATTTACGGCTGTGCCATTTCAACGTCCTATAGTGTGGACAGTAACAATAAAACACGTCACAGACGAGTCAGGCCGGTGACCCGGTGTCGCAGCTGACCGAGCAGCGCCGCACGTCTCCTGGCCGTCCGCGGTGCCGCTGCTCCACTCACTGTGACGGCTGTGGTTTTGGCCGCTGTGGAAGCCAACGTGCTGGGGAACATGTGCCATGGAGCTTGTGATTGGAAAACAATGGATTTTCTATTATATGGTTGTTAGGCGCACTCTCACAACGAGGCCTATATAAGCAGGCTGGGCTCAATGAAGCACATGCACAGATAGGGGGGGTAATTAATAACTAGACATCTCACAGGTCTAAACAGAGTTATCATTTAATTAATATTCTAATTGTGGATATGTTTTCAAGACAAACTACCAGCCACTTCAAATGCCTTTGAATAATATTTATTATCATCAAAATGTTCCTTCTGATATCAGTATCTATTCATTTATTCATAAGCATATATCCTCTGCATGGCCTGGGCTTTGCGTTTCAGTTCCATCTTATTGTATATTTTGTGTTTATTCTCATTTATACGAGCGCAGTTTGCCGGGTTAAAGAAAAAAAGATTTGATTTCGAGACACCGCAACGAACTAAGTAATTAAACTCCACCATAGCCTCCCTGCCCACAATTACTGAGTCTCCCACTATTAATAACCACAGTGTGTTATGGAAGCTACATGTCTGCAGAGCCCTCATCCCTAATGCTCTGCACTGGCATAAAAACATCCGCATACCAACGGCTTGTTTGCAAGAGCCGACAGCGAGAGGTGACACGTGTGGGAACGCAATTTAGTTCATGGTAAGTGTGAAGGGAAAAAAAATGACTAATAGCGTTTCAGGGCTCGTCTTCTCTCCCCTATAGAAAGTACATTTAAATGCATGACCTCCGCTCTGACAGCATGTTTCACGTCACAAGCACAAGGGGCCACTAAAGACGAAGTCGCATGAAAACATGAAGCAGGGCCGCGACTTCATCAAGTGTCACGACGCAGGGGGGGCCCGTTTCACACAAGTGGACGTGTATTAAGACTAATCCTCGATCAGAGCATCTCTTTAAACAGATCTCCACTGGAAGGAAAGAGACTTAATCCATTCGACTTCATACTTCACGCTCACGAGGTTTTCAAAGTCGTTCAAATATTTAACCGCAGATTATTCTCCTGCGGCAGCAGCAGATCAGGTTCAGGTTAGGAAGCTCACACACCCTCTGGAGGACAGTATAAAAAGACTATAAATGTTAAACAGTCACATACTGTACGGCAAGGAAGAACCTAAAGATTCCAGTTATCCCTCTCTGCTCTTTTACTTGAGGAAACCATCCCCTCAGCCGCAGCGTGAAGCGTTCCCCCACCACGTCGGGGGCTTTGCCGAAGAAAACGACATGGGAGAAAATAGCCACTTTGCTCCTCAAGAGCACAGTGGCTAACTCCGTCTGTCAGAAACATCAGACCGAGGGGAAGTTGAGAGCCTGTGTCGGAGTCATTGGGAAGCAGAGAAACGTATCCCTGCTGATGAAAGGGAATGCTTTAATACCTGATGCTGCTAACCCGCTGTAATTGACCCCTTATGGCAGCCCTCTATAAGAAGAGGATCTCCGGTGAAATGTGAGCGCAAACTTTTCAGGAACCATGTGTGGAAAGCCTGGATTGGACTTAAGGGGAAATTCAGCGCTCGTGTACAGAGAATAAAAATCACGTGGCCGCCTATAGAAAAGCATTACCTGCAGCATGTATCTCTATGAGGGAGAAGTCTTTGACCTCGAAGCCGCACCTCCACTCAGCCATCATTTGTGTACAATGGGAGGGAGTGGAGACGCGTCCTCCATCTTTAAAAACACGCAGGAGAAAAAGAAATCATTAAACCAGTCTTTTCATATTTCCCTGGCATTGTCAATATCCTCATTGCCGCCGACATTCAAACTGATGATCTGTTTAATTAACGTCAGAGCAGCACTTGTTGATTGTATAAGGCCACGGGCGCGAGCGTCAACTCGATCCCTTCCTTGTTACCACTGGAGCTGAGAACGAGGTGAGAGCCCATTATCGGAAAAGATGGCGGAGAGGACAAAAATAGGACAGCTGTAAATTAGTCAGGTCATTAAAGCAAGACAGAGAAAAAATAATAACTTCTCATAGCAATAATTTCAGCCTCACCGAGCAACATGTTTGTTCTTAATCAGGGAGGGTCTCTGTCGATTTGCGACTGTCGGGGGAATTCTGTGTTGGTTATGTGCAATTACTTATTTGGCATTCAATAAGGCAGTGAAGCAATAAACTGGCTTTGTGTTAATCTAAGATTAATTCTCATGAATATTAGATCAAGGAGGGGGATATCACGCTGAGGAGATGTAAAATACTCACCAGAGATTCATCACCAATTATACAAAGCTCACGGGAGGAGTCGGTGCAGCTCGGCTGCTTTGCGGCCGCTGCAGGGATGATCAGGGTGCCATGATGACTGCGGCACTTACGCGCCATACAGATTAAGGTTCTTTTTATTTCACGTGGTAGATTAAAGCCTCTGTATTGATCTTGACGGTGACAGGCATTGATGGAGAAGGTGATTTGGTTCAGACGGAAACAGCGGGAGAAGAATGAAAGGAGAGGGGAAGAGAGGGAGGACAGAGAGACTGCAAAGTGTGCCGTCTCCGTCACTGTTTGCTTATCCATCCTGCTCCCTTCACCCCTCCAACCGAAGCACATCACACTCAGAGCCTCCTGCCTGCGATCACGTCACATCGTCGGGTTTAAATCAAGGGGACGGGCCGGCTGCCTCGCAGGGGGGCTTGCATCAATCATGGGACTCCATGACAGAATCCTGAAATAATGCCTCCCAATTTACATTTCTCGGGCCAGGAGGGGGCCCGAGGAGCCACCAACAGATTTCACACAGGGAGAGGTGTTGTCTCTGTCCGTATGTGGTTTACCAGAGTGGACAGAAATAGCATTTTCACTCACAGAAGTTCCAGTAAAGTGAATTATGGCACATTAAACATAGAAGAGTGATGGTGTTAAAAACATATATATACAGTGATGCTGCTGCTGCAGATTTAGGTGTATGCATAAACATTATAGACATCCACCACTAGAACTGGATGTTTCCAGCATAGAGTTTAGGGGGCATTAAAACAACATCAACACTGAAGAAAATGTTGTTTGGCACATGCACAAAAACTTGGCTTAGCTATGCAACTACTCCAGGAGTGAGTCAATGCCAGCAATGGAACTTTCCTGAAAAAAAAAAAAAAAAAAAAAAAAAACTACCAAGAAGTTTAACAAACGCTCAATGTCACCAAATGTTTACACCTAGCCTCTTTGCAGAACTGTGCCCAACACCCACATATAGCATTTCAACTTTTAACTCAACTAACCTGAATGTACCATCTGCTGAGGTAAGGAGTGGTCTTTAAGGAGTGGTCTTTAAATTATACCCAATAATAATAAAGCATGGAGTGCTGCGGCTTCCTGCTGCCTTTAGAATGAACTGCTCTCTAACTCTTGGAGAAATTCATCTAGTGAAGAAGAGTCTCTACATTTCTTGTACAACTAAAGCACGTTGAGTCATTTGTTGTTTAATGACCCTACTGATGCACATCTGTTCAGCCCATGAGCAGATGAACATCACTGGTAAGAAAAAGATCCAATCATCTGTGACTGCGTTTAAGTGCGGCTCTTACTCCAGATTTAACCCGGGGGAAAACATTAAAGGAATTTAAACTTGCGTTCGTGATGCGTTTGCCCTAACAGATAAATAAAGTGGTTAACTATAAACTGACAATTTAACTCAGAACAGATCAGGTTGAGTGAAATGCAAAGGAAATGTATAGTGAGTGGTTTGGGACCGGCCACTTATTCGTTTCTATGAGGATCTGAGTACAGACAGAGATGTCACTGACTCTGAATAGCAGCTGTAGAATTGGAGTTTCTGCTTTCTTTCATGATTACCAACATTTTGCATACAGAACAATTGGCCCTGATTTGGTATTCTGGTATTCTATGTGCAGAAAAAGAAACCTTCCATGACGCCTGACACTGCTGACACGGGGTAAAAGTAATTTCCTCTTTTAAATGGGTCAAAAAAAATTCGACTTTAGGTCTTGGATGACCAAACCATGCAGAAAAACTCCCTGTGAAGCTTCCAGGTGTGTAATTTCATCTGTCCTTGTTCTGTCACTGGTCCCAGGTGAGGGTGCCACTGGTCAACATGTCCTGCCCTAATTACCCGGCTAGCAGGGAGGACCACAGGCCCAGATGCACTGGGACTCTGAGTGCTGGAGAAAAGGTCCCCGGCCGCTGTCCGCACAGAAGCACACAAACACCGGACTACACGGGCAGAGGTGTGGACCTCCAATCAAAAGTAGGCAAATGAGTCTGCACGTGCACACACACACACACACCTCACAGGCCCATATGTCGAGGGACTGTGAATCCTTCCAGGTCATTAGCCCCTGACTGTCAGGGTGAGCAGAGCAAGCAGAGGTGGCATGTCGTCTGCAGCTCCACCAGATGTGCTGCCAACTCTGCGCGCAGACAGAAGCTCTTCTCAAACTCATCGCTTTTTCTGACACAGAGCATCTCTGAGGGTGTCCTGTTCAAGGGAAACAGCTAAGGTTTTTTTGTTTTTATTTTTGGCAAGTATAAGTGCAAACGCCATCCCCTTGTTGCGTGAAACAGTAAAGCACTGCGCTGAGTGGCAGCATCAGCGTCTCAGACGGATCTCTGCGTTCTGCAGAGTCATCAGGATGTTGAGCTCTGACACTTGGTGTCAACACCGTGTCAGACTTGGTGCACGTTTGCACCTCTCAATTTTCAACAGCTGAACCCTGGAGCACAAATAGCGGCCCACACATGCCATCTCCGAACAATTGATAATGGAGAGGAAAACACCTGCTGTGCAGCACTAGATTGTGTTTTTGTGTTCTGCTGACTTGGCCACATACTGAAAATCAGTCACTGTGCTAAATTACCGCTGTAACAAGTCTAATAATTCACCTAAACTGCTCAGTTTCCAGGATTCATTTTTTTCAGGAATAAATGTGCTGGTGGTGGTTTGGTCTCTTTTCGAAACAGAGCTATCATAACATAAAATATGAAGCGGCAACATTTTTACCAGGAAACAAAATTCTTTACTAAAATAAAACAACAATCAAGGCTGTGATACTATTTGATTTGCACTGTGTGTGCCGCTTATTTCACCGCTAGTCACTACAGGCTCAGACACCATCTATTTATCTTATTCTTAAATTTCAATCAAAGGCCACGTTCTTGTCTGTTATGGTTTCAATTAAACCGTTGGTGTTTGCAGACGTACTGGATAGACAGACAGAGTGCACTGGGAAACACAAGCTGTGAGGCTGAAGGCCGTGAAGGGAGGTAAAGTGCCTCCATGTTATTTACTCTGCAGAGTGAGAAAACACAGATTCAAGTGTTTCCCACGGGTTGTAAATTGACTTGGGTTGGTGGGTGGCGCAGCGTGCGACAGCCGAGCCGTGCGGAGGCTCATGCAGTTCGGAGGGGGGAGGTTATTTTCTACAGCTACACTTTACAGATGCTCCCAAAACTCGTCCCATGCAGGGCACCAGCGGATGATAGCTCGACAGCTGCGCACAGAGAGGCCTCTAATCCCCACTCACTTACTGCAACGCTCAACTCAGACTGTAGCCAAAATAAGAATATTTAGGGGAAAAAAAAAAAGGTGATTTTTTTTCTATCTGGGTGTGTACGTGAAACGAAAGAATCCATCTGTCAATTACATTTGGATTAAAAGATCTGAAATTAAAAAAAAAAAAAATGGCTTTGATAGAAGCAAACCGTAGCTGCTGTTTAAAAAGTGACATCCGCCATCATTTCACGTGCATCAAACCGTGCAAAGCTGCAGGACTCTTTCCATATGTGATGTGATGTGACACTAACATGAATATACCTGATAATCAATAGTAATATGTCAGAAGAAAAAGACCGCTTCCTGCAGAAAAAGAGGCACGTCTTCACCAACCAGTGCCACTTCAGTCGATTTACTATTTTTTGACCTTTGACCACAGAAGAGATGCCTTGTCAAAATGTTCCCTAAAGCCAAACTTGACAGTTCAAGATTTCATATAATGCAGGTGGCTCTTACTGGCAGAGAGGCACAGAGATCACACTCTCCTTATCAATCCCTCTCTGAATGGCCAAGGTCTGAGAGTTTGCCGTCACATCTTAAAGATGAGAGATTTGTTTATGTACTGAGTAGCAACACTTCAGAACTTGACTCAAAGTCTCAACAACAAACAGTTTTTATACAACGAAGGACAAGTTCTGTGTTCGAGAGGAAAAACTTGCAGTAAACTTGTATCCAAGCCCGAAATGTGCGTTTTTACACCGAACCGATGCTGCAGCAGAGGAAAAGACGGACGTGTGCTCCTCAAACGCTGGCATGGTCGCGGTACAGGACAGGGGAGGATATGAGAGCAGGCTATGTGGGGAAAATGAAGCTACTGGTGGAGGGAAATTTGGCAAAGTTGCACTCTGGGCTTCATGCTGCTGCCTCCGCTCTGCAGCTAAAGTTGGCTGCTGTGAAAGGAAGGGCAGCCAAATCCCCTAACCCACAGCTAATATGCCCAGCTAACTGCACCACACTGCAAGAAGTGTTCCTGTCAAACACCGGTTTAGTCTTTGAGCTCAGATGAAGGGAAACTTTGCTTCATGAAAGAAAACTAATAAGAGCCTCAAAGCATCTGTCGGTTCAGTCACATTATTTACAGCTCCAAAGCACATTCCAGTGTGAACTGTCTATTCGAGTTTGGATGTGCATTTTTTAATCTCTCACTCAACAGATGGGATGGTCGACAGCTTTTAGCATCCAAACATTAATGGTATGTTTGGATCTGGATTTTTATTTTAAAAGGTTTTATTTACGATGTGACTTCACCTCTTTCCTGCGACTTTTTTAATGACTGTAGCTTACTGACAGATGGGACAGCTGATTAGCAGACATCGCTTTTATACACCTTCAGGTTTGCGCCAGTCGAGGTTCAACAGTTGCTCTTGAGGGCAAGCAACACATTTACCGCTTTCTAAAAATGTCTAAATGTACAGAAACGGAACAGATGCACCAGTTTTAAATACTTGAACTCTACTGAACGTTGGCTCACTCATCTTCCATTGTTGCTTTACTCCCAATTACTCCACACCACACAAAGACAATCAGCAGGCGTAGAATCAGCCAAACATCAGTTCACACCAGAGCAGATTGAGATCAAGTTTCACAGGCCTCGTGTTTTCTTCATATCTGTGAAAGATGTCACGGCGAAATATTGTGAGTTTTTTTGGAAATCTGAGGCGACGATTAGAAGCACGCGATTCAAGGTGTAAAAGAACAACACTTTCAAAG
Source organism: Pseudorhombus dupliciocellatus (assembly GCA_016785235.1). Taxonomy (NCBI): domain Eukaryota; kingdom Metazoa; phylum Chordata; class Actinopteri; order Pleuronectiformes; family Paralichthyidae; genus Pseudorhombus; species Pseudorhombus dupliciocellatus. Next base: position 244,152 of record JAFBJW010000457.1, read on the forward strand.
TTAATGTTCTCACACGTCAAAGTTACAACAAGCTGTGTTCACAGTCATGCACAGACTGAAACGGTCTGCAGAGACCCTCCTATGACGCCCAGTTTAAGACACACAGATTCCCAGCTCTGCTCTCTCCACACAACCAGTCAAGTGGTTTTCTTTCACTGTGGAATTCTTCAGGTCTAATTAAAGAGCAGGCTGAGGAGTTGATGACACGGTGGTGATTCAATATCTCACAGGAGTAAACAGGTTTGTGTGGCTGAGGAAAAAGAGTATTTCAGGACATTTGTTTGATTTAATTGATGCTTTTCTGAGGTTTTTAAACACACATCAGTGAAGAGACCAAGATGAGCTTTGCCTAATGCCAAAGACTTTCCCACTAACATCACCAGAACGAGACAAAGCCAAAGAACACGTCAAGCTAAATAGAGACATCTAAACCTGCAAATAACCGTCTTTGGCCACCTGGGGGCAGCAGAAACAAGCCACAAACACAACCTCATTATTTAGAATAGATAATCACATGTGACAACAAATGGGCATTTCCAAATGTAAGAATCCCACCACAACATCATTCCAGTTTATCAGTTCAGTACTCAACAGAGAGACTGTGGGTTTGTCCCTTTGAAAAGCATGAAGAAGAAAAATTGAACAGTGTCATCATATCAGCAGTTGACGTCAAACACAACGTGGAGACCACAGGAAACCAAAGTTTCAACAATTTTGAGCTTGAAAGTTCCATTAGATTCTTCTTAGAGTTTCTACCTATTGATTGCTGATGAAGACAGTAATTATATTTCCCATTATTATGAAGCCTTGATTAAATGTTTGTTACATTTCCATAGCAAGAGCTTTTAGAAACAAAACAACCTCTATGTAATTCTCGGTAATGGCTGAAAATCAAAACTCAATTACGTTTATGTCGCCTACATTGTATAATAATAGGTACAATACACACACAGACAAGAGATAGACAAGGACTTATGCATCAGACACAACCCTCAAAGTTTCTCTAATCACACACACACACACACACACACACACACACACGAGTCACTCCATCCTCCTGTATAGCTTTATTTGTTTTGTCATGAAAGCAAATTTTTGAAAATTGACACTTGCCGTAACGAGCATCTGTTTTCGCCATCTGTGGGCGATGCAAATTCCGCCAATGAATATTCAGACAGGACTCAGTCTGGAGATGAGAGATTTAGAGGCACTTGCTTGCGGTCGGTGGAGAGAATCATGTGGACCGGCGGGACGATGGGGGAGGGAAACAAACTCAGGGAAGTAAATCTTTGTACCCCTGCTCAACACGTCCCCATCTTTTCTCCTCAGCTTAAGCAGCCATATGCCAAATGAAAGCTCTACTAATTTGGAATAATTTATGAGCTGGCAGACAGACATCTGCTTTATTCATCCATTCACAGGGACAGCCGATCTACCTGCGCTCCCAAAAACTGTTCTCCTGTTTCCTCCCACTGTGGTCCTCTGTTCCTCCTCTCTCCTCACAGACTGTCCTCTCCTCGTCTCCTTTATTGACTTTCTACTTTGATTCTCCCTCAGTTGCCTCCGGTCTGCATTCCCTCCTTTACCTCGGCACTGTTTCACTTTGTTTTGTTTTTTTTTTCTTTTTATCAATTCTCTGTTTGCGCTGTTTTTATCACCTCTAATTCCCTCTCTTTCTGTCTTTTCCTCATTCCCTCCCACTTCATTTCCATTTTCCACTTCCCTTCCTCTCTTCTCTCTCTCCCTCCAGCGAGGGCCACCCATGAATAATTCAAAAGCGTTTGCAGGATGATAATGGGAAATTAGAGGTGAGACTGTGTGTAGCGTGGTGCGTGTGTGTGTGTGTGTGTGTGTGTGTTAGTTGATTCATTCCAGCCAGCAGCAAACTGTAAAGGGCTCTCGGTCTCTATCCATATAAATTATGTCAATAAAGTGACACTTCTGTTTGAAGTTGCGAGATGAAGACGAGTGACAGGCGATTTAGTCATCTCGGGATGATGGCCTAATGATTACCGTCCTGTTGTTATGTCAACATTATCGCAGGCTGTCATTAGGGCCATCACTCAAAGCTGCTTTCTAGGGAAACAAGAGCAAAAGGCCTTCGCCTGTGTTCAGGTGGCAGCAGGGAGGAGATTCATCTCAGACGCTGTCATAAAGACATGGATGAACTCTCAGACACCATTACCTACATATGTATGATACACACACAGAACGTGTACGTTTGCTTTCAAGCCATTTTCAGGCACCACCTCTGGAAAATTGGGTCCAGACGGTTCAGGAAGTTCACCTTTCCCGCGTGACAATCTCCTGCTGCGTTCTTCGCGCCGTCCGGAACGCAGGTGAGGGGGTGACGTCTCAGCGCTGTGTGCAGGAGGCGAGACGTGGCGTAAACGCTGATGCAAGCACGACACGTTTTTTTGTTCCCATCAACACCTGCATTGGCTCTTAAATCTCCTCGTCTCTCCGAGTCGACGCCTTCATCTGCGTATTCTACACCTGGGCTGCGGCACCTCGCTGTTCACTGTGAAATATCTTCTTTTATAAAATCCATGTCCGTGCTATTTCCCAGCTGTGGAGCTCACTCTGACATTTTCCTCACATTTCACTATGGGGTTGGCATGAAAGAGAAACTGACTCGGACATTTAAATTTATTAGCCCCATTTTCTTTTGGAGGTTTTTGATGCTCAACTCTCTTCACTGTGGCTGAGGCTGAAAGCGGAGTCAGAAACTGTGCACAGCACTTATGAAACTTTGCAAAAACATGCCTGGTGAAGGTGAAGACAGGAAAACACTGGCCATTGTAAACAGAGCTGCCAATTATTCTCACCATTTTCACGAGGGTGAGAATGCACTCCAAGGTTTGAGCAGTTTACGCCAGCCTTTCCTGACCTATGGCTACTTCAGATGCTTCTTCCCTGGTTTACCCTGCAGCACTTCCATCTGTTTTTAAAAATCAATATCGTCGGGAATTCACAAACTCTAAAACTTCTACAACTCCCGTGAACTTCATTTATGAATATGTGGAACTGGATCTCAGTTCGACTTGATCACATTAGATATGTACACTGCGGAACGCGTGCACTACTGTTGATATTGCCCCCATATTGTCTGTCTTCTCGCAGCACCTGAACATGCACGCTCTTATCCACATGAACGGAGCCTCTGTGTTTCTCTGCTGCTCTGCTGTTATTGGTATTCCTCTCAGAAGCCGCAGCATGCAGTGAATTGAAACAGTGAGTCTGAAACATTTTGTGTAATTGTGCGTGCAAGTCCCATCACCCTGCAACCCTGTCCTGAAACTGACAAGAGGAATCTATTTCTGTTAGATTCTCAATTGAAGATAAGTCTCGTCTAATGGCTGCTCCAAAGTGCTGCTGTAGAAATGTTTTGTTTAATTGTGCATACAGGTCCCGTCTCGGTGCAACCCTGTCCCCAGAGGTGACAGCTGAAAGTGTCTCTATCTGTTTTTACTCTCCGAATGGAAGATAAGTTCCCTCTGTTGGCTGCCTTTGAGTGCCGCTGCTGCAGGCGAGCTCATTCCTGCTCCTTTAGGGCTTCATTTAACTAACTTACAGTTTAAGCCGTGCAAATCCATCCAGCTGGAGGTGCACGGCAGCGCAGGCAGCTGTCAGCCGCACACTGGCCTCCGTCCCGCTGAATCCCAGAGCAGCAGCAGCAGCAGCAGCGCTGAGAGGGAGAGACCGTCACAGGGAGAGTGACCGGGGGGGGGGGCATCGTCACCGAAAGGCATCTTCTGCTCTCGTCTCTCCTTGTGTGGCTGAAGATACAGGAGAGGTGAGGATGAAAGTGAAGAGATGCAGAGGAGCGGGCCAGTGCTGCTGCCAGACAGAAACAAGGGACGTTCCTGGGATCGGCCGAGTGACATTTCTCAGACTTCGTATTATTACTAGAAATATGACATTAAGCATCAAATCGTAAAAACCCTGATATTTAAAAGGAAACGTGATCATCAGTATGCACTGCGACATTCAGAGAATGTATTTGCTCCAATGTAAACTAAAGCTGAACAGAGGCGCGACTACGGACTGACGATTGTTATTCTTCATGAGGAACATCCCACACTCTGACGCAAAGAGACGCCTCACACAACTGCAGGAAACCACCACTGACTTTTGGACTATCCTGGTTTTCTAGCACGGTGGTTAGCAGCAGTGTTAAGCTGCAGCCCATTCAGACAGTGGTGATTCAGCTTCAAGATGTAATACCTAAAAAGCCAAGAGCGGCGAATTCAGACAAGTTAAACTCCCCTCAGTTGAAACAGTTTCGCTGCAGTGACTCTTCTCTGGAAATGGATCTCACACACGCACGTCTGTCGACTCCCAGTGCCAAGAAATGGACAAGTGCAGAGATGTCTGTCATCACGTAATGATTTCTGACAAGCTGTCTTCTTAAAACGCTTGATGCGTCTGCTAACCCCCCCAAAAAAGGTCAAACCGAGACTCAAAGGCAGTGGCAAGATGACGACATCACACTGAAGTCGGTGACACAGAGACACCTGTCAGGATAAAAAGGCTCTGGCTTCAGAAAAGCAACGCACCCACACCGCAGAGGTTCAGCCCTCAGGTGGTGGAAAGAGCGCTTTACTTCCCACTTCACTGTCAGCTTCATCCATCCTGGCATCTTCTCTTTTTGTATTTTACACAAGCCCATCTCCCGCTTCCCCTCCGTGTCCTCCGGGGCAAAGGGTTCATATACAACGCGTGATAACGACCCCCTGGATGAGCCTCTCAGGGTTCCATATCTACCGCTGTCCCATAAAAGCTGTGGACAGCGCTGACAGAGAGCCGTGAGTTACCGCAGGCCCGAGAGCCGCACTCATAAAAGCAACCTGGCAGAGCTGCCACATCACCGCCACGAAGCTGCACACGTAGCTGTCACCCACAGTCCCTCCTGCTGCACCCGCACCAGTCGCCTGCGCCTCTGTCGTAAACACAGGCTCATTCCCCATCGCGGGAAATTCCCAGACGAACCCCAGTTACAGATTAACCTGCACATACGGTTCTGACCACTGAGTCATCACCACGCACACCAACCAGTGCTCCTCACATGCTGCATTTACAATAACAGGAGGTGACTGTGACCTTTGACCTTTTGACCACTGATATTGATTCATCTTCAAGGCCACCTGACGACTCATCAAAATTTTTGTTTTGTTTAGCTCGATATTTGAATCATTCTCTTGCTCTGTGAAGATAAAATGTATGATGTTCAAATAAACACACAAGTATGAGTGACTTCCGATGTCCCTGTTTTATTTTGGTGTAACAGTGACCCAGTTAACTCACCAGCATAAAAAAACAAGTTTGATGTGATCAATAATCGATGAAAAAGACGAGGAAATTTCTCCTGTGAGGTTTCAGTTTTTTAAGTTGCGGCACAAATGACGTCCCCTTGTAAATATTCCAGTGTAAGAGAACAGAAGCACATCCAGCAGCACGTGTCCCGTTCCATAATAAATATACCACTTAAGCACACAGGAAGACAAATGATGTTCCCCTCTTATGAACACTCAATCGGCGTACATGAAAAAAGAAAAACATACATACGCACAATTACGAGATAACATTAATTCTCTGATTCTACGATCATTGAAATTCAAATTTGCAGTGATCCTCCTCTGAGCCCAACTCATGTAGCCAATTTTCAAAGTGCATCACTACTGACCTCTGAGATCACGGCAGAGAGGAGCGCCACATTTTCCTCTTTTCAACGGTCATGATTTAAACATAAAACCAGCCCATGAGGATATTTCTGTACCAAAGGAGGAATGAATATTCATGCAAACCTTGATCTATCCGTCGGAGACGAGCTCATCAGAATGTGTCAGTAATTAATCTATTAAGCAAAAACATGGTTTCACTGAACAGTACAATAAGTCTTTCCTCATCTTTTTTTCCCCCCAAACAGGAGCAGCAGTGTGGGGTCTGGTTTATGTTCTTCACAGGAATATTATTCATCATTTTAAATCTTTAAAGCTTTTAGATGAATATAGATGAGGAGACCCCTGTTAAACTGCAGTCAAATGCTGCCACTGCTGATAGGGAGGCAATACACTGCAAAAATGTTAACAACTCATTTACAAGTACTTACTGCAAAATGGCTGTTAAGACCTTCTCCATTTCCAGAGTACCTTTAAAATGTTAAAGTGCTGAAAAGTATCTGGTGACTTATGCTTTTATCTGCGAGTTACATTCTTCTTTCTAATGGTGATTAATGAAGCAAAACAAGCTCCAAAGAGGAATTTGCAATTAAAATATCTTCTCACGGTAAAATGTTTTGAGGCTAAATCTGTCTGAGGTCCGACTCTTAACTTTTTAAGATCTTTTTATATCCCTATATGTTCGGGGACTGTAGCCTAATTTCATTATTGTTTCTTATAAAATAATTGTGGATGGTTTCACAGAAACAAACTTTTTATATAAACCAATTTGCTTAGAGCACCCCACTGTTTTAGAAACCAATGGTGCTGACAGGGTGAAGTCAGGAAGTTAAATTAGCTTATAATACCTTTCAGTGTTGTGTATCTTTCTTCACACCCCTCCCCACCTTCCCATTTCTATTTACAGTGAGCAGCTCCATTACCACAGGTCAAGACACTGAGCAGGGATAGAGAGATTAACTCTGGGCAATTAGAGAAGTGAAATTCCCTGCTGATGTTTATTATTCTGCCCTCAGTCTTGTTCTGGGGCTCCACTGGTGAAATATGGATGTACATTCAATATTTAACATAAGGGCATCAAAGTGGGCCATAGCCTTGGTGCGGGGGGGAGAAAAAGAAGGCAATGAGGCAACTTTGAGCAGACATGACTCATGGGGGTGCTACAAATCTGCAATTTCCTCGCCTTTTACCATCACTGTTCCAGTTTCCCTCAGCTAATTACTTTGCCAATATTGTTCAGTCTTAACTAACATAAGTATCACAGATAATTTACAATTCAGCTGCATACAGCAGTAGCATGTAAAGGTGTTTAAAAAAGAAAAAAAAAAAACAATCAAGGTGATTGTGAACTGTGGATGACAGATTTTTTATAATTATTTTTCCGAGTGTCACTTTTTATATGAAATTGAAACATTCCTTCAAACTAGCGTTAGCCAACAAAGCCGTCCAACAATAACGACACAAAGTTCAGTCGGGTATTTCAGCGCATCAGTCATTTTAACATCACCATGAAACAGAGAGCTGAATTACACTCATGCGTACCCGTCCTCAGCAGTCCTTCCGTCTCATTTTGGAGAAGTGACGATAAAAGTTCTGTAGGTTGTTAGAGGAGTGACAATTTAACAGCGAGCGCCCGGGGGCACGCGATGCTCTCCTATTTTTACAATATATGCACTTTTATGTGTGTCTGTGCAAGGCTTTACGCCCTCAGCTATTTAAAAAGATGCTTCTGTTACACCTAATTACTTTCCTTCTTGTTGGGAGAAATAATTTAAGGATATTTATTTTGGAGTTCACCTCAGTTGAAACGGGCCTTGGCGTCTTGCAGGGAGAATTTTTAAAACCCCGAGCCAGAGCCCAGTGAAAGTGCAGCCGGCGTGTGAACAGTCCTTTTCACAGCAGCCGTGACACTTTGACACGCGGTGGCAGGGAAAAGCGCAGGTGTGACTAATGACATTAGGGATGATTTCCTTCCATTACGCTTTGTCAGTGAACCAGAATGGCATCACTAACATTATTAGCGAGCACCTGTGTTCGCAACTCAAAACGTCCTCTGTGAGAAACGAGAAAAACCAATGAAGACATTTCTCCAAACTGAATTTATGTCAAACGGTGCCAAAAAATAAACTTGAACTTGAGATTCATAACGTTTTAAAAACAATCAATAAAATGCACTAATATTGGTTTTGGCGCATATTTACAAATGTAAATCAGATGGATATGAATAGAAAACTGTCACTAGGTGTTGGTCAAAAAATGTCATTTAAACAGCTGGTTGAGGACTGAGGAACAAAAATGTTGTCCACTTGTGCAGAAAAACTCAGCACAACAAGCTGGTTAATACAAGGCCAAAACAAAGCAGGTGATTAACTGTGGCCCCAAGAGGCAATTCCCCTTAAAGGATCAGTGTGTAGGATTTAGTGACATCTAGTGGCCTTTGAATGATTTTATCTGCTATGTGCAGCAGACTGCAACACCACTCCATGCCACAAGATTTCTGCCCAAAATCTTTAAAGATTCAGTGACAAATATTGAATCTACCTTTAGCTCTGGATTCGGTGCATGTTGGCTCATTTCTGGCCAAATGTTCCTCAGTGTTCACCAGCTACTGTACCTGCCGTGTTCATCCGCGGCTTGTTTCTCAGGAGGTTTTTGTTCAGCGAGTTCATGAGAATGCATTTTCTAAAAACAGCTGCTCACCGTCGCCAGATCGGCTGCCGATAAGTGCGCAGAGGCTAAACCGCATAGACAACGTGCCAAAAACCAAACAAAGAGCAGGGCTACAAGAGGCTAAAGGCTTTTGGAGCTGCAGTTGATGACATAATTCTCAGTAGGTTTGTTGCCGAGAGCTGACTCTGGGATAATTTGATTCCTGTGTTCAGCGGTTCCACAACAACGACACAAAGCTCTATTCAAAGCCATAACGTTACAGCTGTACAACGTGAGAACTGCAGTACAGCTATTGAACGTGTTTTCTTGGGGACTGAAGATGAATATGCTTTATTTCAGCCCCCATTTTCACTTTGCTGATTCTGCTCTATTTGTTGAAACAATTCCAGATGAAAGGTTTGTTGGAATAATCCATGAATGCATTAGAAAACCCCCTACAGAAACGCCATGCTGCCTAAGATATGTTTACACTGTAAAAAAGAAATGCTCTAGGAGCTCTGCCGTGACATTATTGGACAGTGCAGAGCGCAGATGCTGTCCACCTGTGTGCAGCATGCTCCATCCCCTCTAATCCCTTTAGTTTTCCAACTTCTAACCCACACAGATCTCTTTTCTTTTTTTGCCCCCAACATGCAGGCAACATGCAGCGTCTCACTATCTGCCCACAAACGCATAAGCTCACACAGCGGTCCGTGGCAGGTACACTACGCTGCTCGCCCCCAGTAGATGGAATTACCCAGACAGCCATGGAGTGCTTCAAATAGGAGAGGAGGCGAGTTGTAATGCTGTTTACATCAATACCACGCTGCCGCCACCGCTACCGCAGCATTACCACGCCAAAGATCAACTTAATCTCATGTCATAACAGCAGTGCTTCCCGAAAGCTTATTCTGACGGAGGATTTTTTTTTTTTTTTTAAAGGGGAAATGGGAAAAAATGTCTTTTTTAAGTCGACTTTGTCCAAAGGGTAAAGTGAATTTCCTCCCAAAATAAAAAAAAGCATGCTGGGTAAATCCTCACGGTGTGTCTTTGTGTGAACCCGTCTCTTTTTCTACATCTCGTCTATTCAGCAGAGATATGGACTTTTCCCTGAATTTGCATTTAGATTCCTACATCCCAGGAGCCCAAATCTGAGTCGTGGCCGCTGCCTTTGTGCAAGCTCCATGTGTCTGGACAGTGAATAATTTAATCACCGCTAGGTAACGATACAGTATTTGTTCAATGGTCTGTTCTTCTGCACTAGATAGTGCTTTTCTACGAGGTCTGTAATGTCCCCTCTTCTCCAGCTCCTATTTTCTAACCTCTGCTTCCATTTCTGCTTCAACATCCAATCATCATATCTCAACCCCTTCTTTTCTGACCCTTCTTTCTTTGCTGAATCGCATTCACACTTGCGTTTCCACTCTTGTCTCCTTCCATGTCGACTTATAGCACCTTCATTTCCCATCATCATCTCCACTACCGGTGATTCCACCTCTTTCTCTCCATCTTTGCATTCACCTTGCCGCAGAGCTCTGCCACGAAAAAAAGAAAAAAAAGGATGAAAACACTTCTCCCAAGTGTCCTTTCCCTCCCATGATTTCTGCTCGCTTTTTACCAGACCCCAGGACATCGAAAGGCAGCCATTTATCACGGCTGCAGAGCGAAACCACGTGGCCCAAAAGTATGGAGGCAGCCATAAATCTGAAACGCGTGGGGGGCATGTTTCACTCTGTGCAGGAAAGGGTCAGGAAACATCCAGCTCCATGTATTTCGTGACAGGACTGCAGATGGCACGCCGAGCTGGGCAGGAATCCAGAGCTAATTAGGGACGTGATTCTTTACTAAGGCATAAGCAGAAAATCTGATCTTCATCTGCTGCTCGGCGTTAACGGTAAATAAACAAGACGCGTTGCAAAGAAGAGAAACATCGAACATAGAACATATCGTTTGAGTTCAGCCAAGTTCCCTGTGCCATTGTTGACCAGTAAAACTGCTGTGGAGAATTTTCAGTTTATTTGTGTCCTGCAAACACTGTTGATGATGTGCAGGCTCACAATGTGATGCAGAGTCAGTTTTGTGCTTTTCCTTGGGAAAACAGTTGGTTGCGGTGATGCTCGGAAATAAATGCAGCAATGTGCCAGCCAAGATAAAGACGAAGAAGAAGAAGAAGAAGAAGAGGATTGCTAGCAGGTAAACGTGTACGTTGACAATGCAATACTAGAAATATTCCCCCCCAGCAAATGTGTAATGGGGAAATAAATCAAGTCAAAATCTTTGCTTCAGTGACCATGAGAAACACTCGTACATTTGCTCCTTCTTTGAACATCTCAACCACAGATGACATAAAGACAGACACAATCCAGGAATGAATGAGAAGTAACGAGCTCCAGTCAAAACACACACTCAAAAAATCTGGTTAGTATAGCATCAAAATATCACACAACAACCTAAAATTATTGAAACTACTGAAAACAATAAAAACATGACTTTTTTTTTACTTTTTGTGGGGTTAAATTAGCTCATCTACTTACATGGAGGAGGTGGGATCACTTTATCCATCTTCTTTACAGTTTATAGCTGTAGAATTTATTGAGAATTGACTCAAAGATACATTCTGGGAACTGGCATGTGTCCTCTGACCCGTGAGGGGGGGGGCACAGCTGACCGCAGCTCACATACCGTGGTCGACTGTGTAAAGACAACTCGGGGCAGTGCAGAGATCATCAGTCATCAGGTGACCCGGTGTCACACACATGGATTTAGCTGATGTGTCCTTGAGCGTTAACTTCTGAGTCCCTGCGAGCTCCAGAGTCGCTGACTGTGACCTCTGGCCTCTGCCGCAGTAAAGAAACATAGTGAGGTGAAGCTGCGCTGAGCATGAGCACAGGCCGAGAGCTCAACTCGGAAACCAAGAGAATGTGACTGGTGGCGTCCACTCTGCTGCCTTTGTCTGCCATTTGTCCTTCAGCCCTGTGTCTTCTCGATCCTTTGTGTATTAACTAACCACAGGATATCTATCTCTGTTAAACCGTCCAGGAGTTGAATCCCTCTGCTCTACATATAACAAAGAAAAGAAGCCGATGGATAGATAAACATTTTCTCTAAAAGCAGTAGTTGGAGGTTGGCACACGCGGAGAAACTTTCTCAGTAGAATTGGAGAAAAGACAAGTTCAGTTACACAGAAGTCGCACTCCTGCTTTTGCGGCTGGATTCTTATTAGAGACGGGGACAGAAACCTGCTATCAAAAATGACTGCTGACTGCTGCATCGATAAGCTCTGACGTTATCGGCTCTGCACTTAGTCGTGGAGAAATTAGGAAAATAGATTTCCAATTTACCATAGTTACTGGATTGAGAGATTTGTCTAGGATTAATTTTCTCAACGCAGATCCCTCTCTCAGCCTGTGTGCAAGACAGACAGACACACACACACACACACACACACACACACACAAACAAACTAAAAGTATCAGATCTATAAATCTGCACCAGCACCACACTGGGTGCACGTGACACGTGGACATCTGTTGTTGACACAGGAGCTGCTATATGAAGTTTCTGGAAGGACCATGAATAAAAGTAAGTATATGACCCTGAGGTATGAAGCCCTGCACCAACAATGAAAACGTTTGAACATGCTATCATCTTTTATGATATTTCCATGACAATAGCAAGACAAAGCCAAGGCGATGAACTTGATGCTGCTCCTGCGGTGGGATGTTTTCTCTCCATATTAACTCTTTGTCTGTGGTGTGTCCTTGTTCGTATGCGCCTCACTTAACAATTCCATCCTGAGCACTTAAGCACAAGTGAAAGCTCTCACATTGCACCAAGAGAAGAGAAATGCGAGTCAGCAGCTGAAAGCCCCGCACTGAATTAAAAATGATAATCGTGTCAGAGCAGAGGCGCGCATCTCAAGTCGGCGCTGACGAAACCAGGTGGTTAGTGAAGGCTGGAGCCTCCCACCTCCATCTGCGTCGCTCTCAGGCATAACGTGAAATGTACACATCGATCTTATACAAAGTTTTAGGTGCCATCACACGCACCCAAACATGCCTCTCGCGTGAGTCAAATTCCAAGTGACAGGTACGCAGACTGAAGAGTGAATGCAACGTTCTCGTCTGAGACAGAGAACAGCATTGCATGCCTATTAACCTGACCACTTTCTGGGTGATAGGGCAAGCATGCTGCAAAACACCAGCCCTCTGTAGCCAAAATGATTGTGGTTCATCCTGTGGCTCAACCACTAACCAACCCAAATTAGCACTAAATACAAAATATTTTGCTATTGTGAAACTGTGGCGGGACAAATTAGACCGTGGTAGACCACCACAGTCTGGCTTGGGAAATAAATTCAATTCTATTCTATGGGTGTTTCACCTGTTTCTCCATCTTATAGAGAAAAAAATCCAATCCAATCTGAAGACCTGTGTGTGTGTGTCCCCATCTCTCACTCTCACTTCACCAATCTTCTCCATCCTCCTACACCTGCAGGCTTCTGTTGGCCCTCTTACCACACTGAGTGTGCTCACAGTTTAGCAGCGAGGTGCATCAGATGAGTTTGCAGAGGAAACGAGACAATCCCGAAGTCAGACGCTGCACGGCGTCCCGCTGTCCTGCAGCCATTGACCTGTTGTCATGCACATAAATCTTTCCTTTCATTAACATCGGTCACACTCAATAAACCCACCCATGCTGGTGATAACAGCCTTGGTACAGATGAAATTACTGACCAGATGAGAAATGAAGGGGAAAAACACTGACAACAAACTGGAAATCAATCTTAACAAAGTCCTGCTGCCCCAGACTCTCTAATCTGCTTAAATTGTCCAGGATACACACACTCGAGATGTCAGGAGTAGGAAAGACTCATGGGTAAGTGATAAACACCTCCCGAGTCAGAGTGGTTATTAAAGCACTTTAATATGGAAAGTAGCAGGCATGCAATTGCATTAATTGAGTTCCGTTCCTCAAGTGAAAGAGTGTTTTTGTTTGCATATAATTTCTATTTAATATATTTGAAGTACTTTGCAGCAAATCCACGGTCTTCCGTTTCCGATCTGAACACCCAGCAGCTACACAGATGTATTGCCCGTTTGGAGTCATGTTCCATGCCAACTGTCAAATGCAGGGTCAATATTCACTCTCGCCCTTTTAGCTGTTTGCCAACTCCACCAAGTCCAGGTGAAACATTCTGCCCTTTAGCTGCTAAAGACTCTACGCACACTGGCTGCGAACCTTGTCTGTGGTTTGCTGGTCAGCAGTTGAGATTCCCAACAACCACCACATGGCAGAGCCATGAATCTAATCGGCAAGTTTCAGGTCGGAAATCTGATATGATTGGCGGCAATGCACCTACAAACTGGACGCCAACCAAACCAACAGAAGAAGAAGAGAGCTGAAGGAAGCTGCAGCGTCGGTCGATATTTCTCCGTGACCTCAAGCACTTTCACATAAACACTAATAACACATATGTTTATACATACTGTAGCACTCTATTGATCAGGGCTACATTAAGGTGATTAAAGCAAAGTGATGGTCGGGGGAAAATTGCTGCCGGTGTATAAAGAGAAGTCCGGCAGTGGATCAGGAGGCAGAGTGGACCATATATTCATAGCTTCGATCCTCTCCTGTCCATAAGTCAGGTCTTCAGAGAGGACGCCAGACGGCGAGCTGCTCCCCGGGGGCAACTCAGTGCCGTACAACGCCGCTCCTTCGCCATGCTAGAGCAGAATGACCATTCGCCTTGAAATGAAGGGAATGAAAAGTCCCAGCAGAATCAATGTGCTTCTTAAAATCCTGTCATTTGTGTTTCCTGGCCAAATCAGAAAAGTACGAGCAACACACTCACAATAAGCATCAGGCTGCTGTCGTGACAGCAGTCACGAGCCAAATAATGGATGGAAACAAGCAGAGACAATTACTTAACAGCTTGTCAATTCAGCCAGCCGACTGTTTTAATGGCTTAATCACGGCTGCATCTCCGCCCCCCCCTCCCCGATTACTCCCCCACCCCCACCCCCATGTGCGCCTCTCCTCCAATCTTTCTCTATTTGAAAATGATGACAGGGTGAGAGCAAGGAGAAAGCGGCGTCCCCGAGAAGCTGTAAATGAAAGAGGAAAGGAACAAAGAAGGAAAGAGGACAATGGAAGGAAGAAATAGAGAAATCCACTGAGAGCAAGAAGGAAAGAAATGGAGTAAAAGACAAATGCACAGAGGAGCGAAGAAGTAAAGAGTCAGAAGAAGAAGAAGAGAATGCAGGGAGAGGTAAAAGAGGGAGCCTGCCCCCCTTAGGGAACATGATTGTTAAAGATGGATCAAGTCAAAGTGTAGGGCTGTGGAAATAAAGCATTACGTTTTAGGGAATGAAGGAGGAGAGGAGATAAGGAAAGGAGGACAAGAAAGCCACAACAAAATATGAGAGATTGAAATGGAAAAAAGAGAGAGATGGGACAGAGAAAACAAAGAAGGGAGATGGATGAGAATAGATGGTTTGATTAAGCAAAAGAAGCAAAGTAATAAACTGAGGTTCTGGGGATAAAAAAAAAGAAGACAGGCGGGAACTCTTAAAGGAAAGAAGTGATGGGTAAAGGAAAGAAAAGTGTCTGAAAGGCTGCAGACAGAGAGTGAGACAGTGAGGGAGGAGGACACCTGGCAGATCTGCCTGGATGAGCCTCTGTCTCCTTCCCTCTCCCCCAAACAGCAGAGGGACACGCTGCATGTTTAACTCATGAACACGTGTATAAGCACGTGAATTCTCCCCAACAACTTTTCCAGCAAAGATTCGCATGGCCGTGAAGAAAGCTGCCGTCAAGAGCCTGTAAATGGCCGTCGATCAATCGCACCCGAGGTCGTGTGCCCATTTAACCTGCACAGGCTCATGTCACTAAAGACAATCATTTTTATTTTCGTTACACTTGTGATGTTCCTGATTGCTTTCTCCCCCACCCCACCCCCATCTCTCAATCTCTTTCCCACTCCCTCTTTGCCTCCCATCTCTCCTCTCTCCGCTCGCCCCAACAGGTCAAGGCAGGAAGCAGATACATTTTGGTTCTGCTGTAGAACTCTTCCAGTTAATGATGGATATTTATCTCGCCACAGTCTCTATACATTTATGGTCTTGACTTTTTTTTTTTGTTAAGCTCTTAATATCGAACCAAACTGAATACCTTTATTACATTCATTCAGGGATTTCTTTGAGCGACTTTGTTTAGACAAAATTAAAGTTATTAGCTCTTCACAGACGTAGCCAGGATCAGGGCAGTGGGGGGGCCATCTCTTTCCCATGAGGGGGAATACGCTGTTTATCTCAAAGGGATATTCAGTAAATAAACACATTTCCTCAGTATTATTGTACAGAGTCTGAGTCTGAGAGACTTCAATGCGTTCAAAATGGGTTTTGTTGTGTTAAATTAGTAGAATTTAAATACAAGGTACATTCTCTTCGTATAAAGACAGATGTACAAGCATACAGATGGAGACCCAAGGGCACAGTCTCACTCTTGTGCACAAATGCGCACGCACACAGACACGCACACAGATGCTGGCTCCTGTCCCCCTCTGCAGCCTCATCAGGGTTTAAAACAGCGCAGTGGAACACAGAGACATGGAGTTGCCTGGTGTTTCAAATACCACAGAGAGCTTGCAGACACTAACTAAAACACATGCACACTCGTGCGCACTTCGTCTTTATCCCATACTGTTTGGTTTCTTCCTCTCCAGCCCCTGGCCAATTCTCTATCGCATTTTTCTCCACAGTTACATCTTTATACCTGGCTGACAGTCCGTCTCACCTCTACGTCCTCTCTGCCTCTTCCTCCCTCTGTCTTTGCTCTTCTTGTCTCAACTACTTCCAACTACTACCTGAACAGAACACAGAGGTTTGTCCTTGATTACCCTCTTCACGTGCGCAAATGAATGAAGCAAAAGTCAAATCAGCTATAACCTGATCTACGTTAATTTAAATAGGTGGTGTTCTTGTTTTACTGGACACCGTGAAGTTGTGTGTGACCTCACAGTGAATAAAATAAAGCAGCGAAGACTTCACAAAATGAATTCTCATAAATCAGAACCTGGAGCCAGTTGTTCGGAGCCGGAACTCTGTATTCCAAAGGTCACGTGTAACCACTGCTGAAGGCCCTTCAGAAACACTCTGCACCACTGAGATAGTGGATTTACTGAGCAGCCCCTGTGGATTATACCCCACTGAGTGACTGCAAATGCTGGACTGGGCTCAGTTTGTGTCAGGTCCGGCCTTCTCTATTGTCAGAAATGTAAAGAAAGAAAAAAAAGACAGCGAATGTTGAGAAAATCGTCTGACTTGAGGGGCAATACAGCATCCTCCACTGAAGAAAATAAATGATATATATATAAAAACAAGAGCCACACACTGACATCTCTGCTAATGTGCTGATTGAAAACTATCAAGTTTGATTGATGTCTGGATTAATAACAAATGATGACAAGCTGAATGATGTCACTTAGTAGAGCTCAAACCTCCACCAAGGCCCAAAAGTGGGACATTAACAGATCTGTACACAGTGAGTATCGTGTTAAACAGCAAATCAGTTTGCAGCCATCAAACCCACAATGGCAAAACTAAGACAGAATCCACAGTTAGGCTTCATTTAACAAGAGCAGAGAAGATTATGTGAAAGCACAGAGGCACCAGGACTTGTCTGTGCCAAGGGCCCAATGCGAAGTTAAGGAAAGTGCCACAAGTTGCTCATTCGAAAACTGAAAAAAAAAAATAATTACAGCTGAAAAACTAAACAAGATCAGAATGTTTATTTGGATCTGCGCCAAATTTCACAACCTCGCTGATACTGAAACATGAGCCATTTTTTTTTCCCCAATCTTGAATTCGTCAAACATTACAGACTAACACATAAACCCGCCAACAAACAGAACCCCGACACTTGACACAAGCCGCTCAAAGCAGCTGTCCAAACCTCCACTGATGACTCAACTGTGATCACACTTTCACATTTCACTTACCATTAATACACGATGACGTCACGCCGGTTTATTGTGCAGGCTGCTGGACTTCTCTCTGCTGACGTCACGGGCGCAGCTGCGCATCCTCCTCCTCAGTAAATCCACAGACTGTGTGAACCCGTAATGATCACTGAAGACCGCGTGAATTCAACAGGAAGTGGTTTGCATGAGGTCAGCTGATCAGCCAGCCAATGGCTGAATCACGTCACCTGTCCGTGCTTTGCGTTTTTCAGTATAAAAGTCATGGGGTTTTAGTCATGTTTCATTTCACTGTTTGAATGGTGAATGAAAGAGTTCACATTTAATAAACTATAAATACAATTTAAAATAAGGGTCCACAGAGTATTTGCAGGAAATAAATCAGCCTGAGGCGTGTCCTCTTTTCAACTTCAGTTTTAAATGTACTTTATTTAGAAGGTGTGGTCCTGAACTTTCCTGGGGTGCAAGGTTATATGTATCCCTTTATCTACATAATATATATATATTTTTTAAAAAGTATATCGACCGTATATCGCATCTTGCCACCAAGATATATTTTTTTGGAATAAACTAATAAACAACTGTTATATTACCTACGAGTGAGCCTGTTGCTCCTTTTCACTTATACACACATCAGCTTGTTCTACATCATTATCCCTGCATTGAAAATTGTTTAAATGTCTCTGTAGATGAAACGATGGATAAAACCAGCCCATAGATGAGAGTGTGCGCACCGTTCCGTTCTCCAGATGACCTCCATCATGGTGCCAGCTGTGGCTGCTGGGAGATCTGTAAAAAGCCACTCCAGAGAAGCTGGTGTCACGTAGAGGGCACGCAAATCCCCCCCCACCCCGAGAGCTGACGACTTCTGGTTTCCACTTTAATGGTGCAGCAGCTGTGGCGGCGTCATACGCGGTGCCAGCATCGCTCCTGACTGGCGACCAACGCGAGCTAATGAGGAGAATCAACAGTGGGAGCGAGCGCGGCGTGATCGCAGTCACCTGAGGCCGCTCGGAGGCGGGAACGGAGCCAGGCATTAGCTTCATCGGGACAGGTGTAGTCGAGACAGCCAGTTAAACGGCAGTCTGTAAAAGCATCCAGACAGCGGCTCGACATGGAGGTATTAATGTGGAATTGCTCATTAAATCGGCCATGTGTTCCTGCATCAGAGGCTGGGGCTCATGTGCACCATGTGCTCCTGTTTACACCCTCAGCTATTTTTGTGAAAGTGAGAGGTAATTACACATTTTACCACCATTAGTGGTTGAAACACGATGTCAGTGGTCAAGGGAACGATATCGAGTAATGTGTTGTGTTTTATTTAGTTTTTGTTTTTAAGCTGTAACTGAGTGTAACCTGGGTGATTTCACCTCTTTGGAGAACTGCAGTGTAGTTTTGTGCCTGTGGGGTGAAGTCCTTTCATTTGTCCCCCCCATCAAGACACTTGCAAAGGGACAATGTTTGAAACCAACTTGAAAAAATATCCTCATGTAGTGGTGCAACCACTTTCCCCCTGTAAGTCTAGTAGGTGTGTGTGTGTGTGTGTGTGTGCTTTCATTTAATCTGCCCACTCGACTGTATATACAATTAAGGTCTGATCTATAGCGGTGGCGCGCCCTCCAGGTGTGTTCTGCATGTGAAGGTGACCTCAGTGGGTTCAGATCAATAGTGGGATTTATCTGAGCGAGCCAAGTGCAAGCTGTGTTCATGTGGCTCCTAGATAAAAATTAATGAAGTGAGAAAATCCTAAAACATTTACAGAAGCCACAGTTCAACCCTGGGAGAACAACGGGCCATTAAGAAGGCACCGCAGATGCAAAGAACATACTGTACTTTGTTCACGGTACAGGGATGTCAAAATAAAAGAGCAATTTAAGTTCTGTGAAACACTGAACGCATTATTTCCATTACGAGCAGCAGAGAATGGCTGTTGATGCAGTACACAGCCCTAAGTGCGGGTATGTGCTTTATGGGCGCCGCTTGACTTTTAAATAACATTGTTGTTCAATCATAAGCTTTAAACTTGGTTGATTCCTTAATTTTTTCTCTTTGCATGATCAAGGTTTTTTAATGAAACATTCCAACTGATGTAATTTAAAACATTTAATTGGAGATTCTACATTATTATCCGCAGCTGATTTACCGGCCCTAAACTATCCCACTCTTCTTCCTCTCTTCACTTTCCTCTTATCCATTCATCCGTCTCATGAGCACTCTCTTAACATATTATAGCGTCTGCCGCGAACGCTGGAGGGCTAAAGAGACGGGCGACGAGCTTAATGTGCAGCTGATGTTTAAACGGCTCCTAACAGGGCTGCAGACCACTCGTAAGGTCAACTGCACTCAGATCAGCCACATCAGAGTCAGTGTGTTTTATGCCTCTAAAAATGAGCCGTTTAGCTTTTCGCCAGATCAATACAGTTCAACTTTAACTTTTGCTGATGTCCCTATTCTTCTGTGTTCGATTTGCAGTTGTTGCCCGAGAGGCTGAGCTCAGGACGAGGCAGTAACAGCGGTGTTTGGACACAAAGTGTTGGAGGTAGATTTCACTTGTTCAGTCTGGACTCGTGGGCTCGGTGCTGGGCTGCAATTGTTCACTGGAGCGTTCAGGATAATTGTTAACGCGTGGAACCACTGCACAAATTAGACTTGATTCAAGGGAGCTAGAGATGTTGGTTAAACTTGCCTGAATTAATTTCCTGTGCGTGTGGGTCTTCTGTGCTCATCTTGAAGTTGAGCTGACGTTAACTGCAGTCACCACATCTTTGTACTCAAAGGAATGAAGAACATTAAATTGTGCCTCATGGATGGAGAGAGTCAAAGAACTGGTACATAAATGTAGTTTTGTTGCAGTAGCTGCAGCATATTCTGAGCAAACTTTGCTGCCTTGAATCTTTATATAGCCCATTTGAGGGTTAAAATATTGCAGCTGTAAAAGATCACAATAACACTCCAAGCTACAATTAACAATTAATTTTATTAATATTTTAATTAGTTAATTGATTTATTCATATTACAGAGAACTGTACGTGTGCAAGGGTAATGGAAGAAAGGGAAAGTTAGGGATAGATATGTTAAAGTTTGTTCACGGAGGGGAGGGTAGCTGAAGGGAAAAGAGGAGAGAGAATATTAGGGTACAGTGGGATAGGATTACATGGGGATAGGTTTAGATTGGCGTGGGATAATATTCAGGTATAGGATACGATGGACATGGGGATAGAAAGGTTTTTGAAATGGACATAAAAACGGCGTGGGGGATAAAAGACTTCCTGAGGCTTATCCTACAGAGAAGATGTGAATATTTCCCCATAAAGAATAGGTGGCGTGTCAATTAAAACTATATTTCACCCGTGTAAAATCACTTCACACTTTATATCACAAAGAGAGTTTGTCAAGTCCTTTCTAACTTTGTTCAGGTAACTGCTAAATAATGTTTTATTATTATTATGTTATTATAAGATGCACACATAGGGACACTTTCCTCCTCAGCAAGGACACTAATAGCGCCCACTTAGATCAAGGGTCCTGCAGAGAAGTAAACAGTGTGAGTAACAGCACATCATGCGTTGTGTGAGCCTGACCATTTAAAATAATAGCAGCGGAAATGTTTCTATTTAATACTGACAGTTCAAAATGTGAAGGGACTTTCAGACAAACAGAGGTTAAAAGCATTGAGTCAACCGAGTTGTTTAATGGAATTTGTCTTCCAGCTCTTACCCTCCGTGACTCAAAGTCCACAACTAAAAACAATGCCGCACACAGAGGTTCATTAAGGCACGGAGAACCAATTGGCCACGCTATCGTTTTCCCGATAGAGCCAGCTAACCGCTGCTTTGGGTGATTATAGATTTATCTATCGCTGCTTCCTCCTCAACTCTTCACACATCACCGACTCTTGCTAAATGTTTCCCTTTGGGGATGTAGCAAGAGAAGTTGATAAATCGTACTTGTGTGCGAGAGGCTTTTAACTGATCTCTTTGAATATATCTGGCCACTGAGTGTCACCGGAGCGTTGCCAATGGATTTCTCTCATTATGACTATGTCAATATTGTTGTTTATTATGCTCATACTTTGTGTAGAGTCGTCTAAAACTGGGTAGTCCTACAAAGATTAAATATCTTCTTTTCAGCGGAGATGTGGCAAAAAAAGGAAAGAATCGATAACAGCAATAAAAGCTGCAGCCAAAAACCATAAAGAACTAGAATGGTACTCAGTCGCGCACCAAGGCCAAACAATCCAGCACATGATTGTTCTGTTGTTATCAAATATAAAAGAAAAAAAAAAGGATTTATGAATTGAAAAAAACATGAGAAAGTAACTTAACTGATTCCACCACTATTTTAAAGATAACGATCATATCAAGCTTTATTTAAAAAGCATCTATCTAATATCAGATGTTCAAATGTGGCTTTAGTCTGTTTGGGGAAGGGAAATATAAAAAACTGTGCAGTTCAAACAGCTCACGAAGAAAGGGTTTCATTCTCATGAAAAAGTCTCTGATCTCGATTTAGTATTTTAACATTGGTTATGTTACTGAAGGAAGGTGAAGGCAGCTCTCAGGATTATGTAATAATGACAACCTTATTTAGATTTTTTTTTTTCTCTGCAGCAGAAACACTCAACCTCCTTTTGCTCCTGCTCTGCCTTCGCCTCCATTATGAAAATTATACCTCCTCCTCCACCCCCTTCCTCCCCCCTATCGCCACCACTTTTCCTCCCCTGCTCTGTGGCTGCCGTGACGGCCTCCCTCATAACTCTTCCTGCTATATGGCCGCCGTCAGGTGATGAAATGGATTCCTTGACCAGAGCAGGGCCTGGCAGTTGTTTTAGTGTTTGGGTTTTAGCAGAACGATAAAGCATCGCCGGCTAACCCCGGCTGACAGAGAGCTATATCTAATAGGCCTGTCCCTCTTGTGCCAAATCGCTCGCTGCATTTCAATTAAGGATTTTTCTGCAGTGAAAAAGCCAATATGAGACGGAGTGTGTGTGAGCCTCCGTTAGTGCTACATGTGCACACACAGGGAGGCTGCTGTTTCTGGTAAGAGGTTACAAGGGTGAGATCCAATAAAACAACCAGCTTGGAGCTGCTGGGTTTGTTTTAGCTGCAGTAGTAATAAAGCTTTAGGTTGCCAGTCAGACGCTCAGTGGGTCCACTGCTTCACAAACAGGTATGTTAATGGGAAGGTTATCCTGTCATTCCGCATTTGCCTCCTCACGTCCGTGCCCCGAGGATAACGTCAAGAGATGATGCATTTCCCACGTGAGCCATGAAAGCAGCT
This sequence comes from Pseudorhombus dupliciocellatus, assembly GCA_016785235.1. Classification (NCBI taxonomy): domain Eukaryota; kingdom Metazoa; phylum Chordata; class Actinopteri; order Pleuronectiformes; family Paralichthyidae; genus Pseudorhombus; species Pseudorhombus dupliciocellatus. The sequence goes on from JAFBJW010000457.1 coordinate 266,742, forward strand.
CAAGCATTTGCAATTTGGTGAAGCCTGATTGAATTTGGGAGGAATGTTGGAAGCTTGAATCTCGAAGAGTCATTCCACTTTTTTAATCAATCGACTTTATTTGCATAGCTGAAATTGCAACATTGCAATTTGTCTAAAAGGGCTTAACGCTGCATCCTCTGCCAGTGACCCCTCAGCAGTAGGGTGAGGAAACACTTCTCCCTGGTTGGAGAGAAGTGCCTCATTTAATATAGCACATAAAACAGCAATATTTAAAAATATACTATAAAACAAATGGTGGAATGGATAAATAATTAGAGCATTCATTTATTTTCATAGTGATTATTTTCATCACAATACTGTTACACCCCTCACCACCATTAGAAGACCACCGCCCCATAAACAAGTCTCACAGTTTCTTTGTTTTTGTTTCCCTTTACATCGAGTCGTAACAGTGAGCTGATGCAGTAAGTTGTTTCTAAAGGGAAAACTTATTGGATGCTTGCATAGTTCAGCAGCTCTCTCTCACCTTATTCCTCTCCTCTCCTCTCCTCTCCGCCTCACTTAACCTTCATTCTCTCTCTTCTTCTGATCCAGAAAAGCTTTATCCTCTGTACCTTCTGTTCTATTGTGCAGTGACAGCACCCTCATCAAAGTGAAGCAAAGGGCGAGGAAGGGGTTCGGCTTCCAGTACAAAGAGCAGACGCTGCAATGTCGTGCGTTTTGTGTGTGTGTGAGTGTGTGAGTGTGTGAGTGTGTGTTTGTTTCAGTCACAACGACCAGAAGAGTGAAAGTGATTGTATTTTCTTCAGGCCTTCTGTCCCATTTATAACTGTAATAAGCTTAATGCTTATGTACAAAATTGTAAAGTATCTCATAAGGAGGGAAAAACACACAGCACAATCAATAAAAGAAGTCCAGCAAAACAATACAAGTAATAAAAATGAAAAATGAACGTAGCCAACAGCAAGGAAAACATGGGAAAAGGAATAGATACTGTTTGATATTAATCATAAAGTCATTATGTTTATAAAATTGATCGTGCTGATGATTTGTGGCTGTTCAAATACTTCAGAGGAGTGCAACGTGTCACCGTGAGATATCGCCTTTATTAAGCTATGGAAGATGTGAGACTTCTGGTGTCAGCGATGGTGACAAATCTTGATTTGAAAATCAGGTGCAACAGAAGGTCCAGCTTTCAGAAGATAACTAAGCTAATATGGAAGCCACTGTAAGAATGCAAGTGTTGTTAAAAACCAGAAAGTGACAGTAGAAGAGAGAGGAGCATCATGGGTAGGTGTCCCAGGGAGTCAAGGTCTACAGCAGCCGGACTAGTGGATGGTTCAAGGCAAGCATGAGCAGCCAGTGGGTCTCCTTTCCATGTTCTTGTCAGGGAAAGCGCAGCATTATCCTGAATGAGGGATGGTCAACAAAACCTAAATCAAACATACTTTAAGACTTTTTAAGAAGAGCATTATTTTTAAAAAAAAGTTTGTTGCTGAAGGTCAATAAGAGAAAAACAGTCTGAATAAATTCCAGGTTTTTCAGCTGTTGCTGAGGTGTAAAGATAAATCATGTGGGCAGGAGGTGATGGATTATGTGTCCAATAAGTTAAACCTTACAATTTAAATTAGTTACGACTGTTTTCCCAAAGCAACCATATTTACATTATTAGCTTGAAATCACTACTAGGGAACAGGAGAGGCAGGAAGGGCAAGGAACACAACACCTCTAATTCCTCTTTTGCAGCGTGTTCGCCACAATGGAATCCCAGGCCCACTGTGTATGTGGGCAGATTGAGTAACTCTATTCTTCCTCAGCAGTTGGAACAACAGGTTGTATTTTTCCTCCTTTTATTTTAAAAGCTCACATTTAAATAACGTAGATGTCAAGTAGAAGTCAAAAAATTACAACTACCAGTTCTTTACAAAACCCACTCTAATTAAAACATTGCCCTGACAGAGAACACGGTGTAGGCTAATGTGCAGACATTAATGAGTACTACAGAACTAGTCGGCTAATTATCCAAGAGCAACATGTCAGATCTCCCACAGAACCATCTTAGAGATACTTTCATCGCCCTCAGCAAGGACTCCGCCACCGAATCCTCTCCATCTCTCCCTCTCTCTCTCTCTCTCTCTCTCTCTCTCTCTCTCTCTCTCTGTCAGAAAACTTGGATCGGTGTAATAAAAGCCTGGAGGCAGAAATCTCTTCCAGGGGAGGATAAAAGCACAAGAATGTTTCCTGCAAAGCTGAGAAGTACTGTGGAGAGCAAGCCTAATGCAGGAGAGCCAATTAAAGCATAAAATGAGACGTACCTAAAAGTGTATACACACACACACACACACACACACACACAGATACCCTCTCCCTCTCAGCGATGGAAAACAAACATGCTACAAACAGTTGCTCTTCATGTTGGTTCGGTCCAATTCTACATTCTATAAATGTATCTAATCACTCGATGTCATTTATCATACACTTTACACTGAGCTAATGGAGTTTGGTTTCATGGGAATTGAAAATGAAATTAAAATTTTAAAGCATTGATTTTTTTTTTCTGTTTTTTATAAACAGTGACAAGGTTATTGAATATGTCTCTGGTCTCTTTCCTTGTTACAGCTCCACAGTTGACGTTCAAACCACACAGTAAACCCCTGTTGCCTGATAAAGGTTTTGCACCAGAGTTTTGAAACATGGTTTTGGGGAAACACTTGCATCACTGCTGCCAGGAGCTCCTGCAGTTAGTAAGATTTTGAAACGGACCCCTGGTTGCCTATCAGAGGCTGAGAGTGGAGGATCAAAGTCGTCAGCAGCAGAGAGTGGAGGTCTGAGAGGGTGATGGAGCTGCAGAATGCAGCTTGAAGGACAGAAAGAAGAGGCTAATGGAGAAGAGGCAGAAGAACAAGGGGAGGATTGATAGAGAAACAACAGCAAAGAGAGAGACAAAATGGAACAATAATGAATTGCTCCAATCCAAAACCATCTGAGAGGAAGGCAGACAGTCAAAGATTTAAAAGCCGGGTTTGATGGATAGAATAATTCCCTCAAGAAGAGAAAAGATGGAGAGAAAAAAATCCGAATGACAAGGGCTGACAAAATGTTCGGAGAGCAGAGGGAGGAAAATAGCACAAAAAAGCAGTGAGACGGTGACAAGAACTTTGAAGAGGACTTGAAACAGTCGGCATAATGAAGGATCTAATGTGCAGAAAACCTTGAGACGTCAGTGCTTTCAACTGCCGGTCTGAGCTCATTGCTGAAAGGGACAGGTGCACTTAAAACGTCTGGTTTGAAGATATTTAAAAAGAGATAACTCATATCTCTCTGATTTTATTGTCACGGCTCATTTAGCAAAGTCCAGGTTGGAGCCACCAGCCTGCGAGCCATCCTTGAGCCCAGTGCGAAATCAGGGGACCGGTTAAAACCAAACAGTTTTGGGTCGATTGCCGGACTTTTACTGCTGATTGTGATTCAGGTCACATCGAGAACAACAGACACTTCACACTGTACAAAAGAGCCCAAGAGGTCGTCTGTGCCAACGCCTGATTAAAGCCTACAGTCATCTTCAGTTGTTAGGTGACCCCTGTTTCATCTGGCAAATATATGCATTTACATATAAACGTGAATTAGGGTTATATATTATATATATATAAATATAAACATTACAGCTGTGGAGGTTGAGATATGATAACAGCAAACACTTCACACCGGGCGCCATTTGCTATTTCGCATGTGATCCTGGTCAGTGTTGTTGTTAAGATGGATCCTCAACCATAATTGGCTCAACCTCAAATCAATGAATGAAGAATAGAACAGCTTTGGGCAGAGTGCATGTCCTAGTTCACTGCTGAATGGAAGACACTTGAATAACAATAGTCATGGCCAGTCTTACCCACAGTCTATATAAACCAAACACAACATGGACACAGACAAACTCTTTCGTCTTTCTCCTCCTCTTCACAGTGTTTTTTTTTTTTCTAATTTGTTCCTTTAAACTTTTTCTTTCTCCAGTTCTCTGCCTCTCTGACACCTCACTGAGCCTCTCACTCTCCGCAGACCATAAAGATGATGGCCCCTGTACTTTCTTCTGAGCAGCGAAGAAAAGACCTTCCACTTTTAATGCCAGCCAAGCAGAAGATAAAGAACAAGGGGCGGTTAAGCTTTGTCAACACAAAGACACAAAACTCTCAGAGATAAAACAGAATGGAGCAAACATAAAGCCTCAACTGTGGATATAATGCGGCGGCCCTCAGAGACCCTGGGCCATGAAACTCACAGACAGGAAATTAAATATAAAGGAAGCTGCACGAGGAACCCAGGCCCCTCTCGAGGTTCTCAGAGGTAATGAGAAAGGAAGATACGCTTCTCATGCTTGTATTTCCATTTAGGGCTCCATTTGGAGCTATGAGCACCAGCTCACGGTGCTGTAAGAGACGCAACCAAAGCCTGAATGAATCCCCGAACATCCGAGACACAGAATCTCCAGAAAACACACTTTCTTTCATTTTAGAGACATGATCAGGCAAGTGTCCAAGTCAGGTGCTCCAGAGATTTTACAAAAACTTGGAGAAAATGTCAGAGTGAGACCTCATGAGAATACGGGGAATATGTGGACAAACGAGTGGACGTGTTGATGACGTTTCTGATATGCAGCGAAATTCAAGGAAACAAAAAGATAACAAACGTCTCAGGAAGAGAAGTCGAATTTAGTAATGGAGAAATACAAGATTCTGTTAAATTTTAAAGACATTTGAGAACTTTTGGTGATGAGGGCAAACACCAATGTTGATATGCTGCAACGAATTAGAAAAATCAAATATCTGGAGTGAAATTCCTACATCATATCTGGCCTCCAGGCTCCACCCCTCCCCTGAATGTTCCTGTTGCTGCGAACACGTCTGACCTGGATAATCTCCCACTGTGTTCTTCATATGGAAAAGGTGAACGTGGGAATATTTCATGTTTCTGAGCTGACGTGTGAACAATCTCACTTTCTGGATTGTGGCTGAGGAGTTAGTGCAGTGCAGAGCCGACAGCAGAAAAGAAGCAGCTCACCGCAACATCAAACATGACTCTTGCGTGTGTCGCACCAACACTTTGCACTGGCTCCTTTTTCCACAGGATACAGTGTGAAACTCCCACCAGGCTTGGAGTAATGAGAGCCACAGGCTGAAGCCGTCAGTGTTTCATTACTAAAAGTGATGCTGCAGCTTTTAGCCCCACAGAGTCTTTGGCCATGCACCCTGCACCAAGCGGACTCACTTATACACTCGATATATATTTATTCTTGGTTTCTTTGGCAAAAATAAGATCAAATAACATACAGTATTTGGTGGAAAGCATCAATAATCACACACACAGCTGCACTGTAACCACACTGATGGCTCCAGAAATAGGATCAGTTGGGGGTGAAGGGCATCCTGGTGGGAGCTGAAGATGGAAGATAGATACTCATTAACCTTCCTTCCCCAAAAGTAATTTTCCAGAGTAAGCAACAAAAACAACATGAGATTCCGTCCTGGTATCAGAAACCAGACCCAGCGTCTTACATAGGGACAGATTCTGTGCAAAAATTGAATTGCAAGTCCCAGACTTTGATTCCCCTTTCACCTCCGTGTGTAAAACACTATGTCCGACCAGATTGTTAGGCACAGTATCTGGTGAGCAAACCTGCTGAAAGCCTCGGTGGAGCAGCGTACAGCAGCGTACAGCAGCCGGGAGGCTCGATCACATGATCTGATCTCTACAGCGTGTGCCTGGATAAGCCCCGGACTCAACCTCGGCTGTTTTATCTCTTTCACCTCCAGGTCTCCTGCCGCTCGATATATCGACGCCTTTTTTGTGATAAAAACAGATACCCACGGAACAGGGGATATAAGAACCGGGCCAATCTAATCCCGCCAATTCTGAAAATACAGAAATTAATACAGAAGAGGCCGAAGAGGTCGGTCAATATTTGTCAAAATTGTCTTTGATGGATAGCTTCGTGAAAGCAATGGGATTCGCCAAAAGAGGATTCCAGCTGTGCAGATTATTCCCAGAAACCTGTGCAATATATACTGGTTTTATATTGGTGTTAGTTTATATATCTGACCATGGGAGGGATATAGTGATCTGTGTTTCTCCTGGAGAGGAATATTTTCTGACTATAAACCTGCTGCTGGTGAAGCCCTGTGGTGATGCCTTTTGCAAATATTCAGCAAGTATTCTACAAATCAACGACTTCTTCCACGAGTTGCTTTTTTGGCCCATTAACCGTCCTTTCACCAGGTTTACAAAAAAATCTGAGAAGCCATTTAGGGACAATCAAACAAAGAAACACACAAACAGATGGACAGCGGGAGAAATCCTAACCTTGTGGTGAAGGTCATAATTCCTGAAACATTTAGAAACAATTTTAATAATAACAGGAATATGTGTTGTGTATTGTAAAAGTGTAATAGCCTTGTATTTTTGTGTGATCACTGATAAAAGAAATTTTAATTCTAACCTGCAGATATGCAATTAAACTTGATCCATTTATAATGACAACATTTTCATAAAATTCAACAAATTATCGCATGTGAGCTTTTTGCTCTGAGGAATGTTGTTCTCTTGAAAATTAGATTTCTTATGAACCTTATGCAGTCCTTTTCAAAAGCCACTGGATAACCATCGTCAAAGATTCCCAACCCTCAGTGATGTGAAGTGTGGGCAGATTTTCCAGCTGGTAGATTCATTCATTTGCTGCCGTCTTTCAGACAAAACTTTTGTGCAAATATCCATATCTTATCTGCTGATGACAATGCCACGGGCAGCCGAGCACTTCCTGTTTTTATAGTTTTCATCCACAGCTTTTACATTGATGCCGCCCCAAACAGATGCTGTCATGCAGCGTGACCTCTGGTTAATACGCTGGTAGGAGTTCACGTTCTACAAGAACAGACATTGTGATCATTGTAATGACAGGGGGTGAAGGGGATGGAAACTGTGACATCACCTCTGCATCATTAAATATGGCAATTCAAAACAGTTAAAGCAACAGAAAATGTAAATTTTAGCCCTAGAATTTGGAGAAAGTTTCCTTTTTCTGTTCCTCTCCATGGAGCTTTGTTGAGTCTTAATCAGGCCTGGTGAGTTGAAGAGTAATGAGATCAGTGAAACAGATTTAGAGGTCCTTAAAAAACACCATTTATCTATGATATATTTTATATGTTTCAGAGAAAAATATGAAGAACATACATAGGTCTTGATTTATTTGTTACCGCAGCAGCTCCTCTGGTTTCTGAAAGCCAGGTATCATGGGTAATATCCCCTGTCAGGATGTGTTTCAGTTCAGTGAGTGGGACATTGATAGGCTTTGTTGTTTCTCCACATGGACACCTCTCAGACTCGGTGCTCGTGAGAATGGATCACCACATGTAGCTGCAGGGAGCGCTGTTGCTCAGTAATGCTCACATAGTGTCTCTTTAATACATTTTAGGTGAAAAACTATTTTAGTTGAATAAACATTGTTGGGATGAATTCATTGACGTGTGTTTAAATGTGTCAGCGTGTATAAATCCAGAATTTATTAGAACATATTCTGCTCAAACAACAGACTGCGACAACCATTAATCAAAAGTAGACAGTTAAAGATATGCGTGTGCCTAACTCAGTGCCTCCCTCTCTCTCGCTGCCTCCATCTGTGTTGTCAATCTCTTCTGTTTAATACTTTTAAACGACAGACATGGCGTGATACACTTTTTGTGTTAAAAATTCCCATCTGCTGTTGAGCATCCATCTCACTGGTGTCGTGTTCTGAATATAAGACACACACACACACACAGGGAGTGTTTTTTTCCACCCTCTGGATTAACCACGGCACATACCGCATGCTTCCAACCACACGCTGTGAGGGAAATATTAAATAGTTGCAGAGTTTGTTCAGCTCAAACTCTCCTTTATTATGCTGTCATTATTTGTGTCACACTGAGAGAAACAAGCTGAGGAATACCAAATTTGAAAATTGCATTTTTATTAGTGCGGGAGGTGCATCCTGGCTGTGTTGTCTCTTGCTCAGAATACAATAAAAGTTTTTAGAGGACACAGTAGAAAACACAGGTTTGAGTGAGCTGCTTATTTGTGTGTGCACACTGCCTCCTTGTGGCGAAGTCACTTACTAAACCAAACGTCAAAGGAAAAGTTTTGATCCTTGAACCCATCATGCTTCTGCAGCTGCTTTTTCCCTGTCAACCTCTGCCAGAGTGAATGTGGCAGATTCCTGTAGGCCTGTCAAAACTGTTTACCTCAACATTTACCACATAAAGCACTGGACTGCAGAAGCCTCTCTACCTTAAATACTTTGGATTTCAAACAATTCTTGGGAGAGGAGGTTCGATTTATCGCTTGGACTGGACAAATATGAAAGATAAAGGAAGGACTCTGTACACAATTTGTGCTTTATTGACAAAAAAGATTGCACAGTTTCTACTGTTGATTGCAAGAGCTGTCATCTCCCACCCTTGGCCCATATTCTACGATGGCACGGTGCAAATCGCATTATCTATCTACCCACTGAATACCTCGTTTGCAGACAAGACAGGTGGAAACAACTGAGAGAAGGTGACAAAAAGATTGATAACGAATATGAGGATTCATGTAGCGGTTGCATTGATTTAACTGAAGGCAAGAGACCGCGACAACAAAATCGTGCTTGAGAATTTTAGGCCACACAGAGCGTGCAAAAAAAACAAACTGATGAACGGAAACAGTCCACCCACGTACTTTAACAGAAGGTAACTATGTAAAACAAAGGTCGCCTTTTTTTTTGCCACAAAGATGATCAAGAATGGTTGATGGAGACTTCACCGAAGTCATAAAAAGCAAAGAGGGCCAGCCCCAGCATTTCTACACAGCAAAATCTGGGCAGAAGAAGAGAGACCATATCAGACAAGTTAAATATAAACTGATGAAAAGATGAAAAGTCTGGAAATAAAAAAAAGCTTCTCCTTTACACAATCAGTAAATGGTAACCTGAACTTAATACAGCATCTATCCTCTTTCAATGGTTTCATCATGTAAACACACCCCTCAAGCTGAACTTGATGCCTATTGCCATCATGAACTTTAAGTTTAAGTTAACAGAAATGCTAAAAGTTTTTAAAGAATCACATTAATTTGAAACACTAATTTCTTAACTTTAAATCAAATAACCAAATGTTTATTGTAGTGTAGTCCCAGTTAAAGCAATGCTTGCTTTGCCTGAAGTGCTTTTAAAAACAGGCATCTGAATCATTTCTATCTTGGCAACTGACAGAAAATCTTCAATGATCAATCTTGGGGAAAAAAGTCAACCGGTATAATTCTGCATTATATTATAAACTATAGCATGTAAATCTTCGTACTCTTATTCTGATTATTAAATTATATTAAGACAGAAATGGAAGAAGGAAATAATGGTAAAGGGATCATAAGGCTGATAAATATATTAAAATCAACGTAGAAAAAGTATAGGAATAAGATATGAAAAGTTAATAAACTCTTCCAACAACAAAAAAATCCTGCATATAATTCTACCCAAAAGACACCAAACACTCCTTATTACCAACTGGCCCATAAAACAAGAGAAGCATCTATCCAGCTCCAGGGCAAAGCACAGCGTCATGACAACGCAACCGGCCGGGGAGAAGGACGGCCGCTTGGTTCTGAGCAGGTCTGGATATTAACAATGTGGATCAAAATATGTAGTCTCGGGTCATCTTAAGGGACGGCATGGCCTCGTTGACATTCTGATCCAGGCGGTGATACTCCACATTGTTGCGGGAGCACAGGCTGTCTTTCCAGCGCCGACTCTGAGCTAAGAGGAAGATCTGAAAAAAAAGAAGGGAGAATTTAAGATAGAAATCTAAGGAATGTGTGGGTGCTGAGCAAGTAAAAATATATTTCTTGTTAACAGGTGAGAGAAACATTGAGAGACTACATAATTGGAATCAACGCTGCAGCTCTAAGATTCCACACTAGTTGTTTTTTTTTTTTTATTATAAAACCCTCTTCAGAGTCGAAGTCCTTAGGTATTCAACAAAACTCCTGGTGGTTTGAACCATTTCATCTGTAGATTAATATCCTGGTGAAAAACACGCTGTCTGTATTTTTGACTTTCTGGAGGGGCGAGTTCTTTTTCTCCGAGTAAGGTTTTATAATTTAAAAAGAAAACAAACAAAAAAAAAAAAACAAGTGTTGAGACTATATCTTGAGTTTTATATTTACATAAAGCTGCATTTGGAAACAAGAAAAAAAATCTTAACTATACAAATATTTAAAAGCAAGTGTTACTCCAATCCCCCTGAACCGACCGGGCTCGCCAATGGTGGCTATGCCAACACTCACCTTCCTCTTGTTGTGATAGGTGATGTAGATGATGGCCACCAGGAAAGCCAGGATGACCAGATGGAAGAAGAAGTGTGAGTCCTCATCCTCCGTGTTATAGTCTACTTCCTTGTAACGTGGCACCTCCATCCTGTCTGACTGCTGGTGCGTGTTCGGAGCGTGGTCTTTGTTATCAACACCTCCATTAATGTAATCGTTGTCGCTGTTGTCCATATTGTCATTATTATCTAGGTCGTCGCCTTCTCCGTAAGTTGCGTCATCTTCGTCATCGTCTTTGTCATCCTCATCTGGGTAACCATCTAAATCGATGGGGGGTTCTCTGTCAGTGGTCTGCAGCAGGTCGGGTTCAGTGTCCAGCTCTGTGGCCGGGTTCAATACTGTGGGGAGTTTAGTGTCAGAGGCCGGTGGCTCTGGTTTTTCAGTTACAGGTTTGGTTGGTTCACGGGCTTTCACTGGGGTGGTGCTGACTTCTGTGGTAGAGGCTGCAATGCTTTCAGTAACAGCGGGTTCATCTGTAGCTTGAACGACGACTGGGTTATCTGCATCTGTATTTTGGTCATCAGTGCTGACGGGTCCTGGCTGAGGGTTATCTGCACCTGTTTTTTGGTCATCAGTGCTGACAGGTCCTGGCTGAGGGGTATCTCCACCTGTTTTTTGGTCACCAGTGGTGACCAGTCCTGGCGCATCTACAGAGGTATCCATGATGGTGATATCATCCAGTTTTGGGTCAGTGACAGATGTTTTGTCATTTTTGTTCGGTGGTGTTTCTGTTGGTACAACGTTATTGCCAACAGGTGTTTCATCAATTTTGGTTTGTGCTATAGATGTGTTGTTTTGTTCAGGCGGGGAAGTGGCTCCCTCACTAGGGTTCTTGTTCAGGATGGTGGAGTTCTGAGATGTAGTTGCCTTATTATCTACTTGATCTGTGAAGTAAGAAGATAACATTATGCATGAGGTAACTAAAATGAGGATGACAAAATAACATCTTTCACTTAAAAATATTAACTTTAGAAGACTGAACACTCAAGAAAATAGCCCTTTTCAATCAAAGTGGGAGATTTCACTTTATACTTTCCAGCTAATGACGCAGCTGGCACTCACTCAACAGATACTTATAACACACTGTGATCGCACCAGCACCAACAACCAGGGAATGAGCTGAAAATGCTCTTGGGCAAAGCAGTAAACATTCCAGCAACTCCCAGTGGGTAATTGTACTGAACAGCCACTTGTTTGTGTGTGAGTGTGAGAAAACATGCCCTCCTCCCATGACCACAATCAACAATGAGATATGATGTTGTGAGAGAGTAATGCTTCTTAGAAACCATGTGATGAGTTATTGCGTATAATACTGTTATTCCACCATATCATTCAATTTTATTTACTGCAACATATTTTGCTTAAACATATTTCATTAAGTCTTGAGCCTGTTTATGAAGTTTAAGTTCTGACCTAATGTTATCACATTCATAATAAAACATGATTTAGATTTTAAAAAGTACACAAATCAGTCACTGCTTGCACCTTTAAATGAAAGTTGAAGTTATTTCTGTGCGTTTGGCCGGTTTGCTTGAATCAATGATTCCATTGAACCGTGTGTCAACATTATTACATCCTGTGGGACAGGAGGCGTTGCTAAGGACTGGGGGATAACACTAGGGACTTGAAGTGCAGAGCAAGACGAACACACAAGAACAAAGGGACTATTCATATCCATGGAGCACAGGCAGCATAATTAATCATTGGAGAACAGGAGATCTTTGTGGCAGTAACAGTCATGGGCTTTGCAGCAGTGCACAGTGAATTCTGAGATTTAAGACCAGGCAGCTGGATCACACCTGTGAAATGTCACAATACTAATGAAAAGCATGTTCATGTGTAACATGTTCTGAAATCACATATCTCATTGAAAGTGACAAATAGGCTTCCTCCTCTAAGAACTAGCTCGCTGTTGGCTCTTGAGTCAGCATTGCATTCAGACTCCTGTGATATGGTTCAAATCAATTCCAGCACTAGTTTACTACAAATAAACTGAGAATAAACCACTTAACAGTCAGCAAATGATGTTTGTACTTCAGGAAAAGTAAATATTCAGCAGGTTACTTCTGGCCGATCATCCTCCCTCAGTACAAACAATAACAAAACACACAATCTAAAAGTATAGATTAGAGATAGAGTAACATTGAGAGTTCATGTGACATTAAGCAGTTCATGTAACTAATCAATTAAAATATTTCTGATGCAATACCTTGCAACAAAAACATTTACTAATTCTACAGGAAATAGTCTATACATGGCCATATTTTATTATTGAGTATTTTTGTGCCTCCTTTCATTGTAGTGGCAATAATACTGCACAAAAATATGTTTGAGTAAATAAAATGAGTAGTGTCATGTAATGAAGAGGAGCTACAACAGGGATTTCCCAAAAAGAACACAATGCTGCAGTCTAACAGGGGTAACTTGATATCCATCCATTGATATGAAGAGAACACAGCTGAAGAAATCACAGTGCTGATTGCACCTTAACAGACGGGGGCTGTTGGACTGACAAGCAGTTAGTTCAAGGCAGAAATATATGACAGGAACATCTGGACCGAGTCACTATCTCACCATCTTAAATCACTGTAGCACGACTTAAGTGTCGCCTGAGGTGGATCACAAAGGTTCACCATGGACTTCAGAGACTTTCTCACATGTCCCCTTGGAACAAAAGGTGATGAGGGTTTACCTTTCAGAGCCTCCAGATTATAGCAAATTATTATTTGCAAGTTATGAATAATATTACAGAATACGAGAAATTGGACGTATATATATATATGTATAAGAGAAACAAATACAGAGAGGGAAGAGTAAGTTACACATAGGAATGCAATGAATCCTTATTTTCATTCCTTGATTGTGACAGTGATATGTAGAAAACTGACCTCGGATAAGTATCAAGATTCTTATGTGATTTAGGGCCAAAATAAAATCGGAGGTGAATGTGAAGAAAGAGTATACGGATTTGAAATTAGTAACCTAAGACAGTTCTTTTAACTTCTTTTAAATTCCATCTAAAGGCTTTGCTTGATTCATTTTAACCTGACTAATCCTAATCATATGTTCAAATATAACTTAGAGTTGTGTTGTACCTTGTACCATTGTGGAGAACGGTGCTATATAAACATAAAGTTTTATTACACGATGGCCTTCAAACGTACATGTTATTGGCCTGAATTCGAAATGTTTCGACACAACAGAAGTTCCCGCAGTCATTCAAAACACGTTTACACACTAGCAACTAATTTATATTCAATTGATTTAACAGAATAAAATCAAAACCGACATGGATTTGTTAATGACGTATCAACTCAAAACCGAGTGGAGCGTTTTCCAAACCAAGTGGACACACTTGTCAGTTCTTCAGAGAAATACTTTGTCAAGCACTGCTTTAGTTCAGATAAGTAGAAATATCCAAAGTACAATTTCGTGACTTTTTCCGGGCCGCTCAGTGAGGCACCGTGTTTGTTAGCCTGACGTGCAAACCAACAAGCTACACTAACAGTCTCCCTCCGACGCTGGCTAGTGGCTAGCTGGCTAACTAGCATTCCCGGTCGACGGTTTAAAAACACGTTACATCTCCGAGCATTCAAACATTTCGGACAAACCTTTGGGATCCACAGGAGCTGACAGACAGCGGCCGGCGAACAGCTGGACTAAAAGCACCAGAGAGAGAGCACAGACGGTTCTGCTGCTGCGACCCATCGTCCTGAGCGGCGCCATGTTGCTGAGTGACTGAGGGTGAGGGCGTGGCTTAGTATGGAGGAGTGGACTGACAGGAAGTTCACCCGGACACTCAAATGACTTAAAGTGGTTCAAGTTCCCACATATTTAATGTCCACTAACATTAAAGCTGGAGTTACAAGAGGCCGCTTGTTTTTATCTGGAAAACGTACTCACAATAAGTAATGCATGAACATGTCAATGCCATCGATCATAAACAAAGATGAATGGCACGACAGCGTTGCAAAAGTGATGCCATGGCCCATGAAGCCCAATTCCCTACGCCACCACCCACCAACACATCGAGGCGATGCAGGCCCCCTGTGATTGGTCTGCTTTATAGCACTGTTGTCTCCAGCAGTCAATTTTGAATTAAGTTGAACAAAGAAAGCAGCTTTTTTTCTTTGCTGTGGAGACTGTTGTCACATGTGCATTCAGGTTATAATTACAGGTTTTATGTAAGAATACCAGAAGAAATGCAATCAGAAACTGGTCCAGTCTGTTCATCATATTTATTATTTCAGGGAATGACAATACTGTCAAGTACACCAAGCATGATTCCCATGACCAGATGTGGAAGACTACCATTTCCTGTCCAATATATTTTTCCCTTCTCTTCCTCAGAATGACCTTATCCAGAGCTTCAACTGTGTTCATGATACATTTCCTTTTTGCCACTATAAAGATCCAATGGATCATTGCCTTTGACTTAATATTTAGATTAAACTCTGCAAGACTGTCAATAAAATAATATTATTTTTACTATATGTAACAAAAAACATGACATGATCACACCAAATGCACTGACACAAAAGACAAGTGAGACGAAAACACAGGACACAAACTGGGGTGTAGTGTCTCTTTGAGCTACTGACAGCCACTTGCATCAGGGACAACTAACGCTTCCCACTGTATGATGTGTCCAGACAAACACAAGACCTCTCCAGTGCAATAGTGATAAAAGAGTATTTCACCACAACACCTGTAGAGTGGGGGAGTGCTTACTGGCGCTATGTAACAGCACCATCTGGTGGTGTAACTACTTAGTTGTACATAAAAGGTGTCAAACCCAGTTTGCTGTTAGGGCTGACCTAGTTCCGAACTTTCCCTTTTATCTGCATAAGAAAAGAAGATAAAGACACAAGTCAAACATTGTGTATAAATGTAGTGAGATGACAAAGAGTGAGGCCAACATAGGTGTACTCCAGGCTACCTTTCTGTCACAAGATACACAATTCAAGATAATCACTTGTTTTGTTCTGAATTGGGCTCTTTATCGTCAAAATATATTGTTCCCTTAAAGTGGTCCTGTGGTAGATCGTTGCGGGAACGATTTAACCTTTAACATGTCTTGCTTCCAGCTGTAACAAGTCTAGAGGAATCTGGGGTTTTGTGAGGGCTTGCTAATCAAAACGGATTTGGAATTTTTTTAAGTTGAGGAATGCGTGTGTTCGGAGGACTGGGAGAGCATCGGCCTCAGCCTCCTACGCTTGGAACTCGAGGCCGAGACCAAGCTTGTGGCCACCAGCATTGATGTTCTTGCCGTCAAGGAGAGCGGAGAGTGTCAGCTTGATGCCTGCAGGGAACACACATCAGGAAAAAAATCATGCACAAACAAGGACAGCGTATTGCCTCAAGTCCTTAGCAAATGTTACTATACTGTTGTCTTTGTAAACATATTCAGTATTCTGGACCATGACAAGCTGCAGTCTGCACTCACCTGGCTTCAGAGTCTGAGTGTAGCCCAGGCCCACAAGGCTGGAGTTGTTCACTTTCGCCTGCATGAGAGCCACAGAGGAAAAAGATTAAATAATACAAACAAAAACTCATATTACCAATATATTACATAAATTATACCGTATCCAATTCAATGCCTGATCCCAGCTTAATGTAAACACAAACTTAGCTGTGATGTGAAACTGAAACCGATACTGTGATTCAAAAGTCACCACTAACAACTTTCAGTTCAGAGAGATGTGTAAGAGATGTGATTTAACATACTGATAATGTTTTTTAAGAAAACGCCATCAACAAGCCAAACAGCCATTCCAACTAATTGGCTCTGGTGCATGTGGGGTTTTAGGACTAATGTGGCAGACAGGACTTAAAAAGCTTTTACACTGGCAGACAGACTCCTCCCATGAGGCTGATCTCAGCCTCATGTCCATCATGCCAAGTTTGTCTGCTAGGCAGCACATGCAGCAAAGACAGTGACCCAGATTTAAATAGGGCCGCATGACCAGACGGAGTGAAGCTTTTTTGTACAGATGACTCCCAGACTGGTTTCACTGGCTTATGCACTGTGTGACACCTGAGTGAGCAAGACATCAAGCTGTCTTCTTACAGGCAGATTTTAAGAGTCAGGCTACACCACAACTTAAGTCGCTACTTGGGTTTAAAAACACTACTCACAGAGAAGGATGCATCAGGATCAATCTGATACTTGGCAGCGATGCCAAAGCGGGTGTTGCTGTTTCCAGCGGTCCAGGCCAGGTTGACGGCCGTCTCCAGCTGGTCGTTCACCTTCTGGTAGATGGAGCCACCAAACTCCGTGCCATCATTTCTGAGAAAATACAAAAAAAGCGGAATGTCAATGTAACAATAATGCTGATGTTATTGTCCTTTCAGGTGGAAAAATAATAGTGCTACACAGTCTAGTCTAGGATAATTTATTAGTATTGTGCATGTGTTTAATAGACACTCCATAGTTGAGAGCACTGGTACAAAGCCTATGTTACACTTCATGTGACCTCACGTCACCACTTCAGCTGTGGACTAAACAAACAGACGTGTGCGATGATGGACGCAGCGAGAAACAAAACAAAGACTGTCCCTCTTTTCTCACACAGTCTGGCATTGCCTCACTTTGCCTTTTAACTCAGACCATTCATGTCTGCCAACTACTCACTTCATCTCACTTGCAGCAGAGAAAATCCCATCACCTGGGTGTAAAAATAACATGCAGACAGCCAAGCGGGCAACAAGTTAGTCGGCCAGACAAGGACAGGGTAATGGCTGTCTGGTCAACCTTCTGTCCCATTCTCCCCTTTCTATGGCTGAATTATGGAATTCAATAATGGAAATAAAAGTGTGGTTGCAGATGATTGCTAAAAGCAAAGTTGACCTTTTAGATAAAAGATGATACCATGTGTCTTAAATTAATGAATTAATTTTTGAGTTATGGTTAAAATAATTTTAGTCACCGTGATGAGTGGAAATGAACTTAATCATGTCAATCTGCTGCTTCACATCATCTTACACATTTGTGTGGAGCTGGAACTCATCAGTCTTGTATCCAACCGCAAAGTTGCTCTGGGTGATCCTGTTCCTGCCCGCCTCGAAGGTCATCTGGTAGCCAGCCAGCCAGCCCTCATAGCCGACCACTGCTGCACCGTGGATGGCTGTACCATTAATGTCATAGTTGACGTCACAGCCGAGGTTAATGTGGTCGCACTTGTAGCCTGTCTTGATTTTGCCACTCTTCTTGCTGGCAAGACGTAAGGGAGAGATCAGAGTATTAATGCAATGGTGGTCTATGAAAAGTGGCCTTTATTATCACGGCTCATATTATTATTATTATAGCAAGAGGTTAAACCAAACTACTTTTTCAGAACCCTCATTTTAATGTTCCTTACCCAGTGTTCGGTGAGAAAGATGAATCAAATGTCATCTTCAGCCCCTTCGCCAACTGTGGACAAGGACAAGGGTTTTACAAAGAGGCAAATAGCAATACACCCATTATTCGAGGAACATTTGTGAAAAACAATAATGAGATGTGACTGAAGACGACGATGTGTTTGTAGAATCCAAAAGAATACAAAGTAAAAACAAAATATAATATTTAATATGAAAAGATTTTCTTGGCCATTTAACACCATCCCAAACCTGGTCTTCGAGGGTAATCTCTGTCCCCAGGGTGTTGTCGGTGTTCCATTTCTCTGTGAAGGTCAGTCCATGCTCTGCCCACTTGTACTTGGTCTCCAGGGATCCTGCGACCTTGGTGGTCTCAGTGTTGGCAGAGCCTGTGCTGGTGAACTCCTGCACATCGAAGAATTGGTGACAGGTTAGTACAGATATGTTAATTAACTGGGATGTCTTTTTAAAAAATGTATTCACATTAGATGGCAACTTATTCTGCTTTGGACAGCACTGCAGTCATCATTCACAAATACTGTCTGTATCTAACCTTTAATAACAACAAACTCTTAATCATCAGAATATAAGTTTAAACGGTAGATAGGTAGAAAAGTAGATTTTCAAGAAGTCCATCCAACAGGTCTTGGACAACAAAATGACATGAAACTAGACTGAGGGTATTAATCTTAATGTGATTTTTTATTATACTAAAATCCCAAAATTTGTACATATACAACACTTATAATGTTAAAAAAACTATAATATATTTGTTATCATCTATTCATAACAAATCAAATAAAAAAAATGTCAGTTTTTCTCACTTCACTGTTGAAATTAGTTAGGCAGTAGAAAATGTTTAGGGAGATAACCAGACTGTCTGCCAACAGCCAAGAGCCTCTTAAACCATGATAGGATGGCTGCAGTCTGGGGTGGCAGCACTGATAATCTGATAATGCGTACCAACAACTTACCAGTCCATTGTCAGACTTCGTTTTCAGGTCCAGCTTGATGAGCCCGAAGCCTGAAAGAGAACGGATTCAATTACAAATGATCAGGATGATGTCTGGATGACAAAAAAGTCAAAAAGTCCTGATTTAATACCAAATATAGAGCTCTTGTAATTGTGATAATTTGCTGCTGACTGTATTAAGTATTCACTTTTAACAGCTGCATGTTAAGCACAGTTTTTCTGAAGGAATCAGACTGACAGCTACAGGGGCACAGGAGAGCTGGGAGGCCATAGGTGAGGTAGCATGTGTTGGGGGACAGGTCAGGTTGTGGGACATATGAGTGTCAAAGTATCTGTGTCCAAATAAGGTGTCAGGGTTGGGCTGCTTGGTGCTTACCATATCCCTTAGTAAAAACATCCCTGGCAGACTTTCCAAGGTCAACGTAGGTGGGAGGTACAGCCATGATCTGCAAAAGGGAAAAGATGAGGAGAAAGGCTGTGACAAGGCTGTGTCTTGGTTTAAGGACAGCCAGCGTGCTCAGTAACACAACCGAGGACAGAGGTCGGGAACAGACTGACAGATCAAATGTGCGGTGTTGGGCAGAGAGCAGCACTGTTGAAAGTGGGAAAGAAAGAGAGGGCTACAGTTGGATTGTAAAGGTAGAGATGTAATAACGTTAGTGTCTCACATGAGCTACACACAGGAGCACAGTGACACCCACTAGAGCAAACACATTCCATAAAACCAGTGCTGCTGACTGAACAGAGAGCAGCTTGTACAGTGCAGCCCTTCATTTCTATTCCCATGATTTCGAGTAAATAAAATATCATGCATCAATTTCATTGTGGTTTTTAAGTCATTAATGTTTTAGAGAAACCATTAGTCATTTCTGACTCTATCATTTCTCCTGAGGGTCACAGAATGGAGCCACAGAATGGAGCCAATGCTAATGATTGGCTGCTTGTGTGCACGGTTGCAGTTCTTTGTCTTTCAAATTCCTGGAAAGCCTGTTTTGCAAGACGTGTGTATTTTCATCATTTTACCAGTGAAATTGAATCACCTAAGTGTATAATTCCTTTGTGAATCACCAATCTTTGGAAAAAAACACATTCTATAGAAATAATTGTAGGAGCAGAGGTCTGTCTAGTGTGACTACTTATCTCTAGTCCATCAACTTTGATTTTTAATATCACTGTACATTTGTTTTGTTTTAGAGCAAACTCATGCCCTCTTCTACTCTAAATACATCAAGACTAAAACATCCTGTGTATCCTTACCCCATCTCACGCGGTGCAACCACAGCATGGATGTTAAAAACTGTAGAATTGTGCAATATATGCTCTGGCACAACAAACGTGTACCTATCCCTGGGGCCCGATTCAGAGAGCAGATTTAGTGAAACCTCTGAGATAGTTCATCCTGAGATGAGGGGAATTCAGGGTTTTCAGATTCACAAAGCCAGTTCAGCGCAACTCTGAGTCAGTTGCTCACCAGCAGGTTTGCTTCTACTAACCCTGACTTCCCCCAGCTCTGATATTGAAGCCTGCAGACTGAAGGCAGTGGCAGGCACAGCCCTGTTGACATTCTAAAACTCTTGATGTAAAAAAGCTTAACATCACTTAATGTTGGATACAGAGATAAATCAGGAAGTGGGCATGAGCGGAGATGTCCACACACGTTTTAGTGATGACAGATCGCAGTTTTCGGAAGTTAATCGTTAGTGTTTTGGAATGTGCGCTCAAATACACAAAGAATGTAGAGGTTAGATGATTTGGTTTTCAGTACTTTCTTTAAAGTAATCTTTCTTGATTGTTTTATTAATTAACTCCACGTATTTGTAAATTTGCTGTAGAACTGTCGTGTTATGATTATCATCACCGCGTAGAACAGGTGACTTTCAAAAGATGAACACCATGCACGACACGTTTCGCTTGAAGTAGCATCAATCCTCACCCCTGTCCTTCAGCACTCACTTTGGTCGCAGCCTACTTCAGGGACATTCATTTGTCAGACAAGCCTGCAATCGATATGCCCTATAATCGATACACTAATCGATCGATGGAGTGAAAACCTGCGGTGGTTACGTGACAGTGGGGGTTATGGGGGCGGGGGCGGCGGCAGCAGCATCCCTCTGCCCTCCACTGCTATGAGATTAGCATTAGCTGGCCGTCAAGGTGGGCAGCGGGCAAGTGAGTAAAATCTGCGGCAGGTTGAGGGACAGGATGCCCGTAACGTGACCGGAGGGTGAGGCCAGCTAAGCGCCTTAGATAGGGGCAACCTGACCACGGTCCACCGCCCTAGCAGTGTCCGAATGGCCGCACCGCAGCACATTAGCCGCTAAGCTAGCAGCTGTAGCAGCAGGCCTAGCGTCCCGCTCCGGGTTGATAAAACCACGGATGTCGGCGGCGGACAACCCCGTAGCTCTGGAGCTCCGGACCGGGAAGAGCTCCTGGCGGATTATCGGAGTTACCGGTGCGTTATTAACAGAAACAGAGGGAGCGAGACCTACCTCTGAGTCCCTGTCCCGGCAGAGAAGGAAGCAGCCTGTCAGTCAACCGCACAAAGAAGAGAGTGGGGGCGGGATGTGACGTCACGCACGTACAAACCGAGTTCCGCAAGCGGTGAAACGGACGTCGAGCTCATGGTCAAGATGGTTCCCCCCTCCATGTTTCCTCTGTTCGCTTCCAGCCGGAAGTCAGAGAGGAGTAGTTGTACATACTTCATATTAACCGTCTGTATTTGTATATTCCCTTCACTATGAGTCAGATAAAATCTGACCGGAAAATACTGTTGGGTTTGTGATACTGCTGCTCATTACAGTTAAACACCGCATAGAAGCAGAATGATCACAAACAACCACATATTCTAACACTATCAAAGTGGCAGTTTACTTCTTCTCTTCCCTCTTTGCTATCGCTCAAGTTACTGACGGAAATGACAGCAGGTGAACACTCTCGCTTCACAGTTTTCTCTCCGGCAACCCTTTGGCCGTGCGTTACCAGGACGCAGGCGCAGTTCACTCTGGCATCACGCAACTCCCGCAGCCTCACCGTGATAAAACACCCTGCTCAGCAGCTGACTGCAGATCAGCTTTCTGCACCCTCACTGTAATGTCATCCCATCATGCAGTTCAGTCCAACTGATCCTGGGCGTGGGGACACGCCTCTCAACAGTGACGTTACATCACATCTGTACACAGCTAAAGGAGAAGATGTTGACCTCTACTGTTTCACTGAACATCTGAATTTACCTTTTACACAACTGCCATTCCTTTGACACTTATTGTGTTTGATGCTACGTTTTATTTGACTTAAAATCATGTTTTTTTATATATATTTATAATATCTAAATATAAAGCACATATAAAAAGGTACATAGGCTTTATAATGCAAACACTACAAAGTGGTCCAGTTTCACCTGCCACACCTCCAACATGAAAACAATGCTGATATAAAGTATTAGAAATAAAAGTCCCATCATAATGATGCTATGGACTCAGTTGGATTCATCTACTTCAATTTACACCATTGATAGTGCTCATGTACTATCTAATGTATAGCCTGTTACACATTAGACATTATTCATTTGTTTTACAATTTTAGCTTAATTAAAAAGTCTAAATATTTCTTCTGTTGTCCTCATGTATAATATAAAGGCGACAGCTGCATTTCCCTGATATTCTATATGAAGAACATTGCTTGATTTCACACATTATGCTTAGTGCATTCTAAGTTATAATACTAATACTGTTAGATATTGACAGAGTAGGAAGTGAACAAAACCACATGTTTAATTCTGTGTAGTAACATAATAAAATATGAAAGACATCATTTTAGAAAAATCTTATTTAACCCTCTGGGATCATTCGGGACATTTTTGTCCAAATGAGCCTTTTTTCACTTTTCTTTTTGCAATATCTTTGGTTGTGTTAATGCATATGTCATGATTTTTTGTAAGAAGGATGTTTTCGAAGCATATTTTGATTTTCCACTTTCAAATTTTTGAATAGGGCTTTAATAATTAGTATGATCCCAGAGGGTTAAATGGCAGATAAGTGGTGTCAAAAATAATCATGCTTCAACCCACTTTATCTTCTCTCAACCTTCTTTCTTACTTTCTGTGAAAGTTGTTGCGGTTCTGTTTAAATTTGTGCACAACATTTTGCAGAAACACAGCGATTGTGGTTGAGTTTGGGGATGGTTGCCAAAACCTGAAGGTGCTTTCCTTTGCATCGTGTGCAGCTGGCAGCAGAACAACTTTCCTCAAACTACCTAATTTCTATGCTTCTTCTTCACTTCTGTTTTTGTCAATTTCCCACGACTTTGCTGAAGATATTCCATTTATTATATATCAGAATCAAAGTGGTTTGGAATGAAGCAACCCCTGCCTGATATAAAAGAGCTCATTTAAATCAGTCATTATTAGTAGTGGATTAGAAAAGTATAATAAGGTATCAGCTTGTGTGTCTGCCTTCAGTCAAATGTGTGAGAACTCATTACGGTCTCTTGTTCCCTGTTCTCTGTTCCCCTGTAGAGTTCTTAAAATGAATAAAATATCATGTGAGGCTTTGGTGGCTGAGTTTCTCTGAAAAAAATGTTTTATTAAAAAGATTCATAGGAGAAGATGCAAGTTTACTATAAACTGGAAAACTGAGAATCTTTTTACTGTGATTTAGAAATAACACAATTTAATTAGTTTGTTTGGCTTTGTATGTGATTGTGATTAGGAGCAGTGTTTGTCAGTGGTTGATAAACTGCTGAGATGAGTCCTTCCTGTCTGAGCTTTGCCAAATAGATCGGAGGCATGAGAAGATGAGAAAATCAATCAGTGTTTCTCTGAGAAATCAGAACAAACAGCCTGGAGCAGCAGAGCATCTTATAATGCAACATATAACATGTTACAGTAGCAGGGCTGGTTCTAGAATAAATGGTCTATACTGCCAGTAGATGTCAGTGTTGGTAACAACCTGAAAAAAGTCCCTTGTATCTGTAAACCTGAAGCATTTCAGAGAAATCGCTTCACTGTGCAGCAGACGTCCTCTGTCTCTTTTAAGACTCACTGTATATTCTCAAATCGGAGACTTACAGAGTCATCTAGGAAATGTTTCAGTGTACATTATGTACACTGATTTTCAAATCTTTAAAATTAAAATTATTACATATTACAGTAAAACTGAAATAAATGATTGTGTTTATGAGATTTTATTTCAGTTTTATATTAAATGTTTCAAGCCAATTTTCCCCCAATCTATATTTTCATCTCAAATTGTATATCATGATATTTTCTTCCCTCTACCCATGAAAACACTGTACGTTCTCAATCCTGTTCTATATTTCACGATTTCTTTTGCTTTGCCGGAATGTTTCCACTTTAGATAATTTATTCAATCAAAGACTTGACTGCGAGCAAATATTCTGCTCAGAAACATTTTGTCTAGGAGCCACATTTATTCGATTCTCTCTGGGAAGGGATTTAAACATTTGGTTTATGAGATTAACTTCAGCTTGCAGAGAAAAGTCAAGCCAGACATTTTTCATCACACGCCAGGAGGACTTCACATTGAAAATGATCTTATTTGAATATTAATTACAGATTAGTGCCTTTCCAGACTAAATATTGACTTATGTAACTTTTTACCTGTGACATGCTGCAAGCAGATTTATCGACTTTTCAGGAACTAAACGCTGCAGGTTTTACAACAAGCTCTTCGGTGGGTCTTGAGCTGATAAATTTGATGTTATCAACTCGACAAACTAAAAGCGGCTGTGATGGAAAACAAAGTTAATAATGTTAATTAAAGTCACAGTCGCGAGTAAAAGGAGCAGGGAGAGATAATTGATGCTTTACTCATCCACAGCTTGTCGTCATTACACAAACATATTTAACTGATTTCCTCATGTGTGTTTGAAAGTTTCCATTTGTGTTCTTGCATCACTTCATCTCAAATAACATTAAATCAACAGCTAGTATAACGTGTTCGTCGCCCGTCGGTCGCCCGTCAGTCGCCCTCGGAGGTTGCCAGGATCCATTTCTGGATTATCCTCCAGTTGTATCTGGATGCTCTGCTTTCATCCCAGAAGCTTCAAAGGCGACGCCATGCTCGCTTCAAAAGACCACCGCCGAACGCCAATCAAATCCCGCTCCAGAAAACAACAAACACCACCGAAAAAGTTGGTCAACCCGGGCCAAGCATCACCAAAGTAAATAAAATGAATCGTAAACAGATGTCATCATTTGAAACATATGGATAAATGAGGCAGAATGTTGTTTTTTTTTTTTTTTTTTTTTTAATTCAGTGGTTCACACAGGGTCCAAACTCCGTCTTCCATTTCCCTCCCTCCCAACCTTCCACCCATTCATCTTCAAGCCTCTCTTATGAGTCAATGACTTCACTCCCTGCTGCTGCTGATTTTTCCAGATCCAAGTGGAAGTCCATAAGCCAGGGTCCTGTTAATCGGTGGGTGTAAATCACCTCGCTCGTGTTCACATGTGCTCAAACAGCCCGAGACCGCTAACCTTTTTACCTCCGTCTCTGAAGGACAAAACGCAACAATCAACGGGTTCCAAAGTTTTTATGAAAAAACAATTTAACGGCTCAGAGTTTCCACGTCTTCAGATTTGGAGGGATTTCTGCCATGCAGTGAAACACTGACGGAGATGATCAAGTCCAAATGGACACATAAAATGTTTTCATTCTGATGCTGCAGGCCTGGTCCAGAAGTTATCTATCATCCATCCATCCATCCATCCATCCATCTATCTATTCCCTTCGCCCTCAGAGTCAGTTGATGATGATGTGCTGATGCGTCTGTTGGAATAACCGACCCCAGCTTGTTCTGAGACGGAGCCGCTGATTTAACGTCTGAAAACACAAACAATGTGAACCTGTTTGACTAAACAATGAAGATCTGTCTGCGTTCAGAGTTTCCTCCTCTGCATTTGGTTGAGCTGCATCAATGGGGCTTTGTTCCCCTGTGGAATCTTAAAATGAATAAAATATCATGTGAGGCTTCGGGTGCTGGGTTGCTCCGAAAACTGTTGAGTTTTATCAGTAAGGTTGAGTGAGATGCAGGTTCACTATGAATTGGAAAACTGACGACATTTCTTTTACTGTGGTTTTGAAATAACACGACGTCTTGTTTGTATTTGTTTGTTTTTTTTTTAATCTGATTATGATTAGGAGCTGTGTTTGTCAGCGGTTGACAACTGCCGAGACGGGTCCTTCCTGTCTGAACTTTGGTAAATAGATTGGAGGCATGAGAAAATGTCAAGGCTCAACTGTGGTCAGAACACTGCAGTGGAGCAGTGACTCAATGTGTGTGTGTGTGTGTGTGTGGTACAGAACAGATGTAGTGCTCTTTATCTCTCATCCATGGCGTCCACATGTAGCACACGTGAGCTGGTTAACAGGCGTTTTCTCAGTATCTGCCAGGCAGAGATGTACAGATAATCACTGGCATGTCGCCCGTGCAGCCACCTGCTGCCTCGCTGCGTGGAAACTCAAGTGATGCCGCGGCGTTGCCCAACAGTGTTTGCGTTGCCCACGTACTCCTCAGTTCAGTGAGTTGTTCTGTGTGAGTGTTGCTCAATACAAAAGCAGTGCAGAGTGAACCAGGGCGATTTCATGTGAAATAATGTGAAACAAATGATGGGGTTTACAGACTGGTGTGTTTTAAAAAATCACAAAACTATTACTAGTTACTAGTAACTATTAAGTAATACTAAATATTAAAAAGAACACCAAACAACTTGTTGGTGGCTGGGGAAACTCTGTACTTCATGCTGGAGTTGACATGGTGACACTGGGAGCCTGGCACATCCTCCATTCAGACGAACGTTATTAAATGTTTCAGCGGCGAACCCGTTAACCTCCAGTCTGTGTGAACGAGGAGGCACAGCGTGGCTTCGTGTTGAGGTGTGGTACTTGCTCTGCTTTCATGCACGTGTGACGGAGCCCTGACACACACATGTATGTTGCGATAGCTTTATAAAATGCAGAACTTAACGAGATGCGGCAACAGTAGCTAGCAATTAAAACAAGGTCCGCCATGTTTGTTCTCCATTCAGCTATTGTCCAAAAAAAAACACGAGAGGAGCACAAATAAGAAACTGTCGCATTTTGTGTCTGGGTCATTCCTAAAGCCTTTGTTCCTGCTCGGCCACATCAACCTGATTGGTCAAAAGCCTTTCACACCTTCAGCGTAAATAAGGTCAGGCCACCACCTTCTGATAAAAGCGTTCACCGACAGAACACAGAGCATTCTGAGTGAGTCCAAGAAAAGCCTGTACTTTAGGCCACACTGATCAGGAGAAGTTTATATTGTAATTCACATCTGCCACTGTTAATCACAACACAGAACCACAGGCTTGGCAGAGCGCGGAGAGCTGCGGCCCTGCCAGCACGTTCTCCACCATCTGCCTTACACTGCACCCAGCGTCGGCGTGTGTACTGAATACTGGATCCTGTAATCCAAAAACATAATATTCTCCACATTGTGCCCCTCAGGTGGCTTCGCAGACATCAAAGAAGTTAAAGGGTGGTGTGGTATCTCTGTGTTCCTGCTTCTTCTACTGTACAAAACAGCCCCGGGACACAGCCGAGGAAATTGAATTTGCCACGTCGACGTCGGTACCTGGCAGGTAGGGCTGTGGTTCATGGGTTCTGCAGGTTTTGCCTGCGAGCAGATCTGAACCAAATAAGTCTTTATAAAAAGTGTAGGATCAGATATGAAAGTGTCTCTACAGAGCAGGGGTGTAGAACCAAGAACACAGTAAAGTTTGGTAATTTTAAGGAAAGGAAATTCAATAAATCATTTAAATCTTTTCTGCTGTACAAACACAACCAACGCTTGTTTAGAAAAAAAGATTTGGTTTTAAAATTAAGCATTTTTTTATCTGTTTTATATAAGTTCTATACTTTCTTCCCCCTTGATACTTAAGTGTGACAACTGAAACAGCTGCAGCATTCATTTTCATTTACTCATGTCAAAATTTAGAACGGCACTTAGCGGAACGTATAATTCTGCCAAGGCCCAAAAGTCCCCCTTAAATGTAATCAAGCTGCACCAAATTTCACACACTCGTTTCCCTGACTGTGTCTGTTTTTTAAATCAAGGTCCTTTTATTAATCCCTGGGAAATGAGATGTCACAAAGAAAATGATCTGCACCAAAATTGAATGATTTCTTCAGTGACACACATCACACGTTTGGGTAATCTTGTTCCCAAACAGACCAAGAAACAAATAAAATGGACAGGTGCAAAGAAAAAAAATGAAATCAGCAGCTGAAAATAAATAAATCAAGAATAATGACTTGACACCAAACCTTAACTTGAAATCAATGTCGGATCATCCATCCGTCCGTTACCTTGGATACTTTGACACCACAACTTCAAAGTCACTAATTTCTCGAGTGAAAGCCCAGGGAGACAGAGAGAAGCTGCAACAACTGAAAATCCCTGGCACTGAATGCCGAGCCCCGAGCGAGTAAACTTAGTGCACTTTTGATCCTGACTTGAATTTCACATCAGAAAAATCACCAAAAACATGCTTTTATCTTGTGCGGAGTTCAGCCAGATACTGAGAGGCATACGAATGCTTTTATCACCAGAAGACTTGACAAGTTTAATGCTTTTCTTTTTTTTTTATTTGAAAACTCTCAACGAACCACAAATGCAAAGGCAGATGTTGCAGTGCTTGCCCATCAGTTGCAGATTTCTAAAGTTCTGTAATTGGTTTTCAAATCACGCAATGAACGTCTTTTAACAATGAATCCAGTCCACTGCATCAGTGATTTTAAACTGTAGTGAGATGTTTGACTTTCTTGAATTCACTGTATTTATTTATGTGTCCTTATGATTTTGTTTCTTTGAGTTTTTTTTGAAAAATCCCTTTGACATTTACTGTTTGAATTTGCACCGACAGTTTGGAACCATTTTAAGATTTTGTTTCTGTGAACAAGAACAAAAACGTGTTCCTCCTCAAATGTGTGCCTTTAGTGTTGCACTGCATCTTACTATAAAGCCACAACTTCACTGCTGAGATGACAGATAAATAATGTTTGTTAAACCACTTCTGAAATGGAATATTCCACTCACAGGACGCACCTGAGAGGACGTTTGTTAAACCCAAGTGGTAAGAAGACCTTTTCCATTGCCAGCCTTGAGACCTGCACTGGTTGTGTAATTCTGTGTGTGTGTGTTTTTTTTAAACAACCGGGCCTCAGTTTCTTCTAACAGCTTCTGATGTCGATATGAACAGTTGTTTCCACTGAAAGAGACAAAACTGTTTGTTTGGGCGTCTACACGCTGTTTGTTGAGATGCAAACGGTTAGATCTAAATGCCAGACCCACCTATAGCTAACGTGCAACCACACACAAATACAGTGGATACACATGCTTATGAGCACAGACTCCGCATCTACAGTTTCACCCACAAACACACACACACACACACACACACACACACACACACCACATTCAACAGCCGAAAGTTCTCAAGAAATACAAACAGATATCAAACTCAATAAAAGCTGAGAACACAGAATGAAAAATCGGTCACGAATCCTTCATCTCTTCACGCAGTGGGAAAACCCCTCCAGGCATAGAAAATATAGTAAACAGTATTTTAGTTAATTCCCATGTTGCTGCTCGGGAGAGACATTGAAATTACTGTTTCATGCTCACGAACCTGTCTGACAAAATAACCATGAAACACTCTCAGTGGTGACACGTGTCGTGTGATCCACTGTATTATGGTAACACAGGTGAGGGATCACAGAGAAAGCTGAAGGCGACAATATGTTTGCCTCCTTTATGTTTACTCCTGGTAACCCAGAGACGCTGTGACACAGTGAGGCGTCTGACGGCGCATGTGACCGCCTGTGCCACACTCCTGTTGCCACTTTTAGTTACTGTAATGCTGACGTGGTCAAAAGCAAAAGTAAAAACTTAATAAAGGATAAATTAAACATTGACAAACCAGAAATAACTCGCAATAACTCCAAGGAAAAGGCTGAGGAGGTAGGTTTCACAGACATATCCAGCAACTCCAGGAGCAAAAAGTAAAATGCGTCTCTCACCAAATGTTTTTTTTTTTCTCCTTCAATTTGAAAGTATTGAATGACCCCAGCCCAGAGAAGCTGTGCAGACATGCAATGCAGGCATGTCGAATTTGTTGGCTGGTACTAGACTATAAAACACTCTATAAAGCATTAACCAGCATCATTTAAAAACCAATAAAGAAAATGTAAAGTGGAAAAAAGTGTTATGAAATGTTTTTTTTACCACTTTCCTCAAGAAGAATCGCAGACACACAATCGACATTCTGCATCATATTTATTGATTTCAAACAGAACTCTCCTGAACTCCAACACCTCTGTTACTATGGGCCTGTGAACAGTAGGCAGAGACTGCTTATAGTGTGCATTAGAATCAACAATCTATCCGGGACTCGACCAGCCTAATGAAATCATTTAAGAAGTCTGGGGTCTGGGGTCTGTGTAAACTTCTCCTTTATATTTATCTTTGCTCACAAACATCTTAACCTCATCCAGAGCCGGTCCTCTGCATGGCAAATTAAGAAAAAAAAAACCCACATCATTTAAAACGCATGCGGTTCAAAGAAGCTTTCTCACAGCAAAACTACAAAAAGGCAGCAAATTAAATTAATTATTAAGGAGTCTCAAAAATGCAAACAGCCTTATGTAAGAATACGCCTCTTCTGATGTTTTCCCAGTGCAGAGGCAAACTACTTATTTATCTTTTTCTGAAATGAATATCATATAGCTCCGTGAAATGTAACGTTAATTACACGTTGTGACTGATGTAATTCGTAGGGCCAAAGTCACATCTCCATTCAGTCGGGCCCTGTCAGCTGTGATGTAATACATTATTATCTTTCGGCTCACTCACTGAGAAAAGAGCGGTTCTGCTTCGCCTTGATCCCTCCGACTCTACAGCGGATGATGCAACGTCGGCCCTCAGCTGCTCTCCCCGCACAAATACATTTCGTCAATTGCAAAGAAAGGTTCTACAGCAGCGGTGCAGTGCATCGGCCGAATCCTCCCCCAGAAGCCGCACATCAAGAAAAAGGCCTCCTTGTTTTCCCAGTGTTTATAACGGCCGAGAGACGGAGCCGATGGGGATATACGTGCGGTGACACATTCGTCGCCGTCGCAGCAAGCGCTCTGTAATCTTTCCAATCAGCAAAACCAGAACAAATTAGGTTGAGCAGCACTTCCAGTATCCCATCACTGTAAATCATCCTCATGACCCCCGACATGTACGAGTACATTACACTGCAACAACAGGGCCTGGGAGAATAATGTTTGTTCCCAAGACTGGTCCCGAAGATATACTGTGAGAAGACAGAGTCCCATTCACTTGTTCCTCTCACACACTCATTGTACGGTAGAGTGAAACTACAGGTTCCAGGATCAGCTGGGGTTTGGGTTTGGCCCTGGTTCTTTTTCATTATAGGGTTTGCTGGTGGGAACAAGCATCGGGCGAGTCAGGGCGATTGTTAACTGTCACTGTGAGAAAGCACAGAGCTCCAAGTCTAAAACAAAGGCCTGACACTGGAAATCACGGACACAGCAAATGATAGGGCCAGCAGCTTTGAGCATAGGCTGCTAGCGGCAGTGCTGCTCTGGCAAAGCTAACATGCAGGATAATAATTAATGAAATATAAAATATATATATATATATATTACATTTTTAGCACAGTTCTGGACAAATATTTTAATAAGTAAAACTTTGAAAGACAAACGTGACAAAGAGAGATGTAAGAGTTAGACCAGAGAGCGAGAGATTAAAAGTGACACTGGAAAAGGCAGAGGGGAAGTTGTAAAGTAGAAAGAGAGACAGCAAGAAATGGAGGAGGACAGAAAAGAAAAATAAAGGGAGACAGATTTGGGCTCAGAGAGCAGAGGGGAGGAGGAGGAGGGGCGTGCAGGAGGAGAGCGGTTCAGCTCCAGTTGGATAACCAATCTGTTTTTTCAGTCTCCAAGTCAAGTAGAAACCATCAAAGCTTGAGGTTTGGGGGACTCGAAAGTCAGTTCGATATCCAACCATTTCCCACAGCCTTTCAAGAGCTGCCAAACGTTTATTTGTTTTGGATTAATGTAATTAACCCCCCCCCCACCACCACCCAACCCGCGTACCCCTCCCCGCCTTTCCTGGTGTCACACACACAAGAAGCGAGTCACAGTGAAAAGATTACGAGGCCTCGGCTTCTCCTCCAGCTCGGCCCAACCCTGAGGCTCCCAAGATTTCATATCAGGGGCTTTCGCTTTGCTTCAACCTGACGTGTGAATTGGTCTTTAACAGCTCTTACAAGATCATCAGAAATACTGCAAGGGGCCATACAGGGGACAGATAAACCCTCATAGGGATGAAGTATGCTGTGTATTTTCAGAGGGTTGTCCACTAACCAAAGGGTGCATGGTTCAGTCCCCAAGACCTCCCGTCTGATGTATGACAGAAGTAAAAAATAAACTGACCTGATCCCTTTCAATATTTAGAAGGCATTTTTCCCTCTCTCATTAAAAACAATAGCCTGTGTTCGATTGGGATGTGATGCGTTTGCTATTTGCTGCCTCGTTTAACGACAGCCCAACAAGCAGAGATATCCTTGTGTGTGGTCTCAGCACGTCTCTCTGAGGAATTTGGGTTCAGACAAAATCCATCCGTAATTTAATAAAAGAGATTATTTATTACTTATAAATAAGATTTCCAGGCCTGCACCGTAAACTAGTTCACTGTGCACTGTGGGGTTGTGTGAAACTCTTAAATCTCTGAATATTAAACTAGTCATGATAACATCTGAAACTATGCAGTGTGTTTTAAGTGGCTTTGAAAGGTCCTCGACTCAAATAATCAAACTTGCTCACTTCTGAGTCATTTCAAAAACAGGGCTCATCTGCATTTCCGCAGATCCCAGAGCAATAACTCTGACAAAAGTCGCAGTAAAAACTCTGTGAGTGTGTAATGCATTAGTGTTCCAGCCATACTAAAATGTCTCGTAAATCCTGAGAGTTTTCTGGTTTCATACGTGAGGAAGAAAAAGTATTGGGAAGATTTGCCGATCAAACCCAGATGGGACCAAATCGTTTTTCAAAGTCTGCCACAATGAATAACGTGCTTTCTGATTTTGCATTCGATAGAATGATGAAATGATGAGAGCCTTTTTATTCAGAGTGCGTTTCTCAAGTTAAGCTTTGACCTCATCATTTGCATCTTTTTACAGCCACCATGTGTCTTTGAAAGAAAATAAATGTGTCGACATTAAATGTTGTTCGATTGTCTCTTGTCTTTTTCTACCTTCTACCAGTCACGTCTTTTATTTTGTAAAGTTTAGTTAAAGAGTCAAAAAGGGCAGAAAGACAGATTTGTGTTGCCCGGTATAGCTCTCTCCTCTTTCTGATGGCTTCATGTTGTGGACCTCGCGCTTGTGAGGCCCAAGTTTAAATCCCATTTTACACCTCAAGAGGTCAGTCTAGCTCCCTGTGCCAGCACTGGGTGACCAGCAGAGCAACATGACCACCAACCAGCTGGAGTTGTTTATATGTTATTTTGGACTTGAAAAAAATTCAAAAGAAGTTAAATTTAGAAAAAATCGAAAAACACTGCTAAGACCATTATATACTACAACAGTTCAACCCTGGCACATTTGTTTGACAAAAACATTTGATCAATATACAATATTCATCTCTATATAAGATAAGATAAGATAAAACAAAATATTTAAGATATAAAGCTACTTCAACTTTCATACTTGGCCTAAACTTTGCTTTAATGAAGGCTTTCTGGGAAACGTTGGACGTCATATTCGTCATATATCACATATATATGACTCTCGGGTGCAATTTTCATTACTTCCTACCTTCTGCTGCCTGCACCTCCATTAAACTAATATTTGGCTAAACCTTTGAGAATGAACTGTATATTAAATATGACTGAATGTGATTTACCACACTTTCATGGCAGGTCGCCTATGATTACAATTCCTGCTGTCTTTGCTCAGGGATAAAAAGGCAGAAATGCACTTAAAAGTAATTTTTGTCAATAAACCTCTCATCAAACTTTATTGTACAAACTGTGAGTAAAATTCATTTTAAAGAAGTTACCAGGATGTTTTTCTATGTCCAACACGACCCTCCCTGCATTTGACCTCTAACAGCAGTTTGGGAAATTTAATCTAATCTATAGTTTCTGTATTGTAATATATTTCCAATTCATTCGTTCCAGTAAAACACTGTAAATAGTGTACTGTATCTAGTAACAACACAAAACACTACCTACATGCAGGTCAGATTGAATTCCTCTATTTGTTTTCTTGATGTCTCTTTTTTAATGTTTGCATTTGTTTTCCGCAGATAAGAAAATATTTCAGGAAACACAATGATAATCACAGGAAAGAGGAGAAAGCAAATTAGGACAGAACAAGAATGTTCCAATGTCTCATTGCAACTTGGAAATCTATTAACCCTCAGACTATTATTACTGGTTTTGAAAGTCACTCTCAATAACATACATCCTTCCCCCTAATCCTTTCCAGAATTCTAATATCGTGAAGCCTCATATAAACCAGAGCAGAAACAGA
Organism: Pseudorhombus dupliciocellatus; assembly: GCA_016785235.1. Taxonomy (NCBI): domain Eukaryota; kingdom Metazoa; phylum Chordata; class Actinopteri; order Pleuronectiformes; family Paralichthyidae; genus Pseudorhombus; species Pseudorhombus dupliciocellatus. Next base: position 301,022 of record JAFBJW010000457.1, read on the forward strand.
GGCAGCTCCTGTTCCTGGTTCGGTTTTTGACGTAAGCAACATACTTTCCTTATTTCAAGCTGAGCTTTCTCCTGTTGCACATTGTAAGAGGAAAATGACTCACTCTGATCGGATCGACTCTGAGTTTGGTTTCTGTGTACACATATAAGCACGACAACAACTGTGTTCCACCTCCTGCCGGAGATGCTTGTATCATCACCGTCCTGCAGAATCCTCGAACAGACAATAAAGATGTGAACCTTTCTACCCACAATGCACCTGTTCTACACACTCACAAAAATCTGTTCAGAGCTCAAAACAGATTTGTTTGTCATTTTCGAGTCGATCATCTCCATTTGACTTTTGCCATATTTGTTTTGTGTTGATGCTTCACTGTTATTATTTTCAACAGCGTGTGTCCGACCCTGAAGTCTGCCTCTTTCGGTTTGACTGTAGGTGGAGAGACAAACTGAGACAGAGGGATTTCCTGGAAAGTGAATGGAAAAAATGGTGCCTTTCAGATTTCTGTAATTGCTCCGGCACCTAAATTCAACTTCAATTTCACCTGATCCAACAACCCACGATCTTTAACAGCACCGTTATGGAGAATTTTCTTTCACACGCTTCAGTATCTCGGTATGATAATGTGAAAACGTCATGTCTCAGTAAAGTAAAACCAAAGCTCTCTAAAACCCACATTTGCAAAGGGGGGGTTGTCTCAAGCTCTCAGAAGCCGAGGGCTGTAGATGATCTAAAAGGGGATTTTAGACCGATTTCATCAGCCTTAGATACATGAGGACCATTCAGTTTGTCTCAAAACTTAAAAACGGAAGATTGGTCTGTGTCATAAAATATAACTTCCAACCCCCAGGCACCTGAGGCCTCAGTCTGCAAGTCACAAATGACACACTGAGTGTGTGTGTGTGTCTGATTGCTACATGCATGCAGATGTTTGTCTGCACACATTTAGGGACGTGTGTGGGGCCGATACTGGATCCCGTAACTCCAACTTCATGAACTGGCATTGTAACACACACATGCACACACATGCACACACTGATACACGTACACACCCATAGGCTCACACACCCACTCCTCAAACCTAAACAATGATCCATCATAGGAATCCACATCCTCCTCTGGGCCACATCAATCCCTTTGCTGCGGAAAAACTGATCCCAGAATCGGCTGCTAACTGTCAACTGCAGGACTCTCGAGCCGCCCACTCACCACTAGAAAGAGACCACTGTGGACGCACACATTTAATAGGCCTGCCATTAGTTTGAGAGCACTCTGATCTCTCTCTGGATTTGTGATGCTCCTCTTACTCTTTTTTTTTTTTTTTTGGAAAAAACCCCAAAGGCAGCGAACACAATGGCGGATTTGTCGAAGCTGTAATTGTAATTTTAGTTATAGTTTTGTTCCTTGTCATTGAAGGTGGATTGTCTCGGATGTCATGGCTGTCATCGAGGTTTATGTGTGGTGTGTGTGTGTGTGTGCGCTTGCATACATGTAGGCCTGTGCTGTTTCCGCTGCATGACTGAAACATGCAGCAGCTAAAATTGCCTGGAATCTATTATGTTTTTCCTTATTTGCTGTCATATGTGAAGTCACGGTGTTGGATGTCCGTATTAAACACGGTCACAGTTCCAAACAATGAGGAACACTATGAAAGAAATCCTTGTGAGACGAGACCGGACTTCGCCACCCACAGTGTCTGTCAATTGAATCATGGCTCCTCTCTAAGGCCTCTGAGGGGCTAAATGATTAGCGTCAATGTTTCTTCATTTTGCTTCTTGGCTTGCTGAGTTGACCAGTGTTTAACTGTGGCTAAATGTTGATGTTTTGCAATGTGGCAATTAAAGAGACTTGTGTGGAGGGAAGAGCAAAGCTTTTTCAAGAGATTCAGAATTGCAAAGTTTTTGTGGAATAACATCCACAAAAAAATAGTATATGGGAAAGATAAAGCAATTTGAGAAACAAGTACTGATAATATTAAAGGAAATATATAAAATGAGAGTCAAATTATATATATGAGAATGTATGAAAACATCTGGGTATCTAACAGATCACAAGTTTATTCTGGGGAAGCATAACAACAACAATATTTACAACAAAAACTGTTGTAAATGTTCAGTTCTTATAACATGTTAAAAGAAAGAATATATAATATGAGAAGGTAACTGCAGATAAAAGTTGTAGTTTTTAGATAGATAACCTAAAAATATTGTGTCATTTCTGCTCATAAGGCAGCTGTCTCTATTTCAGGAGCGAAGCGAAGTAAACATTTGCTTTATGTTAATGCCAAAGGAGAAGAGTGTGTCAGAATGATGTTGCAAACCATCAAAGTTTTTGTCAATTTCACTGCGGTCGTCTCAGCATTGAAAGCAGATGACTGCATGTTTTACGTCTCTCTTTTCCAAAAACTCATTAGAGACCAAAACAACTAGGCGAAATTATGCAGAAGCAGTGACAAGAAACAGGACGTAAATTAAAACGTGGGATTAGAAACTGAGCTGAGAGCGAGGAACGCCACTCGCGATTATTAACGCCCTGTTCCGTGCAGCGTGTTGTGCTCCTCGGACATGAGGCCCTGGGCAGGACGCTCATCAGAGACATGGTCGAGCCTCTTCCACTGCGGTGAACACACAGACCACTAATATCAGGTTGGTTCAGCAGAGGAGAACAACTGCACGGCCACACTAACCAGACAGCTGCAGCCTCCTGCATCACAATATGCTGGAGGAGGGATAAGCCTCTTACCCAGCATAATAACAACAACAAAACCTACTGATGACAATAGTATAAATAATCATCAGAAATACACAAGCATATACTGCAACTTCACCTACAATGGACAGAATGTATATTGTGGCGGAAACTTAAATACGTGAAACAACAGAAAAATTATATATATTTCATACATTTCTTTGAAATAATGCGGTTAATTAAACCAAGAGTCATGACTGTAGCAGTGAACGGTGATAGCTCACCTCAAAAGGTTTCAGCCTCTGAGGACCGTAATCCATCCTTTACTCAACTTTGGGTGTTGTCTGTGACACTTCTAGAGACAGCTCCCGTGGTCGTGGTTGGAGATTTGGGTGCCGTGTCGACACCAGAGAACGCCGAGAACGGGTCCAACTCTGGAAGAAGGCAGCCAGGTTAATGATGTTTGCATATAATTTCAGAGAAACACATGGAAATGTATGCTAATACTCAATGCATACAGTACTAAACTAAAAGAGAAACACATCTGAATACACAGTGGAAAGAATAACATCGCCAGGGATTTCTTTTTAACGGAGGTGGACCTGTTTTTAACAGTTAGCATTTGCTGCATCTAGTTGTGTTGAGATATATACTGTATGAACCAATCAGGAAGCTGATGGGTGAGTGCATCATCATCTCCAAGACCTCCATGCCAAGCATCTAAAAACAGTGTCAGTTTGGGGGATTTGAAAACTTCAAAGTAGAGTGGACATAAAGAATTTGACCTTAAAATAGAACAAGTGATGCATTTAAAGACTCGTATGTGTTTGTGTGGATGTAGTCTGGTGCATCTACTGCACCATCATTCCAGAAACTCAGACCTGTAACAGCTTAGCCTGTGATCACAGCCTTTATGAAGTGGTGTATACTTGATTGTTACTAGCACAACTATCCTGATCATCAGATTCTACGACTTCTTAAATTTACAAGTTGAAATTTCTTTTTCTTCTTCTAGATATAAAATGCCAGTGGTGGAAATTTGGAGTGAAAAAAAAAAACAAAAAACAAAAAAAACAAACATGTTTGTTTCCATCATTGAGCCACACTGCAGCTTTGTGGTTCATCAGCGTATGAGTGTGTTTTGTGTTGGCTGATTCACATCTAATAGATCAAGCTTTAAATCGCAGGCACGCTTCCTCCCCTCGGAGAGATTATGCTCCTTTTTTTTTTTTTTTTTTTACCATTTTCTGTGTTTGCAAAAGTGTGTGTTTGAGACGCTCTGTGGTAAGAGGCTGCCTGGGTGTGTGTGTGTGTGTGTGTGTGTGTGTGAGAGAGAGAGAGAGACGTGAGGAGTGAATGGCTTGGCTCCACATCAAAGGCCCCTGCGAGTCTCTGCATTAACGAGGCCCTTTGTTTCCTGCCTCCCAGATTACAACACTTCTCTCCCTGAGCTCCGTGTGCGAGGAGGGCACAGTAACCTGTGGGCCAGAGGACTGATCCTCCTCTCCTTCTAATGCAACCAAAACCACACAGATCCAAGGTCAGTTTTGGGATACTCAGAAAAGGAACTCAAAAAAAAAAAGTGGTGGTACAGATGTGAATGTGTAAAAGAGAAGTACAGCACTTTGTGACTGTGTGAATGTGAAGACTGACGTGCACTGAACTGTATGTGCAAATGCAAATGTCTGAGTGAGTTGCTTCCTCTTCTCGGAACTTTTCCAGTCCACACCCGACTTAAGTATCCGGAAAACAAGTTCATGAGAAGACTCAACAAGAAAATGTCTGGAAATTTCACACGAAACTGCCAATGAATTTTTGTCCCGCCGAGTTCTTCCTTCTTTGTTTTGGACCCACCGACCCACACGATATCTGGAGTTAATGCTTGAAAATGGTTTCTGTTGGCCTTGAGATACCTGAAACATCCTCCATTAATTCATATACATGATGTGTTTTATGCTGTAATAATAATACAAGCTTTTTATACTATTTCATCACATTTGTTATCTTCGAGTCGTTATTTGGTTGTCAGAACTTTTACTGCTTGGTTAGAAACCGAATCCAGTTGAACATCATTCAAAGTTCATAAGATTAGATGCAGAACAACAGGTTAATGTGCCACTGTCTCTTTTAGAGAGTGAGCGAGGCAGCATTTCAAAAACTGTTATTTCATGCTGTTCACGCAGAGAAAGAAAGTACCAATTTGCCCTGAAAGCAAAGACAAATGGGGATTTTTATGACATAATTTCAGTGTGAACTCATATGATCATCCCATGAATATTTGCATGATAATTACTGGTTCATGTGTAGAAAATTCCCACATTGTTTTTTTTGTGAGTCAGAGCAGTCAAATTGAAACAGTCAACATTCTTATTCAACCTGTTTTGGAGTGTATCATAAAATGTATCTTCCACTACCTGATGCCTCAATCTGCAAATCACCGATGACACACAGCGTGTGTGTGTGTGTGTGTGTGTGTGTGTGAGTGAGTGAGGTGACGGAGCGTGACGCAGAACATCTCTCACTCCTATTCCCGGTCGCTGTCAGACCTTCCCTCACAAGCTGGCCCATGAGTTGTTAGTGCACGTCTGTAAAAAGTTCATGAACTGAGGCAGAGCTGAGCGGAGATGGAGCTGTTCCAACCACAGCTCGCTCGTTCTTTCCTCTGAACACAGGGAGAAGAGAGAGCGGCTCGGTGCACACGTTTGAAAGGTGTTTGTTCCACACATGCAGATGCAGACGGTTCATAATGAAAAAAAAAAAAGGTAATCTCTCCTCACACACACTGAGAGCAGAAAGTGAGAAAAAGGATGATGGTACTTTAGGAGACGATCTTTGGAACAGAGTGAACGCTAATTTTAGACTCTGGAACCTTGGTGTTTCAGTCATTGAAAAGCTGTCGCTTCACTTTTGGGGAGCCATCACGTCTTCCTGGAATCCACGATTAAATATGGTCTATATTCGGAAGCTGGTCCTCTCATCACCTCTGCAAAGGAGGGCATGAGTTTTTGCCCCCAGTTGTTTGTTGTTTTTTTATTTGTTTGCCAGTTGGTTTACACAAAAAATAAACAGATCACAATTGTTTGTTCAACATTTTCATTATTTTCCCTGAGAAGAATTCATCGAGCCGGATGAAAATAATCCGATACGTTAAGTGGACTGATATTAACGTGTATGTGAAATTTGGTGCAGCTTGATCCGATTGAGCGGGACTGGCGGAGGTATGGGCTCTGTCAGCAGCATCACATTATCAAGCTGTTCCAGTCATCTCTCATGAGCTATATGAAGCTGCCCAGCGAAGGGTTGGACATGTTTTAAGTTGTTTAGGACGAGATAAAATCAACGTTCATTTCTCTTCAGATACTGTGCTCGACACAAAGTCCTTATTAAAGTGTTTTGCAACTTTGTCCACAGTACAGCGATGTGATTTCAAAGCTCTTTCCTCCACTGTTTATGTTTGTTGATCTCACCCCCAAAGCCCTGCGCAGATCTGTGGTATCAACTCATAAATCTTTGATAAGGAGCTAACGAAGAGGTAAAGGGACTGCATTCCGCTAAATCAAAAGAGAGACGTATTCAAATCAGCAAATGGAAACTCCGACTTCTCAAAAGTCTCATTATCTGGCACAAGATATTAAGTTCTCAACCTCTTCTTCTTTTTTTTTTTTTTTCCAAATCCGGTTTGTTTTGCTGAGCCAGTGTTTTATCTTTTCATCACATTCAGACAGATTTCTCCATGAGAAATATGAGAGCTGACACCAGTCCTGAACTGTTGGCCAGTGCGTCATTTCAGGTAAGTGTCTTGCTTGGGGACGTCTCCACAGACGCTGCTGGAGGACGGGTCCACGCTTCTTTCTCCCTGTTCTCTCTCTGGGCAGCATCTGTGACCATCTGTGCCACTCACTTAGTAAATAATTGTCAGATCATTTTGACAAATTGACATTTTAAATGTGAGCTACGGAGCAACATCTCATTGTTTTCAGACATGAAAACTTAAGTATTCGCAATGTTCCCAATTTTCAAGATTCTCTGGGACTGTCTTCTTCTACGTGTCTGACATCTCCGTTACATCTTGAGATGTTTGTATTATTCGTTTTGTCATCAACATGCCAAATCTTTCCCTGTGAACTCCATATTTTCAGGCCGTAATCTCCCATGGGATCACACTGGTAGGAAAGGTTCGGCAAGATGTCTGGAGCAACTGATGTTTTAACACAGAGCCCCTCTTGATACCTTCAGGGAAACGCCAGGACTGCAGCGCATGTCTGAAGAGACGAACAGCCACGACTTAACAAGCCTCCTCTTACATGCACACTCGGGGTAATCTTGGTCCACCTCACGTTTAAAAACCAATGAAATCAGTCATAAGCTTAAATCTCACTCCAACCACATTGTTGTTGAGCAGTTTATGCTCAAATTGTTGCTCAGGCAGCTCACTGTTTCGGAGCAGAACCTCACACACAACATAAAACTGTTGAAAAGATTTGTTGAGGCTCCACATTGCTGCCTGGATGCTGCCTTGAAGGACATGGTTTTGATTGTAGGAAAACTACCAATAAAAAGCACACAAGTGGTTCCAGTTAAGAGCTGTTTGCTTGGATGTGGCTTAACCCCAATGAAAGGACATGATTTAATTACTCTGCAGCTTTAATGTGCCTGATGTTTCTTTAGAAAGCGCAGTATATAATCTGTCCTTTTTTTTTTTTTTTTAAACCGACTGTGATTCATCTCTGTCGGAAAAAAAAAAACCTGTTAAAGAAAGAGCATTTCCCCCACTAATGATTGAGCAATGGAAAAGCACTCATTAAAATTATCTTCACATTTTAAACTAGTTCTGTGCACACCGGCAGTGGACTGGTAGTGTGCGCTATAAGTAGAATCATACATTTGCCTTTTTAATTTCTATCACTACTGTGTGTTGCTTTCAAATCTTTTTTGCTAAGAAAGAACGGATCTGGGCCTCGGTGGATGTGTCAACCAGAGCAATTAAAGACTTGTGCTTTCAGAGGACCGAGGAGACATTCTGGACATTCTTAACTCTAGAAAACCGGGTGTGGACAATTACGGGAGTTTTGTTTTCGACAGCAGGAAACTTTCTGGAGCGTTCAAGCGAGCCTGGTTTTGAGCTTGTGCTCAACATGCAGGAGGAGGGCACAGTGTTTTACTTTTCACCAAAAGCTCCTGGGTCTTGAGTTGAAACCTTGGTACATGTATGTCACATCTTTTTCATCCTGAGATACTTGCATTCTTCCAGTTTTGTGTTCGTCAAATGTTGGAAACGTCACCAGCATTCCCGCTTGTTCATTATGAATTTTCCCGAACATTTTCCGGTTGTATTCTCAAATCGTCTCATGCGGAATACAGACCAGAAATGCCTGATGTGCTTCTGTTTGCTTTTCAGCTTTTAACAACAACTTAAAATATATGATCCTTGCATTTCCATTAGCAGAGTCTTTGTCATGATGAGATACTAATCTTGTATTTGTGTCTTAGAGAAGCTGGCCTCCTGGTGTCACAGCAGCGACACTCTCTGCGTGGGGCTGCTTATCGCCTCGATCTGCTCGTCTTCCCTTATTTGGTCTTTCCTGTCAACAGATGATGTCTAATTCCACAACAGTCGCCAGGGTTCACGATACGATTTGATGAGAAAGGATGCGCGAGGTGTGTGTGTGTGCGTGCGTGCGTGCGTGTGAGTCATTCAGGGTGAACTTAAAATATCACTCAGAACTGACAAGAATAAACTAGAGGGAGACAGAGAAAGAGAGAGTGAGAGACATAAAAAAGAGACAAAGTAGGTGTAGAGTATTTCAATGGAAAAAAAAAATAAAAAACACAAGAAGAGAGGGTGGCTTCATTTCTTTGTCCGTTGTGTGTGTCTGTGAGAGACAGACAGGCAGCTCATAGCTCACAGCTCATAGCCTCGAGTGAACCTCTGAACCCAGGAAAGTGTCTCACCGTCACACCGGCACAGGCATTCATGGGAAAGCGTTCAGAGCGCGAGATCTTGTGAGGCAGTGGCCCACATCGCAGAGGTGCTGTCTCTCTGGAAAAACAGCTGTCTATATTTAATCAAGGCGAATAAACAAGGAGTTTAAACAACTCATTTATAATTTAGATTTGCATACATTAAAACTGCTCATTTTAATCTTTTTATTAATATGCATCGACGATATTGTATAAATATGCAGTTTTATGCAAATACTGGGCTGATTTTCTGTTTGTATTTAATTCTGCTCCTCAGCTGTGGATCATCATTTTCATTCAAGGCAACCGACTCCGATTAAGTCAAATAAGACACTGCATGGGATTGTATAAATATTTCTCAATTAAAAACTCAGAAGACCAGCGATGCTACTGTATCAGCATTAAAAATGCATTGGCATGGGGAGGGAAAATGGGGGAAGGCAAGTTATGAGTTTGATAAGACATCAGAACTTTAAGTCTACATCTTTGAACTTGTGTTTTTTCCCCCATCTTCTTTCCCTCCTCCAATCAAGACGTTGCACTTTTTTTTTGCTGTTTTGGAGACAGTTACAAAATGTGGGGGATGTAAGGACCACCAAACACATGCTGTGCCTCCTTTATTGATGAGCATGTCGTCTGATGTTTTTCACAGAATGTCCTACATTTTTGTTTCTCGCCTCAGCTGCCACTTTGCTGTCTATGCAAGTGATGAGTTTAGTTCCACATTGTGAAAAACTTCCAAGTGAGCAGTTTGACAACAGCCACTACAAATGGGCTGAGAGTCCAAACTCTGCATAAATCCCACACAGTCATAGGAGTTACTAAGAGGGCGACCTTCAGGATGGATGCTCATGACAAAGTACATATTCTATAACAGCCACTCCTGAGAAAGACATGGCAGGCTTTTGGATAAAGAAAGGCAGCTGATAGGAACCAGTATCAAAGGCAAAACAATAAACAGCGAAAACATTCGGACCTCTGAGAATCTGGTTGAGCGGATCTGACAATCAAAACATTTGCAGGTTACCTTAAAATCAATGACCAACCCTCTGAATATGGGATGACCTGTTCTACCCCGGTACACAGCCTGAGAAAGAACCTCACCGAGGAGCTGCAATTATTAAAAAATACCATGATCTCACTGCAGCTAAAATCTCAGTAAATCTGAAATAAATCTCCAAAGGTGAAGTTTAGCTTAAGAAAAATGTGGTGAAACCCCAAATAGACCACATTTGGAAAAACTTTGTCAAGAATGTTCTACAAAATAATTAAATGGATCCACATGAGAACAAACATCTTTTTCCTAATCATTTGGGAATAATTTGGTTTTTAAACCAATTGATGAAAAAAGGAAAGGAAAGTACAGATTCTGTGCAAACTTTGATTTGGGATTAAGGCTGAGCTCCAAACTAATGAGGATATAATTATCATTTCATTACAGTAAATAAAAAATTACATTTGACTTAATCTTCGAGAAATTATCTGTTTTAATTGTACTTCTTTTAAATTGAAGAATCAGTATATTGTTTCAATGCTGAGACTGTAGCTTTACTGCAAATAAATAATGAAATATGCTGTCATTTTAATGTGTAACTTCAATAACAATTCCAGTTTCATATCATCCCTGGACTACAACACCTGACAACACAAGTCACATGACCATGCATGTGCACTGGCCATGGGTGTAAACAGGAAGCAGAACAGCTACTCTTCATTTGGTTACTTAGTTGTAGAAAATACTACAAATACCAGCAGTAATGTAACGTAAGGTATTTCAAACTAAACAAGAGCAGCAGTGTTTACGGACTGCTCCATTTCAGACACTCAAAAACCTTAGGAGTACTTTGAACAGCAGGCATCAAAATGTGTTTTAATACTAAACCATTGTGTTGAATAACAAAGAGCAGCAATAAAATTTCAATAAAAAAAGTTTCCTGGAACCATAACAACATTAAATTAACATGAATGCTGACTACAACAATAAAGAGCTGAATTATAAGGATCCACTGGATCTACTAGAGGTGACCAGGCATGTTCTGCCAATGCTTCCACTCATTATTTAAAAAATGAGTGGTCATTAAAACTCGCCTATTTACTTGCTTTTTAATCTTCTATTGCTTTGTGCGTTTATTTGTCTTAGTGTTTGTTTCGTACAACACCTTTGGTTTTGTTAACATAACATACTTACTTGCATAGACATCTGCGCCGTAGCCCTCTGAGTACATCTGCTAGTCTTTAGGAGGAGTTTCAGAGGCAGAATGCAGCAGCGGGCTCCTGCAGCCAGGGGACCGTGAATGGGTTGAACACGCCCCTGGAAGTCATGCATAATGCCCGTGGAGCAGGGCTCGGGGAGGTGGTGTCTCTTTAAGAGCCGCAGCCCTCTGCAGAAACAATCGTACAACCCCCCCAACAAGTCATCGAACCTGTCAATCATCCGGTCGGCGCCCTTTGAAGTCGGGACTCCTCGCCATGTCTTGGGCTCAAATGAGCTGTTTGCTGTAGCAGGGAAACATTAGTCCTCCACCGAGCGTCCCGGGGACGTCACATCTCAACTTTTTCTCCTCTCTCCATGTACGTGGAGGGACTTTCTGCACTTTGGAGGCAACCCCGCACGCGCCGAGGAGATTTCGACCCAGAAGTCCTTTGATTTTTCCTCCTGTTTAGTGACACTCTCTTCCCCTGGTTACGCGTGTTTTTTGTTTGCTTTTTTTTTTTTAAATAAACAAAGTGAGATACACCGCGAGGGAGGAGGAAACAGCGCAGACATGCCTCAGCTGAGCAGCGGCGGCGGGGACGACCTGGGAGCGAACGATGAGATGATAGCGTTCAAAGACGAAGGGGAGCAGGAGGAGAAGATCCAGGAGAACGCGTTCACGGAGCGGGACCTGGCCGACCTCAAGTCCTCCCTGGTGAAGGAGTCCGAGATCAGCCGAGATCAGATCAGTCCGAGCGCAGCGGTAGGTGGCACGGAGTGTGTGTGTGTGTGTGTGTGTGAGATTGAGAGTGTGTGTTGTATTCTCCACGCTGTTGACAAGCCACTGAATGAAACGCAGTGAATTCCCCCTCAGGGTGACAGTAGTCAAATTCCCAGAGGGGTTTAAAAAAAACCGCAAACCATCTCTTTTCTCCTCTCCTCGGACCATCCGACCCCCCCCCCCCCCCCCCCCCCCCCCCCCGGTCCCTTCCGGTCAGTCGGGGACAGCAGCCGGGCGAGCAGCGGGGCTTCGCGGAGAAACACCGGGAGCATCTCGACGGAGGTGAGAAAACACGAGGAGAGCGAAAAAGCACAACTACACAGGCGCTCTCAGCGCTCTCATCCGGTTTCTGCAGCCACTGCTGTCTCAGCTGAGAGGCGATGACCCCCCCCCCCCCCCCTCTCCATTGTCCCCCCCTCTCTCTATTGTGAGGAGAGTGTTACGACCATCGGGACACGTGTTGTTTCCAACTTCAAAGAGTTTTGGTTTTTCAGGTGTACACTGTAAACAACAAAACAAAACTCCACGTTATCGGGTCTGGACTTGATCTCCTGGATCAGACACTTGTTGGTCAGGTAGTCGTCGCTATCAAAGAGATTTGAGTAGATAGTAGCAGCTTTTAATTTCCTTTGAAATGAGTTAGAAGGGGAAATGCAAAGTGATGTAAAGTACACTTTTGTAAATCTTCGGTCTCTGTTCTGGAGGAAAGTCAGCACTATTCTTTAAAATATGCTCTGCAGAAAAAAACAGACAAAAAAACATACTGACGTGACCCCTTTTTATTTAGAGTAGGTCTGACTCGCTATCAAAGATAACTTGCCCAAGATATGACAACAAAATATTAGAGTCTAAATGTTTGAGAAATGGTCTCTCTCATAACACATCAAATGAGTTGGTTTATTTGCTGTTAGATAATGTTTGTTTGTAAAACAGAAACAAAGAAATTAAACTTTTACAGTGCAACTTCTGGGAAATATTTAAGACACGTTTATAGGGCCAGATGCAGCCCTAGGTCAGAAAAAGATAAATATTGTATATTCTAACTCTACGTGGTTGTAATGGCAGTGAGATCTTCCTCATGTTTTCATGTGTACAGCATTTTAATGTAGATGTGTAACCTTTGTTGTACTTTGCCAAACCTGGTATCAACCTGGGTGCTGGAGATGTTTATTTAAGTTTTTTTGTTTGGGTGGCCACCCATAAGAACAGCTATTTCACTTTCCCTCCCCTTTGGCGAATTGCAGTTTTAATTAAAGGCACCACTGTAGACTGCAGCCAGACTCAAACATAATTTCAGTTATTTCTGAAATGAAAAATGTTCGCAATTGTGTTCCTTCCAGCACTATCCTCATCAAATGTGAATATGTGGTTAGAAATGCGCCTGTTTGGGGGGTCTTGGGAAAAAAGTGACACCCACAGGAAACACAGGAGAGAAAAACTACCACCTTGAGTAATGCTGATTACGTGATTGCATTATTTCGCGTTCTGTAACTCTAGTTCCGGGCAAATTAAAAGTTGTGGCAACTTCGGAAAAGTCTGCAGTGCAGAGTGATTTGACTGGAGCAGCAGTAAAAGTTGAGGTCTGTCCCGTGGAGATAACCGAGTCACACTGTACCTTGCTGTACCTGGCCCTCAGAGAGGCCCCTGATGCTTATTATGGGTGGTGGTGAGAGGTAGATTAACACATAGGCAACAGGAGTTCACGCCTCTCAGGCTAGGTGGCGGTTGTTACGCTTTGTTTCAAGTGTCGTCGTCTGTGCTCATACGAGGATATAACATGTAGTGACTAGAACACTTAAATAATCAGCCTTCTTTGTGCGCACATGCTATTTGGATGTCGGGTTTTACTTTTTAATTCGAAGCAGGAAGATTCATCTTTTGCAGCATTTTGGGAGTGAGTATCAGTCTTAGTTGGATTTTAAAAGAGAAACTTAAGTGTTTCATCCACAAGTTCTTTTATTCACTAAACAACTTTCAAATTAAAAATGATGCTACACTGATACCTGTCCTCTTAGAAACCGATAGAGATGAAACCTGGTCAGAAAGTTAAAAACAAATCTTCAAACTGATACAATACATTTCTCCATTACACATTTATTTTATTTTCTAAGCCTCTGACTCTTTTTTTTCAGTGTCGAAACAACAAGATGGAGGCATGTACAAGACGTATCCTGGCTATCCCTTCCTCATGCTGCCTGACCCCTACCACCCCAACGGCTCAGTTTCTCCATCTGTAAGTCTGCTTCTCTTTCGATCCTTCTGCTGGCTGCAGTGCACGTGGTCACTGCTGGTTATCCGTCCCCGTGCATGTGCTGCCTTGTGCACACTCTCAGCGGAACGCATGGTTTTTGAGCTTCAGGAAGGAAACTCAGTTTTTATTTGAGAGCAATTAAATGATACTCACTGTAAGTGGTGATGCTCTCGTCATGGCCGCTCACCACATACAGAGGAAATGTGACGAAAGACAGCAACGTACACTCAGGGATGGAAATGCGGCTGGGTAGTATCTGTCCTTTATTTTTAGATGAGGCCAGAAACCTCCTCTGTCATCAGAATTCAGTAATAACAACCAGAGACCGCGTGGACATGACCGAGCATTGATGGCTTTGTTGGATAAAGACATGGAGATGGTTTTCTGGGTATTTCGGCATTTTCCTCTTTTTGTTCTTTGCATCTGATGTTTAACATTTAGAAACAGGCACTTGTCAGCCTAGAGGATCCTCACTATTAGTACAGTCTGTGGTTTAACTAAATCCTCTTATACACTTAGTTCTCATATATTAGCATTTCTGGTTATATATGGATTTATATTGTTTCTAGATTTCTGAGATGTTCATTGTGTGTTTTTTTAATATATCAGTAGACGGTAAAGACGCTAAATATTTTTTTTGCACATTTGAGTTTGGGAGTTAAGCTAGTTTTGCACGATTGAGATCTATAATGATTATAGCATACCCCCGTTCTATAAAACCCCTGAACGCCTCCCTTGCTCATTCCCCGGTTATATTATTGCAGTAAATTAGAGTGTCTGTAGTTTAATGCACTGAATGTTAATGTGGGTTCGATGCTACGAGAGCCTCTGTCAGTCACAAACTTTAACACATGTTCTTATTTGGCTTTGAACTGAACTGTGCTGTTTCCCCTGAAACCACCATATAAAATAAAGCACTCCGTAAAACTCAGCAAAATGGAATCAAAGCGCCGCCGCCTCACGAGGGAAGGCGGCAGAAAGATCCTGTTTTTGTTTACGCCTTCGCCAAACTTGGAAATGTGATTGATGTCGTCACCCTGACTTTTTTTTTTTTTCCAACTGCATGCGCCCGGGTGAATGACGAGAGGTTTGTTGCTGCCTTTTAATGGCTGTTCCGAGTGTTAAACCGCTAAAACAAACATCAGAAAGACTCGTGGAAGGATTTCAAGTATGCAGTATCACTCATCCAGCCAGACAGCCCTGAAAAATTAATCATACAATCCCTTCAAGTCAGCCATAAGAACCAACATCCATGGATAGGCTGACTAACTGCACCAAACATGAGCAGTGGTGCCAAATTCATTTTTCACGTGCTGCGTAATCCTGTTGCCTGAATTAACCCCCTGCTCTTGTCGGCGAGACATTGCTGAACAGCAGAGACAACTGTTTGCGGGATCACATGCACTGTAGGCCGATCTAATGTGAAGCACGGTGAATCGGGAATCTGCTTCATGGCCAGAAAATGTGATTTCTCTAATGACACCTTGAAGTTTCTCACAGCGTTTTGCACCGCAGAGTCTGGGTCAAGGCCCGGCTCCGTTAGTCGCGGGAGATTTTGACTGGGTCACCGAAGGGTCAAAAACAGCTGACTGTTGTTTCACTACAAAACATTCATTCAAGCTCTTATCTCTTTTGCACCGATGTCATGTTATTTGTGACAATGCCAGTGCAAAGTTGTATGAAATGTTAGAAGTTTAAAATAAACACGGGGTGTTTTTATCTTACATATAATTAAAATTAAATTTTCCAGATTTAGATGTTTAGGAAAAAACAGGATTCCTGTGTTTTTGTGTTATTGATGAGAAAATCTAGCTCCGGGCAGGCCTCGTATTTGCACGTGGAAAAAGCTACGTCACCGCCTCCCAGGAAGTAAACCAGTCTGTGAGAATATAATTGAATGAAGTGTGAGTACGATCAGTCTTATTTCCCCAAACGTCCTCCTTGTTCATCCCACCTCCGGCGTGCCACTGCACAAACTTGGCGAGTAAGTGTGATGGTATTTTTCCTTTATCAGTGGGTCTCCGTCTCTTTTCTTTTCTTCGACTCTCTACTCTTCTCGAGTGCCATCCGTGGAGCCTCTGGGAGATTGTGTTTGTTGAGCGGGATGGAGGGAAGGAGTGGCGGTGGTGGCGTTGGAGATAAAGAGCACTTTCTTCCCCTGTGTGTCTTCGGGACTCCACACAATGCTCACTTGTTGCTGCTTCCCTTGTAATTAGCCCACTGGTTGTGAGGCGGTACAGACGCATCGGGCCCCGTCTACCTGCCACTTGAAAGGGCTGAGAGTGGTGCTTTCAGGCTTTTTGAGGTGGGGGCTGATGATTATGGATGGAAGGGATGGATCGGGAACCACAGGTCTGTGAGACATAAAAAGGGGGCTGTTTGGTGTTTTCCTCATGTTGTGGTGTTGGTGTGGGACATGGGCATGCATGTTACGGCTGCGTGTGTCCGTGACTTGCTGCCATCCTGTTTGTGAACTGTGACGTTGAAAGTTTCTTTCCTTGTTTCGTCATGTCGGACATTTTTTCAAAAGTCATCATGAAGTTTGTTAAAGGTTAAGCGGTTACGCCCCCATACTAGTATTTTTTTTATATATATATATATATATATAACAAAAAATTCCCAATCACATTCAGTGTTAGCAAGTTCATGAAGATGAAATCATATTTACCAGATATTTAGATGAGTTTTGCTCATGTCAGTAATTGACATCATAATAAAAGTACATCTACTTTATTGAGTCTCCTTGAAAGTTAAATTGAAAATGCTTTAAGTTTTTGATACAGCATTATTGTGTACTGGTACATCAAGCTTGTTCGGAGCAATGATGTGTGTGGGGAAACTGTTCTCTTTTCCTGTAAAACAACTCCAAACTGCTGAACTCATTGTGAGAACATCAGTGAAATGACTGAAGGCTGAGTATTAATTACTAATATTTGTGTTTCCCCTTCACCACATGGTAAAACGTGGGTTTATCATTTATTGAATGTTCCAGTGTGTTCCAGACAATGTTTTTAATGTTTGTTACTCATACCCTTTGAATACATTAGGTTTAACGTATGCCCTGGGGATTTCAATGAGACTCTGTCAGAAGGCATTAACTCCAACCATCAGGGGTCAAATTGTATTTTTTAGAACATCAAAATATTTCCGAGAGCTGTTGTTGTTCTGAAAAGATAAACAGGTTATTTTCCATGTTCACCCGAGCCACATTTTGTGAAATGGACAAAAACCAGCTCTTATTTTCTCTGGAATTATTTTTTGCATCTCATTTAAGAGGAAAAATCTTGTAATCTCTTATGAGAAGTCACTTAGCAACTTCTCCCATTCAGCCGTTACACTTGTATTACAGAGTTTCATGGGGCATTTCGTTGTTGTATTAATGGAGATATCAGCCGTCCTCCCAGAGGAAATGGCCAAAGACGCAGATTTGTGGGATTCAGAGATACGACTAAACTCCTTCCGCTTGTTGTCTTTGGATAAAGCTTTATCCACTGCCTATAAGACGCTGTGCATTGTGTGTGTGTGTGTGTGTGTGTGATCGCGGTTTATGTTCCTTTCATTAAGTTATTTGTATGTATCTAATGGGCATTGCCTGTGTTTCTATCTGCAAGTTTTTTCCTCAAGTTTGTTGCCTTAGGACTGTGTTTGTTTCCAAGGCTCATGGTGCATTGTGTGTGTGTGTGTGTGTATGTGTGTGTGTGTGTCAGACCCTCACTAGCTGTGAGTATAATGCCGTGGATTACCAAAGTCAGTGTTTCTGAAGGGATAATCGCTCTTTGTCGAACCCCAGCAGAACAGAGATTCTCAATAAAGAATAACTGAGTATTATACCCTCCATCTTTCTCCCAACTCCTTTTCTTTTTGCCTCTTTTCACCTTCCCACCTCTTTTTGTTGCCTGTGGTATTTTTATCACTGTAGCTGCATTGAAGCACAGGGTTCCTCCAATTCAGCTTCCTGTCGTCATTTTTTAAACTCTCTTAAAGCTCCAGAATCCACGTTAATCTTGAGTTACAGCGCAGCATAATAAGTACAACACTTCACCTGGAGGACCTGGCTGTCAGAGAGCAAAGAGCTGGAACGATTTGGAGAAACTTGCTGAATCTCTTCCAGGGGCAGGGAATGTGGCTGTGCAGAGGAGTGAATGGAGGGTTCACAGGGCTAATGTGTTGCACCGCAGATTTAGTGGCTGCTGTTGTTCATGGCTTTATAATGGCACGTGAAAAAGTGTTCTTAGAAAGCGGACAGACATTCAACATAGGAACTGGAAGAGGAGAGATGAAGAACAGAGTTTGTATTAACCTGATCTTATAGAAACGTTTCCCCTGGTGTGTGACAGACTAAATCACTTCCAACAGCATGCTATTGGTCCTTTGTCCAGCTAAGAGCTTAACCAACTAGTTAAGATCCCGTTTCCTTTCCACTGCTTCAGCTGACTCCGGCTGCTTCAAAATAAAAGCCTGACAGTTATGTTAAAGGGACGCCTTCTAATGTCTGACAAATAATCCTGAAATCAGAGGTATGAGCAGAAGATGTGACGTTATCTGCTTGTTGTTGGAGATTAGCTGAAATTAGCACGTCCTCTATAACAAAAACAGCAAGTGTGCTTTTTTGGATGAAGTAATGCACAAAACAAATGAGGCATGTGTGGAGAGCACAGGTCTGTGAACAAGTGGACCTTGATGTGTTATAATTTCATGAATGCATTTAGAGTTGATTTCAATAAGAAGCACTTGCTGACCATATTTAATGAATCTGTTGTCTATCGTGTCTAGTGTGGAAGAAAAAAATAACCGAAAGCTTCCTCTGTTTTAAGAGAACTTCTTTCTGTGGACACAGATTTTGGAGAGCGGGATAAAAAAGTTGTTATCTGAAAATATAGAAGCCGTTTAAACAAGTGATATTTGGCTACGTGCAGTTCTCTGCGCCATCAGACAGGCTGTGAAACTCCCTGTGATGTGGGAGCTGTGGTCACACTATGACATCAACACCCTCAGAAGATGACCCGCTCCGCCAAAACGCTTTGCACGCTCATCGTACCTGGACACTGACTGTAAAAAGTCACACTGTTCATTTTGGGAAAAAGCGTTTGTAGTTTACAGCATTTCAACTTAGTCACTGGAATTTACAAGTCGCCATGCGTGCCGCCTCTGTGCACGAAGAGCACTATCTTTGACTTTGTTTAGGGGAATTTCCTGCTCATCTCATCTCACAGACTGAAATAAAAAATTGAAAAGAAGACCACAAGGTGACGGTATTTGGGAAAGGTAGCAGTAAAACAAAGTCATTTCTATCATTCTGAAGTGTCCCGGCTTTCAAAATGTCCCTTTGTGGCTCTAAGTAAACAACACCATGGAAGGAAATGGCAGTTGAATTGCTCCCCCCCCCCCCCCCCCCCCCCCCCCCCCCCCCCCCCCCCCTCCTCTTTCTTTTTTTTTTACTTTTCTATTATTTTGTAGCTGGAATCTTGAGTCTCGTGCTCATAAACTTTTTCATGCCCCCACCTCCATTCAAAAAAATGAGCTGCTGTTGCTAACAAGCCCCTATCCCCTGTTTCCTCCTCCTCCTGGTGTCTCCCACATAACACCAGGTCGATCCTCCCTAGATCAATGGAATGGCATGTGTGTGTGCAAGTCTCTTGGATCTTGCCACTTCCTTGTTTCCCATTGTATTGTGGTGTTGACAGGGGGGTGGTTCAGCCAGCCCCTAGTCCCTTGGTAAACAATGGCAGCAACACAGGCTGAGGCCTCTCTAATCCCTCTTCATATGGACCCAAGGGCTGGGATGAGCGGCACTGGGGCCCCTCTGCCTCTGACTGCCTATGATAAGGACCCCGCCGCTTGGATCTAAGAGGCCTAAGAGAAAAGAGGCTTTCACTATAAAGCAGTGAAAGCTGGGGTCAGATTGAAACCTTGCATCGCAGAACGTTGCTATATATATATGAACCAGTATCTCAAGAATCAAGACCAGAAGTGTAAAGTAACATGCATGTTGTCAAAGGGGAAAAAAAAGCTGCTTATGTTGAGTTGGAGCGATGGGACGGAGGAAGTGGCAGAGTCTTAAATTGCCATTGTTGCAGTGTATGTAAGTGTGAGATTACAGTTGTGTAAAGTCTCAGATTAGTGGGCGAAATGAGGCTGACGATAAGGAGGCAAAGCTCCGTGATTCCTCTTTGGCAAACAAGCAAAAACCCTTCTTCCTTTCTCGTAATTCCCATCACATGTAATGACTTATGTTGTCGTCTCTTTATTTTGTGTGTGTGTTATTCATTATTATCCAGATATTCGACCCCAAAAGGCTTTGAAACCAGCTTTGGAAATAAAGAAAATATAAATATCTTGAGAGACTATTTGACTTAACATCATGGACAGACATTTAATTTGTGTGTGCTGGTGGTTCGAGTGCCAGCTCCTTTAATGCTCAAGTGTCCTTGGGCAGAATACCAAACCCCTAATTGCCCCAGTATAATCTTATTTGACCAGTTTTGAACCTTTTCCACCATAATCTTTGACCTTGTCAGGACCAGTAGACCTTATGGTTAAGGTTAGTGGTAAGGAGTAAGTAATGGTTGGAACAAAGCATCGACTAGGCTGTTAATGGTTAGTCTAAACTTGTGTGTGTGTGTGTGTGGTCACCTGTTCACATGTTAATTTAGTCTCAGGTAGTCTTTGGCTTCCCTGCTGCTTTGAGGAGGGACATAAAACACGAGCAGCAGATCAAAAATAAATCAGGCCGTTGACAGATAAATCGACTGTAAAGACGGAGTTTAAAGAGAGAGGGCTGGAGAGGTGAAGTGAGCATTAAAGAGTGAAGATTAAAATACAAATGAGATAATGAAAGCAGGAGCTCTTCCTCATCACCCCACAGGCTTTGAAGGCACCAAAACAGAAACTGCTCAGAGGACTTTCAAGAGGCGGAAAGTTTAAAAGAAAATCAGAAGAGGAGAAAACCCCTTTGGATGGCCCCGAGGTGTTTATACCTGTAATTATTCATCCACTTATTCCTTTCCGGCGCGTAGGGAAGGAAGGGAGGGCAAAGCGGCGGCGCAGTAAAAGACAGGTGTTGGCAAAGGAAGCGTGGGTTTGTTTGATTGATATTATTAACTCGGCTTTTTCCTCGCACGGACAAACTCTTGCACATCCACTCTTTCCTTTTCCTCTTCACGTCTTTGAACAGAACATCAAATTGATTGTGGTACCGATCAGAGTATCGCAAGAGCAACAAGCTGACAGTTGGAAACCTCATGAGCGGTTGTTAGTACTTGTGTTTCTCTTAAGTGAGACCACAGTTCCCATAATTCCTCCCACGCTTCCTGTCACCAAGAGGATGCTCAAGATCTGATATGTTGGAGGATGTTTTTTTTTTTTTTGTCTGCTGCTTTTCAATTTTGGGGCCGCATTTCATGCTCTTGCTCAAAGTTCAATCTCCTGCTGGGCTGCGAAGTAACATGAACCAAAGTTAATCATTTCAAGTTAAAAATCATGTATTCATTGTTTGACAGACATGCAACACATTTTCAGTTGCAGCTTTTTCTGCTTTACATTACAAAGGGGCATAACGTCCCCCGACATGTTTTGTGGTAAGGTAATGCCGGAGTATCGGCTCCAGTGATACTGGCAGTTATTTTTTTAGGAGTTCGCTTTCTTTAGTTCACTTCTCACTCAAAGCTTTCTGCAGGTATTTGATGCGGTGTTCAGACGTCATTATTTTCACTAGAGTCACCTTTCGTTTCATTGTGAGTCTGTCTGTTGGTTGTATGAGAGCCAAAAGTACAGTGGTACGTTTGGATTAGTAAATTACTAAATCACCGAGTTAAAATGAGAAACATCGGTCATTTCAGCCTTGATGTATGAATTTAAAAAAAAAAAGCAGCAAGCAAGAGAAAGGAGAAAAGAGCAAGTTATGAGAAAGAACTCTTTGTTTGCTCGGCAGTATTTGTCTGCGTGTGCGTGCGTGTGCGCTTGTGAGTTGCGGGATGTTGGACCCAGGTAGTCACTGGCCAGTGGAGCGAAACCATGCAGTGATTCCTCTGTGTTGTTGTTTACAGAGCGAACCGTCCAGACCCCCCTCCCCCACAGATGTGTGTTCTCAGCTTGCAGTTAATCAGTGACAGCACTGTCTCTGTCACACACCAGCAGATATCAAAGTTGTTGCATATAAACCCTCATTCATGCTCACTCACCAGTGTTGATTTTATTTAAAAACTACTTTCTGAGTTGAACCGTGCGGTTTAGCTTCACAAGAGGACAGAAGTGATGCTATGAAATGTGACAAAGCATTCCCTGGAGCGACCTCTGAATTCTTCATGGCCTCAGTCATGGGTTCATTGTCCTGCATGATGGTAAATATTATTTACCTGGTGTCCTGCAGTATAGGGTCAGGCTGAACTCCTTTGTTATGGTTGTTCCGAAGTTCATAAACATAAACCTGGTGCCAATGGTGTGTTTACCTGTTTACTTTGAGACTGAAGTGAAGTAACAGACTGGTGTCACAAAGTTTGATGGTTCGTATGTTGAAACCTCCCTCCTCAGTGTGCTGCTCAGTGAGAAATCAAACTGACTTTTTTGTGATTGTGATCAGTCTTGACACACTGACCTTTGGGAATTTAAAGTCTTATTTCATTTCTTTTTTTATTAGTCACTGGAAAGACATTGAAAGATCAAGTGTGTAGTGTTTTTTTTTTAATCTCTGCCTATAAATCCAGATACAGACTTGACTTGCTGAGCGAAAGGCTTTGAGACCAGCGAGGAAAGAATCTAAATCATCAATTTGTCACAGGCGCCCTCTCATATTTGTTGGCCAGAGTAAACAGAGCACATATGAAATGTAGGTAGAAGCTCTACTCAGATCGACTCTGGCATTTTCTACGCCCGCAGACTCAGCCACACACGGCGTGTTTGCCTTTGTGCCAAAGCTTCTACTGTTTGCAAACACAGTCAGTGTGATGCTCGTGTGAGATCGTACATGACAGTCTGCCAGGTGATCGGCCTCTTTCATCCAGTCCTATGAGGAAATGTACAACCTGTTTACACTCTCCTACTGAGAGATGGAGGCTACGTGTGTGTGTGTGTGTGTGTGTGTGTGTGTGTTTCTAGAGTGAGTATCACTTCTATCTTGTGTGTCAGTGTGTGTTCACTTTATTTCCTGGAAATTCACCTATATTTTTCTTCTACTCCTTATTTATGAAGGAAGTATTTAATTCTTGATCTTTCTATTAATATTTTATTTAGATGAATCATGCAATGGGCATGGTGACTGGGAAGTTTAGCCAATCAAAGGCAGACAAGAAAAACTTAGAAAGTGATGAAGTCCTAGGATGACCACCACCTCTGCCTCCACTCGTCCCATGCACTTTATCATCGATGTAATATGCACTTTATTAAAATAGTGTTGCAAAAATAGTCGCCAAAGTGAAACTCTAACCCCATCATCCTTCTACTCCTCCTCCTCCACCCCTCTCCACCCTGTGCCCGTGGCTCTGCCCAGACCAGCTGGAGCCTCCACAGCCGCATGAAGCAGCCCAGCACACATGGCTGTGATCTTGTGCACACACACACACACACACACACACACACACACACACACAGGGGCACAAGTCTAATCCTTCCTCATATGATACTCATCTGCTGAGGGAGGGAAATAGTCTCCGCCTTTTATGCTATATATACGTGTGTGTGTGTGTGTGTGTGTGTGTGTATATATATCACTCATAGTTATTCTGAAATGTCATTAAGCCACTCCCACATATATGACAGGGAAAAACGGTTAAAATCCTTTCTTCTGCTCCTGGCACAGTGACAACATATATAAACACATATACAAATACATGCACAACACAGACTGAGTTGAACAAGCTGTGTGCATTGTTTACCTACATTGTTTGTACTGCACCAACCATAGAACAGGGGTCATGTTTTCTGCCTCACTTCACTTCTCTTTCACATGTACTTGATTAGCTTCTATGAAACAAATAATGTCACTGAAGTCTCTGATGTCAGTCGGCTGTGCCACTTTCAATGGAGGCGCTATTCTTTCACGAGTCTGTGCCAGCTGAGGTCGTCTGGACACACACTGAGACCTGCATCGGGTTTGAGCTTTTTATTGATATTTGAGTAAAACGATCACTGTTTGTTGAAACCAGATTCTGGATTTCGGCTCGCAAGGAGCCGTGACATGCGTTAAGTCTGCGTCCGTCGTCATGTGCCAGACATTAAATGTATCCCTCCTGTGGCGACGATGTTTAGGTCAGAAATCTGATTCACTTAAAATGAGTCTGTCCAGTGTTTAAATTATGGGGACATTTGTCTTCCATTCAATGGATCTTAGTGATCTCAGATGAACGTCAGTGAAAAGTCAGTAATCTAACTCTAACTCATCGGCTGCAGTGGTCTGCTACCTCTGAAGTTCACACATTTTTAGATTAATGTGACATTTGTCAATACATATTAAGTCTGATTGTCGGACTCATCACTGCATGCAGTGCTAGCTTGTGAGGACACTCAGCTCTAGCGCCCCCTCCCTGCTGTCCACTGGGCTTTGGTGCCGTTGAGCGTGTCAGCGACTTGAGTCACTTGTTTGAAGTAGTTTCATAAGCGATGTTAAAAACACCATGTTGTGCCATTGGAGAACCGCACAGAGAGAAAATGAGTCCCAGGTGAACGTGTGGCCGCCAACTGCTCGAGTTGTGTGCGCAACGTGACGACTCCAGCCTGTGTAAGCTCATGGTATTTGGCTCCGCTTCCATGTGCTAATGTCATTTTTTTTTTAGCCAGAAAAAGGAGCGACGGAGGAATTCCCTCCTCAACAAGTTTCCTCAAAAGGTATTCAGCCATGCGTCAAATTGGTTTCCTACCTTTGTTTTTAGGAGTGAGGAAAGAGACCCATCCTCACATATTGTGGCCATGGGAACCTTTTGTCTGGGTCTACAGAGAGAACGAGACCTCACTCTTACGCACTTACACGCGATCATCTCATTCTTAGATGCGTGCTCGACCTGGTGAAAATGTTTACTGCGCTTTTGGTAATTGCGTCAGGAGCTCAGAGTCAGTGGAAACGCGAGGGGTAGGAACTAGGCGAGGCCTTGAGGAAACGAGGAGGGGTGAGGTTTTCATGAAAGAGGATGGGAGGATTTATGGGTGGAGCAGAGAGAGCGCGAGAGAGAGAGAGAGAGAGAAGTGGAAGGGGAGAGAGAGAAAACTCAAAAACAAGCTGCTATAATGACAAATCCTGTTGTTGTTGACGCCCAGCGATTCATATGTTCGGTGCAGGAAGTAATGAAGCGCATTAAGCATTGTTGTTGTTTTCAGTGTGAAGGTCCTGCGGTAAATCAGCGTGCGTGAGCGCTTTTTAAAAGTTAAAATCTAGAGCAGCCGTATGCAGCAGCGTGTGGTGAACACGTGAGGGGTGTGTGTGTGCATGCTGGCGTAGGTGTTGCACATTGTACAGGACATGTATGTGGGAAGCACTGTATGCACAGATGAAAGGGAAGAGGTGGGTGGGCAGGAAGTGAAGAACAAAAGAAACACATCATCTGATTTATCAGACTGCTGCAGATTGAGTTGATCAGATGCAGGAACGACATGTTGGAGAGAGACGAGGGGAAAGTGGATGCCGAGGAGTCGGAGAGACAAGTCGAAAGACGTAGAATGACTGACAGACATTGAGAGGGAGAGAGAGAGAGAGAGAGAACAATAAAGGTAGAGAAGATAGCTGCAGTATAGCGGAAGGGAGTTAGCAGTAAACAATGAGAAGCCTGTAACCGCGTTGTGCACCTGGTGAAACAAAACCACAGCCCCAGTTGAAACAGGCTCTTAAGAAAACCTTTAACCGTTTAAACACCGCACTCAATGAAAAGTGACACCAATTGCTCTAGGCAAGTCCGAATCTCGAAAGTCGTTTTTCTTTTTTTTCTTTTTTCTTTTAAATTTGTTTGAAGGAACCGAAGAGGGCAGCAGAGGAGGTACGATGAAAACGATCAACACGGAATCCTTTACACTTTGTTGATGTTCTTGTTTATCTTTGTGGTTCGGTTGGTCAACACTGGAAACCTGGTGTGGAAAAACCTTGTGTGGCTCACATGGCCATTGTTTGAAAACACTCAAAAGCCCATGTTTTGAGCCCAAAGATTTTTTGGGGGGATTTAAAGAGCATCATGCACACATGCAATGATTCAGACTCAGCACCTGGACAAGAGAACACTCACTCTACCCAAGTAGGATATTGAGTTATTTCTAAGTGTGTCTTTGGAGAGTTGAGTGGAGCACCCTGTTCACACTGAGGGAAAATGCTATGTCCTGGCCTGTGGGGTGAAGCTGGAGAAAGCCCACACAGATACTGGGGGAAAACAGGCGGCCTCCACAAAAACTGAAACCAGGACTCGAACCAAGAACCTGCTCTCTGTGAGAGGCAGTGCTATCCGCTCATTTCATTTGGAGAAAAAGAAGCGAAAGAAAATGCATTGATTGAAACAATATGAAGCATGAATGTGATGCATAGCTATTTATTTTGATCAAAGTATGAATCCAGGCGCTGTTGATTAGCTGTTTTCTTTCATTCAGACGGAAGGGAGGGAGATAGGCTCTTAACCGATGGATAGACAGACAGACTCCGTCAGTGACGTTTTTATGATCCCCTCGTCGACTCTCCCCTCCAGACAGAAGCAGATTTACAACAGGCACAGGCACAGTCATCAGCCCATTGTCAGGACCCCAGAGGACTCATTCACCCACAGCCCACCCCAAACTCCCCCGCTGAGCCGCACATCACGACCACTGTCTACGCTCCTCTCGGCCCCGTTGACATTCTCTTGCTCATCATCGCTGTACTTCACCTCATCCCTCATTCAAATCTACTTTTAGTTTCAATAAGTGCCCGGGGTCTTAATGCTGCCAATTAAAGGCAGCCATAACTCCGACACGGTCAAGTTTGATGGTTCAAGCACAAACAAGCAGCCCAAGCACAAAGCACAAACAAGCACAAACAAGCAGCCCAACATGAGTGCCATTCAGGCTCCAGCCGATCTCACCACAGAGGCGAAGCCAATCGCGGGCCAATGGAGGCAATACTGGTTTCAATTAGACATCCATTAACTGAACATCAAGTCAGTGGTATGCTATTTTGATTAGAGGAAGTCGGGGAGAGGACTGGTGATTTATTTTTTTCACTTTCGTTCGTTCCTCCTGTTGTAAATTTCACCACATGGAGAGAAAGTCCTCAAATGTCCCCGGAGTCTCTGCATTTAATTAAAAAAATGCAACGTCCCCATTCAAATAAACAGAGCACTGCAGCAACGAGGGAGAAACACACAAGCAAGAGAAACGCAGAAAATAAATGTGCTACGATACGTCTGTGACATGCACAGCAGGATGCATTCATCTAGTTTAAAAACAAATGAAACCAATAGTTTCGGTCAATGACAAAACAAATTAGTTTCAACATACACACACGATTGTTGATTAAAGTTTATGGCTGTGGTTTGTTAACCTTTATTAGAGCAGGTCCCTTCACAAAACAAATGCACTGCAGAGGTTGTTCTCTCTCATTCTTTGACCCATCCACAACTCTTCTCCCTCGGCTCCCTCTCATCTCATCGAGCAATAACCCCCCCCACCCCAGATCACAGCCTGTCCCAAACGTTGCCACATCTGAGAAACGCAGCTCCACAAACACATCATTCATTGCACTCACATCCATTTAACACATTTCTAATCAGCTGAGGTCATAAGATTGCTAAACAATTAAAGGCAGGAGGATTTTATACCATGTAGGAACTGTTCGTTCTTCAGAATTTCTCTGACACCTCAGAACAGGCCAGATAAAATCTGGATGTTACAGACATGACAGAACTCACTCTCACCAGCGTCAGCAGAGCTAAAGACTGTATTTAAATGTTATTTGACGCTCAGTAGAAAGAGCAAGACTTAAATTGTTTATTTGCTTTACAAAGCTGCACCGAGGGTGTTCTCTGAAGTGCAGCTCCCTCTCTCTTTGTGGTAGTGTGTGTGTGTGTGTGTGTGTGTGTGTGTGTTCGTTGTGTACAGTTAGAGGAGGTTAAGCCTATTGTGGTTTACCATGGAAAATAAAATGCCTCAAGTCTTATTATTGTCACCTTAACAACGCATACACACACACACACACTTCTCCCTATGCATTGCTTCTGCGTTGATGGTGGAAAATTTTAAAGATTCAGTTGCTCAACTCTTAAATACTTAAATAAGGAGTTGTTACTGTCTGCAATGGAACATCTCTCATAACACCAAGACACAAAGGAAAAAACATTCACATACAATTCTAAATCTTGACTGATTTCTAATGTGTACATATCACTCACAAGTTGTTAAGACACCTTGATTATTCATACAGACGCTGCACAGATAAAGTTGTCACTTTTGAGCAGGGGCCTGAGGTGAGAAGATCAAGAAGAGGTTAAACAGTTGGAACATCAAGTCAAAGCATGACTGATTGTTTTTTTTTTAACACCTGCTATGTTTGACGATATTGTCAACAATGATTCAAATTTTAGTTTAAATATATATACGTCCCAGCATCTTGTGGATGCAACCAGGTGACGGAGGAGGAGGAAATCAAAGATATTTCCTATGTATTTCCTGAAATAGGAGGAAAGGCATCGCGTTGAGACGTGACGTTTTAAAGTGCCGCGTGAACGAGCAGCGATGAGCCGCGTGGTGAGGCAGCACTAGAACCCGCATTGTGCAACATCAGTTTGGTTTTAACGTGCTGGCAGTGGATGAGATCCTTGGTCATTAACTAGTCACGGAAAAATCGCAGAGTTTGATCAGTGAAGTAATGGAGTTGAGAGCGTGTTCGTGCTTTACAGCTGCACTACACGCAGTAGCTAGAGGGAGGAAAAGGAGGGAAGGAGTCCAGCATGGGAGCAGCGATCTCTGGTTTGGCCTCAGAAGAGCTTCTTGGTTTTTTTTTTGGTCTCACATGATGTTTCTTTTGGAAAGACATTAAACAAGTGAGGAGGGAGCAAAGGACGCAGGGGAGAGAGAGCGATAGGAGAAAACTTTTAAGAAACAAATAAATACACACAGAGTGAGACATCTTCTCTGGAGAGCAACTTCCAGCATCCTTCAGTTTGTCTCCAGTGAAAATACCAAACCAAACGGACCTTCTCTAATCTTCTCAAATGGCAGCGAGATGCGTGCGGACCAAAAAAAATCCCACACAGCAAAGGATGTTCTTCACCTTTCAATCACATCACACGATAACTTAAAAAGGTTCAGCCAACATGGCTACCGGACCTTGAAATGAGACTATTTTGCTGGCTGTTGATTAATAGATCGTATGAATCAACATAAACACCCAAACACCTCCAGCATAGCAGAGTAAGGCTTCAGTAACGTCACCTGGAAGCTATCTGATCAGTGTCTGTAAAATAGAAGCGTGCATCTTTTGTTTTCTTGTGTCGTCTGTGCCGTGTGGAGACTATCGACTCCATCGTCGGGCAGCCGGACCCCGGAGGCGCAGCGAGCCATAAGGGCTGCTGATGGTTAGCCGCTTGGCTCGGGCCCGACCAGAACTGAGATGCATCGAGGCCCGGGAACAATTATGGCTTAGTAAGAGTAACGGAGCTGAGCCAGGCAGCTGCCGGTTGTTCTCTGAATATGCAACGTGTGCGTGTGTGTGACTGTGTTTGTGTGTGTTCAGGGGGCGTCCAGAGGGAGCGGTGAATTCATAAGCAGCCACATATTTACATTACAAATCACGACTAAACAATTCAGCGGACCACAAATGCAAACATCAGACGTTTTTATAGACCGGAGGGGCGGATAACAGCGATGAAGGGATGTGCAGAAGAATGCAGGGATGAGCGCAGGAAAGCAAGAAGGGATGCAGTTGAGGAATAATGACTGACGAGAATAAAGTTGGAGGGGAACAGTTCCTTTTAGCTGAAAACAGGCTGCATCTTTTTAATTTCATCTTTCAAGACATCATGCTAAACATAAATTAGTGTTGGCAAGCAACTGATCATTATTTACATTTCAAACTAGTTTGCTGTTAATACTTAAATTAGTCTTCATCAGGCCTGTTGCTGCACATTTTTATTATTATTATTATTATTATTAAATAGCTAAACCCATTCAGATCCAAGGCACTGAATAGAAGGGCACTCAAAAACCCAACCTGAGGCGCTCACAGTGAACTCTGCTGCCTGAGGGTTAGGGGGAGGGAGGGAGGGAGCAGTTGACAAAAGCTGATTTGAAAGCGGAGGTCACCGAGCAGAGCGGGCCACTTTATTTTGGGGTGATAATTACACACTGCGGGCGACTCACCATGTTATTAGTTTAGATGATCGATAGCAGAATATCAACCCCCTCTGTTCAACAACCGAGCGGCTTGGCAGGCGCTCTGTAAACCACAGGCCTGCCACGCTCTCTAGGGGGACCCTGACACACACACACACACAGCTGAACAGATGAAAAGAAATAAATGGGTACACACACACACACACACACTCTCACATAAATACGTCGACATACATGCGTACACATGCACAGTAAGTCAGAGGGAATACTGTGCCCCAGAGATGGCGCGCGGTGACGGGCGGTCTCTCTAATGCTGCAGTGCACTGAGCCCCCCCCCCCACACTTCCCGAGCCCGTGCATGCAGCTCTGTGGTGGAACACACCAGCGTTAGTCCTCGCAAGGTTTTGGAGGCGCTCCACATGTGGTCAGCTGGATGGTAGCGCCCTCGCTTCACTCGCCCAAAGTACACAGATGACTCCAGTGCACTCGTGCCATGTCGAAATCCTCGGTTTACTGCCCCCGAACGAGAGCCAAGACTTTTCTGTTTCTTCTCACAGTCCATCTGTTTACATTACACAGAGATGGACAAATGCTATAAGATGTAATTTCTTTATCCGAGCTCTTTTGAAACCTACAAACTAAAATACAGTTGGGTTTTTTTTTCCTGGAGCATGAGGCTAAACATAGCGCTGAAACGTCGTACAGGTCCTCACACAACTCAGTGTGAGAAACACAAGTGACAGCATTATTTGACTTTTATTTTATTTTGATACCGATATATTTAATTTCTTAATTTAAGTTTGATATATTTGACTGTATTGTTTTCTTTTGAGCTATTTATTTGAGTAATGTTAGCATCAGAAATATTTGAATCTTAATAATGACATCCATTTGAAACTACTCCTGTGGGGTCAGGCCACTCAAAACAGCAAAATGACCCTTTCCTCACATTATACTGGACTAACTGCACCGTACATTTACCTCGTCAGAGACTTTCCCACATTATCCCAGTTGCAGATTCACTACATATTTCTAAAATAGTTTGTGCTCGCCAATATGTGTCTGACCACCGCAGGTTAAGGCGGACCGTGTTGAAGCGTGCGAGGGTTAACCCTGGTGGGGAGCGCATCGCTTCTCTCCAACCCTGCCGCCGCCCGCCCCCCCTTTGAGTTCCTGGAGATAAAAGCAGCTGGCGCAACATCAAATCGATAGATCCATCAATGGGAACATATCCTGAAGATTAAAGAGAAACTGGCTCAGAGATACAGAGGGAAGGCAGGATGCTAATAAAGTACAAGGCCCGGCCAATGGAAGGGGATTTAATTGATGGGTGGAAAGGAGATGGATGAAAAGGTGAGAGATGATGCTGATGTTGTAATGGGATGGCGCGCGTTTGTGTGCCGAGGATCCCTTTGTAATCAGTAAACGCGCCCTTTCTTTTTATTCATCCATTAGTAAGACTTCGTTCGTATAAATATTTATCAGTTATTTATACACCTTTTCAAATATTCACCCAGCTCTGGTTCTACCTGTGCTTCTGTACATCAATGATCTCCTCCTCGTTTCTTCTCCTTCAATCTCTGTCTCTACAGTTTTCTTTTGAAGTTTTCAGGTTTCACTCTCCACACCCAGCGCTCCTCTGCTTTCTAAGTCCCATTCTACCTGTTTCACAAATTCATTCTTTGATCCATTAAAAGGTTTCGAGACAACATGACCACTCCTCCGATGATAAACCGGAGTCTGAATAATTACTGCTGACCTGTTTTCTGTATGTGGCACAGATGCTTCAGGTGCACACCAATCTGAAACTCTGGGCAAAACTTTTCCATATAGTTAAATATAGCAGCTTTAAAAACATACACAGCTTTGTTTCAATGCACAACTGAAAGATTTTTAATGAATGAGATTAAAAGAAAGAGTCATCAAACAGTTCTCAGCACTTCACTTCATGCAAAATGTTTGACTTAGGTAATTTCAGTTTCCCTTCTATAGCTGCTATACCCATGAAACTTTCCAAATAAGGAATTTAGGAGTTGTCAAGTTAAGGTTATAAAAAATTCTTTCTGTCTCCAGTTGGTTTACTCCTCGAGTTAGCTAACAGTCTGTGTCTGTATCAATAACTTTATGGCCGCCTTGAGGGAACAAAATACGATCTGCTCACCACCCTCCACCCTGACATTGATTAGTTATCCTCGGCTTTCCCTGATTCTTGTAAGAATGAACTGGAAATCTCTGCCCAAAGGTGAAAACCGATGAAATGTTTTTACGAATCACAACTTGTCACCACCACCAGTGCACGTCCTGATACTGATGAGAGCAGCATGTTGGAGAGTGAACGTAGTCAGGGAATGATCCATGAATTCAGAAGGATTCTGTCGCTGCGATTAGACCACAGGACGAGGCCTGCGCTTAGCTGGCCTGTGCGGTTGTGGGCCGGGGTTTGTACGCTCTCTCTATCTTCAGCCACATCAGAGCCCAGAGCCCTGTGTAATGTGATCTGGACAGGCAGAGGAGGGTTCCCCGCTTTAGATTCAGAAGAACCGCTGCGGAGGTGCGGCACAGGGATGGGATCGAATTCTCGTTTCCATTGTATCTTTGTCTACATTTCTTCTTTCTGGTTTGTTTAAGATTTGGGATTCAAACCGCAAACCTTCCTCCTGAAGTCCTCAACAAGCTGTCTTTGGATTCACTTCTTCTCCCTTTTTCGTTGTCTTATTCTGTCCATCTTTCCACATCTTCCTTAATCTGCCTTTCTGCTTTCTGTCTCCTTTGCAGCCTCTCGCTTCTCTTCTCTTCTCTTCTCTTCTCTTCTCTTTATTCATTCATCCTCCCCTCTATCTCCCTTCACACTCTCCATCCCATTTCATCTCTCTGGATCCTCCTGCGTTTGCTCTGCTTACTCAAAGTCTTGTACAAACAAACAAGCCGCGGGTGGCTCGCGTCTCCTATCTATAATTCAAGCCAGTCAAGCTACAGCGAGGATGTTTGCCAAACACATGAAGTGCATCTCACAGCCTTGTGCACAGAGAGAGAGAGAGAGAGAGAGAGAGATGGGAAAAAAAAGAATATGTTTCACCATCATGGCTTGGACTCAATTCACAGAGATTATCCAAGTATTGAGAGATCGTGTTTACGGCCTCTCTACTTTGTTTTGATTGAAAGCACACCAGGATAGGGCAGGGTCGATAGAATAGGGAGGATATTATGTGATCAAATGTGTGAGAGCGAGTCGAAGCCGCTTGTCCTTTCACTGCGAAACGCTCCAACTCCCAAATTTCCTCAAAGAAAAATAAACCTGCTGCTACACAACACAGGATCACACAAGATCTCAGAAAAAAACGTTTGATGTGCCAGTGTGTCTGTGCTATTTTTTTTTTTTTTTTTTTGGCGACATGGTGCAATCAATTATTTAAGAATTCTGTTTTTGAAAAGTTGTTTTTTTTAATTCAAGGTTTCTGCATGTCGCTCAAGGACGACGCTGCAGCTGCGTTACAGTAACCGACTGCAGGCGTTCATTCATCACACAGAAAAGCATTATATTTCCCCTGAGACGGAGCCAAACCACTTGTGGTAACAACAACCTATAACGATAAATGAGACTCGAGAGGAAAACCAAAGTTGTTTTTCCAGGTGTTTGGACCAAACTCCGGAGTATAGTTTTCAAGTCCATCTGAGGTCATCTGGCTGAAGCCTTTCATTTCTGGTGAAAGGAGTCTTGTAGTGTTTATTTTATTTTTCTTAAAAGCGTTTATACACACTCGTACACACTCTTGGAGGCAGTAAAGTGTTCTCTCTCCAAGTTCTTTGGGGTTAACTGTCAAATAGTTTTACTTCGGTTGGGGAAACAGTGTCAGGTGGACATATTTAGACTAGAATGACAGTCCAACCTGTGTAGGGTCTGGTCACCATGGTTACAGATGCTCACCTTTGCTACTAATATTTTTATGACAGCATAAAACAGCACTGATTGAAGTGGAAGAAAAACAAAAACATTTGAACTTCCTATTTTCATTGTTTGTGTACCGTCTGCACAAATTAAATAAGTGCAGCGACAGATCTCAGATGAAGAACCAGGAAGTTTTGTGGCCTGCGGCTGCAGTGGTGCTATGGTTGCCATGGTTACATCATACCTGCTCCGTTTCCCCCCCCCCTCACCACTGCACGGCATGCAGAGAGAGGACCGGCCCAGCAGGTGGGCCGAGAGAGTAGAGAGGAGGAGAAAGGAGTAAGCGAGAGAGGAGAAGAAGAGAGCTGGGGCTGCTGGGAGCTGGGGCACGCCGCACATCTAGAGGAATCACTCCAACCGGCGGGGTAAAAGGAATTAATCAGACAGAATAAATTATAACATGAAAGAAGATGGAGCGCTTCTCCATCCCTCCATCACACCATCCTTATTTATTATTATTTATCCAAGAATCATGATTCAAGTTTCACTTTAGAGCAGACAGAAAATAAACACGTGGATTATCAACAATAAAGAAGCATCTTAATCTCTTAATCTCTCGTCTCTTCTCCCATGTTCTTCAGTCTCCAGCTGACATCATGTTTAGACTTCTAACATTCAAATGCAGCCCAGTCATTCTTTGTCCATTTGTAGAATTCTCCCCCATAGTGCTCTCTGTTCAGCACAGACCTTGAATTCAGGAACAGGTTGAAACGTTCTGGTGCAGCAGTGGTGGTCAGTGATTTCAGTCTTCTCGAGTCAAAGGTCGTCACTTTGGGCCTTTGCTGCTGTCCTCCCCCTGAATGACAAATCGCATGCATTAGGACGTCCCAGCGGACAGAGATCTGACAAATAACTGGTTCCCAACAAGTGTAATTTTGGTGAAAGATGATTGTTTAAACGCTCCTGAGTCAGACTTCTTGATCTCGATGAAAGGAAGGAGCCGATTGGTCAGCGGCCTCGGGGCTCGTCCCTGGTCTTGTCTAATGATTCGTCTCTTCCAAACAATAGGTGTGCGTCTGTCAGTTTGTGCGTAGTCTGGCTGAGTGAATGTGTTTTTTATTACACAGGAAGTTAGTCACAAAGGAGCCATGTTTAAAAATGTGATTTCCATTTTGGGAAATTATGAAACAATGGCAGTAACTCCTTCAAAGATTGGTGTGCATTATAAACTTAAATGCAAATAAATCTGTTCTCAAAACTTTCCCATAGAACTTGAGTGTGCAAATAAATAAAAAGGGTGTATAGAGGAGATATTCCTATCTGTATTTGGAGATGTTGAGGCCATTCATGGCACCTTGCCCCTCCAGGTATTTCTTTTGCATGGCCTTTAATGCTCCCATAACACAAACACCCAGGGATGAGATTATTTTGATACAAACATCAAAGCGGGCAGATCAGACAGAAAGCACCGTGCGCGTGAGGTGAAGCGCTGGACCTGGGGGGCGCGGAGCGTGTAAGCTGATTGAGCTGTCTGCTTCTTCCTTAAAACTTGACTCGACGACATGTCGGCTCACACGGAGAAGCAGCCGTGTCCGAGCACCTCGGCAGCGCCCTGATCGCCACCAAAACTTTACATATTTCATTCAATCGATTGTCAGAACTTTTAATAGTCTATTGAATTGTTGGGCTTTTTTTCCTTTTGATTTCTCAGGAAGTCTAGATGAAAAAAAAAAAACTCCAGGCGTGTTTAGGGGGACTGAGAAATGTCCTTCAGATCCCTAATAAATGTAAGTGTAGATTCATAAGGGGACTGTTGCCCTTGGCAGACGTTTGCTTTCCACCCAGTAAACCTTGTCTTGGAAACTGCTTCACAGGAAATGTTGGTAACCAAGGGAAATTCTGATTGTGAGATTTGAACTAAGCTCCTTGATCAGATAAATTAAAATGTTAATTGATTGCTTTATTTTGGAAACATATGTTGGGTTTTAAATGTGTTTTAAAGTCGTATATTTTTATTGAGTTTCATTTATTTATTTTATTATTTTATTTTATTTTTCCATTTATTTTGCTGCTCATCTGTGTTTCCATCTACTTATCAGTGTAGATATCTTAAAAAAAATGTTCTTATATATTCACTTGCACTATGACTATGTGATTTTCTTTCGTGTGGCGCACGGTGGCCATATTTGTTTGATAAATAGAAACTGGCTCACAGGAAAGTTGTCACTGCAGGGGTTTTTTAAGTGTGCGGTGGCATTTCCCATTTGGGCACATGGTCTGGTGTGTCTGCCGAGCCGCTGAGTGAAAGCCGTCCTCTGCAGCCGTACAGGAAAGGTTTCACAATGAGTGAGAGATAGACGCGCTCAGTCATCTCAGCAGGAGATGGGACCACATCACCTGTGGATAGGATCGCAGTCACATCAGAGGTCTTTGAGAAGAAGAAAAGCTCTGAGGCCTGGACTTTCCTTCCATCCCTCTAACAATAGAGTGGGTAGGAGATTCACCAAAAGGTCACTTTTATTTATTTCATTATATTTTTTCTTTATGTTGATTGGGTAAAACTTTCATCCCAGCGCACAGATAAATCAGGTCAGATAAACACAGTTGTGGAAGTATGACATTTCACATTGAAAACAATCCCTGCCGGCTTGTTTGAGAACAAACGCAAACACAGACGCCTTTTTTTTCTTTTTTCCCTGTGGTGCCATTTTGACAATGCTGTTATCAAACCGCTGGATTTTTTTGGCTTCTGCTCACTGGCTCCCACAAGACAAGACAAGACAAATATGGATGTGGCCTGAAGTTGTTGTAGTATCTATTGTTTGAACAAACCGAACCCTGGAGGAAGTGCGTCTCTGAGAGGATTTATGTCGCGTGTGGTTGCCTCATTTCCTCCCGACTCGCTGTGTCCTTATTTTCGTTGCAGATGATTGCCCAAAAATGTCACAAACAAGTTGTTAATCGTGGAGGATCTGATAGAAATAAACAAGTATACCATTAATTAGCTCTCTTTAGGACCAATCATTAGAGGTCATTACTGCGGAGTGAAACCGACAACCGCAGCCGAAAAGAGAAAGTTGCCTGCTTGTCTGTCTCTGTCCACTCATTAAGAGAGTGAGAGAGTGATTTTGCATCCATTCATATTCATTGCCCCTGGAGCCAGCGGCAGCGGTTCTCATAAACAGCTCGCATGTTTTCTCATCACATGGAGCCTGAGCTGTGATGTTACATTACTTTTGAAAAGTGAATCTCCTTTCATACCTACCCGTCTCTTCTCTCTGTTCGCTTTAAGACACGCCCTCCGGAAAACATCTGGACAAATGTCACCCTAGCATATTTGAATTCTGTCTTTTTTATTCTAATTTTTATTCATTTATTGGTTGTTGAAAACAACAGCTTGCCAATTACTGTTTTATACAGCACTCTCAAATGGACTACCAAAAAAACCTACCAAAAATAGAAAAAGAAATTAAAGAGAGATTATCATGAAAGATTGCAGATTCCCTATTTTGATCCATAGAAACATAGATTTACTTATTAGTACTTATCAGAGCAAAACAAAAATCACATTTGGTACCAAGAGTAAAAAGCTGGAATCCTTGTCTTCTGTATATATTACATTTCTGTACAGTCGTAATACATACGTGCACCAAGCATTTCTCTCTGTTCACTACAACCAGTGGTTACTGATTCATCATGGCCACGGCCCAGATGTTCCAGTGGTGTGTGGCGGCAGTGGACGCCAGAGTGTGTATGTGTATGCATGCGTTTGTGTGTGTGTGTGTTTGCATGCACGACACTGGGCGTGTTCTCGCATACATGCGTTAACGCAGGCATATGCGCAGTCGTGTGTATGTGTGCGTGCATGTTGGTAATTGGGGAGTGGGCGGACATGTTGGGGGTGGTGGGGGGTGGGTGTTTGGCCCTTTTTTTAAACATAGCTACGTTGTTATGGTTGTCGGGGCTTTGATGTTGCCCAAACCTCCAACTAAGAGGCTCTCATTTCGTGCTCCTGACGCTGGAGAAGGCAATGGCTTCCAGATTGGGAGACCTACTCGCTGCTCGGGACTCGAGTGCTGCGGTGGGATGGGTGGCGGGGGGTCACGACGGTCAGCGCAGGTCATCGTGATGCTCTGGGTGGGGCGCAGCATGTAGAACGCAAGAGACGTGGGGGATGTTTTTTGTTCAGGCCACTGAAAAAAGACAAACTTTTATTGTGTATACATTAAGCAGCTAAGTGGGCATTGATTTTTATATATTTCACCAACTTGTCATGAACTTAACCACAACGTTTTAGGTTGGACACAGACAATACTAAAAAATGTCTACATGTGAACATTTTCTGAATACATTCAGGATAATATATGATATATAAAGGTCAAGGTTTCTTTAGATAGATAGCCTTAATGTAGCATTCATTATCATTTTGAATTGAGTCCAGCCTTCATCCAAACTGTTGAATTTTTAACATCAAAGTCTTTTATTGGCTTCAACAGAAGCAATAAACCTCTACTTTATTAATACTCAAATGGCACACTTGGTCTAATAGCTATAACTCCATATTAATTGTTTTCTGCATTTATCTTTGAAGGTCGCTACTGCCTCTTTTTTATTTGATCACCAACGGTCACATGACGCTCTGATCTCCTCGTAAATGCGGCTCTTTCTCTGCAAAAGCAGTTTCATTGCAGCCACTCAAAAGAGCGCATGAGAGCCAAGGTGACTGAATGCACTATTAATTTGCAGAAAGTGTCCAGAGATCGCCCCCCCTACCCCACCCCGCTCCACTACGGCAAGGACGTCTGGAAGAAAGAGTCCGATGGCTGTGTTTTTTTTTTTCTCTCTCTGCCATTTCCGTGACATCTGAGATTAAAGACATTAGATTCAAAAGCACTCAGAGTGTGTGTGTGTGTGTGTGTGTGTGTGTGTGTGTGTGTGTGTGTGTTGGGGGGGTTACAGGGCGTCTTGAGTGTTGGGGGGGTTACAGAAGAGGGGGCACTTTAATTTACGCTTCAAATATGAAAAGAGACGTATCTACTTAGTGTGTCATCTAAAAACTAAAGAATACATTAGAGTTGTCTTATCAGCATAAGGTCTTCCAAATGAAGGTGTGCGCTGTCATAAGCATGCAGTCGCGCCTCTTTGCACGAGTGTGTATGGGAAATGCAAACATACGCGTACGTGCATGTGTGTCAGGGTCAAAGTGGAGAGCATCGTTACAAACAAGTGATGTCTGGGATCCCATTAACTCTTTTATTCAGCAGCAGATTTCTGTTCAAATAGAATGGGGATAAAAGGCTGCAACAATATCCTGATAAATCAAAGGCCTTTCAAGTGAGATGAGACCACAGAGACACTGAGGGCCACGTTCAACATTTCCTGACGCACTTAAAAAGGTGTTAATCTAATTGGAATTTTTAAAGTAATCGCATCTTTGAAGTAATTATATCTTTGATGTAATCAACAAACAGGCGAATTATTATTCAGCTGCTGCAGTTGCCGTTTGACAGTGGGCTTCTTCATGTGTGTGGCTGCTCACATGATTCATGTATGTGCAGTGATCTCGAAATGCAGTGTGTACCGCCGCCAAGGCCAATGCCCTATTTCACCATGTCGAAGCAGCATTCTCTATCTATTATCTCGACTGTGGCAGCCATATTTTAATTTGTTTCATCATAAATACATTCTTTACTCTTTTCATAATGACAGAGATCTCTGGCTTGCTGTTTGCGGCTCTATTAACTGCATTTCTAGCTGTCTGCTAGTTTTCCCTAAAGTTTTTACCTTCCATGCAGACAGTCGTTGGTTGCCTTGTTCCTACGGTGAACCCAGATTTGCGTTAGGACTCAATCGTGACTCCAGACGTGCAGCAGGGGAAGAGCTCCACAGCAAGAGGGCACGGCTGCTTAATCATGCGCTTCAACTAAAGCTTATGTATTGGCCTTGAGTCACAGCCAGCGTTTCCTTTTGGCTGAAGAGTCCTTACGTACGGTCTTTTACTATTGAGTAATAAAATAAACTATTAATTTGTACTACAAACTTATTCCCTGGTGATTTATGCCAGCCTGCAAAAGGGTGGGTAAAGTGACTCAAATTAAAGGGTGGCTGAACCCATTTTCAGTGCATGTGTATGCGTGTGCGCACCAGTGCCAGCGTGCACCTGAACATATGTGTAACTCCTTTGTTTCTCTTGTACTGAAAACATAGCTGGGTGTTTCCAATCCAGAGATGCCCTAAGTGTTACTTGAGCTTTCGCAAGTGTGTGTGTGTCCCGCGCGTGCGCGTGCGCACACTCGTCTATTCCAGCTCGGGTAATTATTTGTAAGTTTGTGTGTGTGTGTGTGTGTGTGTATGGGGGGAGTAAATACAGAGGGGTTGATAATTATGGGTTAAATGAATGCTCTCAGTCAGCCTCCCCGAGTGTGTGTAAAAAAAGGAAGGCACAGGGAAAGCCACTTCAAGGCCGACTAATTACCCCGAGGAAGAGAGGAAACATAAATGGACGATTTTGCGGCTATAATGTTACAGCAAAATGGCTACCTCAACCTCAGCACGTGAAACGGAGCCACAGCTACTTCTGAAGGCTCCGAGCAGCCTGGCACAGATGTGTGTGTGTGTGTGTGTGTTGCATGTGTTAAGCTGCTGTGTTTAAAGTGCACTGCACCACGCTTAAGTATTTTCTGTCTGTCTGTCTGTGCATAGTATTCATATCTACTTTATTGTGTTTATTATCGAACACAGATGTTGTAGCTCCGGTTCATTATTTTGCTCCTCCTTTCCTGGATAAGATGTTAAATGTCATTTAGATATTTATTGACTCTTGCATCATTTGGCCAAACTGTGGTTTTGACTTGGACAACATCAAGTTTGATATCAAACATGCATTCTTATGGCGCTAACTAAAATGTCCTGGCTACTGTGGAAATGTGAGATTGTGTGTTTACGGCCAGTCAAGGGTTTAAAATGTGAACAAGCCGACTGGTGCAGCATCACTCAGTGTTCAGCGACAGATACATAAGTCTTATGTTGGTATATTCCTTTCCATCTTCAGGGTATCAACCCCATCACCACCTCCTCCCCCACGCCTCCTCACCCACGCTCACACCTCCCACCCCGGGCTCTCCTCCGGTACAGAGGCAGTGCGTTTTGTTTTCATGTGTCTCAACATTAAAAGCGGTTTAGCAGTTTGATCTCAGCCCCAGACTGTGGAGCATACACATGAGAGTGTGTGTGTGTGTGTGTGTGTATGTGGTCAGGGATAGAGTTAAAGATGTCGATGGATAGGGAAGACACTGTTGTGTGTGTGTGTGTGCGTGTGTGCATGTGGAAGCTCTGCCTTTAAGTGATAAGGTATTCACTTTGTAACTCAGCAGGAGGCCCTGCAAGTAGCACCAGATCTTCCCCTCTGTAGTGCTGATGTTAGACACACATGCACACACAGGTTTGTCCATATCGGTGCACAACATAAAATAAATTATTAAACAGCACTTTTATCCCAAATATTTATATACATGGAAATCAGCATCTCAAGCTTTCAAAGGCGTGATAGTACATACACACACACACACACACACACACACGGTCAATTCATACACATCCCCCACTCAGAAAGTCACATAGCTTTCACACCAAAAGATGCTTCTATATTCTCACCTTCCGCAGAAACAAGTGTGCAACCCACACACACACGCTTGTCGTAGGTCAGCCTGCTGGAAGCATTTGCAATAACTGGTTTCATTTGTTTTATTGAAATACATTTGTGATCAGAAGCTCGAAAGAAAACAGGCATCGCACTCGATGAGAAGCTTTTTCGATCAAATCCTCCTCCGCTGAAAACCATCGGGAGCCAAGTGCTTCTGTTCAAAATGTCCAGATCTCTATCTCTCCATCAAACTATCTGCTGAGGGAATAAAAACTGACCCTTTGTGTGAATGTGTCTGTCATTTGTTTTGAAACCTTAGTGATTCAGTTAAGAGAAGATAAAACAAATGCCTTATATGTCTTCAAAAGCTTTTTTATGTGGTTGAATGCCGGCCGTACAGAAAAGAGGAACAGTGCAAACCTCATACGCCAGTCCATGTGACAAATGCATATGCTACAAAGCAGAATGATGATTGTCTGCATTCGTGTTGTGTTTCTTTTAACAGTCCAACAAAGTGTCGGTGGTCCAGCAGTCACACGGGATGCACCCCCTGTCGTCCCTCCTGCCCTACAGCAACGACCACTTCAGCCCGAGTCCCCCACACCTGCCCACAGACATGAGCCAGAAGACAGGTGAGCGCAAACACACACACACACACACACACACACACACACACACACAGATAAAATAGGTGCAGATGGGTGGATTGTAGCTGATTTCCTTCCACAAACACACTGTGAGCTATAACAGAACTGAATTCATATTCTTATCCCCTCTCTCTTTCTTCTGCTTATTCTCTCTCAGTCCCTCACACACTCTGTGTATGTGGATCTCTGCCCCCCCCAACACACACACACACACATTTAGGCACGCACACTGTGAGTGAAGTGGCAGCGCTGGCTCCGTCAGCCTGTGGCAGTCCCACGGCCGCTCTGAAGTGGCCTAGTCCTCTGAAGGGACCGCCAGCCACACGTGCACACACACACACACACACACAAACGTGGAAACAATTAGCGTGACAATCGCACAAGCCATCACAGCAGCACACACACGGTTCTCCTTAGTGAACGCTGCGCACACAAACACACACAGTTCTCTGTTTTGAAGTCACAAACAAACACAGGCCGTTGTTTAAACGCTGCTGGATCAGTGTCCTGCAGGAGGCGGGGCTAGAGGGGTGACGGTGTCCGTCTGTGTGGAGGATATATCATCTGGACACTTAGGTGAATGAGCCCCAGAGGATGGATGTTCAGTCAGTCATCAGCTTGGATTTTTTGTCAGTGATGATGATGTAAAGGCAGCAGAGATGTTGAGAGTAAAAGAAAAGATCAACAGATGAACAAACAAGTTTTCTCTACTTTGATTTGATATTAGAGTCCGACCTCAGGCAACGCTCGGTCTGGAAAATCCCCTTGTCTTGTCTAGACTGTGTGTGTTGGTGTGTGTGTCCATGGCAAAGTGACTCAACTCTTAATGACAGACTGAGCCACCTGCTTCTAACCCCCCCCCCCTCACACACACACACACACTGCTAACACCTGGCTCCAGCCTATAACCTTTCTCACATCAGCTCACCTGAATTCTGACTACATTTCCTCTTTACACACACACACACACACACACACACACACACACACACACGCCATCTGACCTCACTGCTCACATCATTCAGCAGCTTTTCACAGGTAGGGGTTACCTCATCAGTGATTTCATTTTTGGCACAGCTATCTTCTCCTGTGTCTTTAAACTGATCATCATCGTCACTGAACTGAACTCTGTGGGTCGGCATGGTTTTGTTTCCACTGTAATTCTCTTGAATTTTGGAGAGGATGATCTTAGTGCTTGGTTTTCAATTTATTACCTAGTGGTCTGTCTATTTGGTTGCAGCCCATTCCGAATAGTTTTACTGATGACCTCAATACATTCTCCTACCATGATCCTGTTCCCTAGGTTACACATGTACTTGTACAAAAACTTGTGGGGTGGTGTTTTTTCAGTAGAGGTGAATTTTATCTTAATTTCCATTATTGTGAAATCGGAAAAAGGTCTATTTATTTTACGTACCTCTGCTATATCTATTTGTAATACATGCCCTAATATGTTGCTTAAACACGCTCAGAAATCTTTCTCCTCGCTCAGTTTTTCCTTTTCCTCAGAAGCATCATAGTGACTCAGCAAAGTGGGAAATAAATTATTTGTGTACAAATAAAGATTTTCTTCTAAATTTAGCTGCAGAGCAGAACGTGACAGTGGAGCTGCAGACTCTGTCACACCTAAGCCGCGCTTTGCGTCATCGCCTCCCTAAAAGGCTTAAGGCAGGAGAGTCGATGACAGGGATCCTGCCACACCAGTTTCCATGGTAACCAGGGAGTTTGTTAATATTTATTTATAATTGCATCTCGTCTTCTCGTTGAACCTCACTAGTCACAGCCTATGACTGTTATATCAGATGAGAGCTCAGAGCGGGACAGTGCTGAGGAGGGCTGGAGAAAGGTTATGTGTTCTTTATATACATTTTATATTTCATATTTAAGACGCAAAAGACAGCCCATATTAAAAAATATTACATAAAGAATATCAGAAAATGTGGTGGCCTCTTCCTGCTGTTGCTTTGTTTCTGATGTGCAACTCGCTCCGTTCTGTGTTTTTATTGTAAAACACAACTCCATGTTCAACATGTGCTTCAAATGTCAAGCTGTTCCCGGTTGATCGAGCACCGCCACGCAGCTCTGACTCTTTTTCAGATATGACTCTTGGCTCGGACAACAAAACATCAGCTACAGAGTGAGAGAAGCAGAAGTGAAACATGTCTGCTTACTGTTAGCGGCCATACAGCCTGATGATGTCATAAGTGATGAGATTGAGACTGATTTTTCTTTTTAATTTTACTTTTCATTTATACAGTATTACTTGTCTGCTGGCATCCTATGTTATTGTCACTAGATCCCATGAAAAGACCCAAACAAGAATTGTATACATCCAAATCATAATTCATCTGCACCTTAAAGCTCTATAGGTTCC
The DNA here is from genome assembly GCA_016785235.1 of Pseudorhombus dupliciocellatus. Taxonomy (NCBI): domain Eukaryota; kingdom Metazoa; phylum Chordata; class Actinopteri; order Pleuronectiformes; family Paralichthyidae; genus Pseudorhombus; species Pseudorhombus dupliciocellatus. The sequence goes on from JAFBJW010000457.1 coordinate 345,715, forward strand.
ACAGAACTACTGAAAAACACACAGCAGTGAGCCGCACTGTTGTCACTCAGCCATACCCAATCATTATCAAAAATCTGAACTTATATAAATTATTGTAATTTTCCATACTTCATCAAATATTTATGCGTCTAGTTTTCTCTTCTGTACCTTTTTAATTAAGGCAGACGCTCTATCAGTAGAGAGTATGTTACATTTGGAGTGTGAAATTTAAAAAACATGTTTCACTGGTGACTAAACTCTGACATTAAACGTGTAGAGTCAGGTCATGCATTGCTCTACAGTAAGTGTTTGTGTTATGTTTCCTTTCACAGTTTTGAATTAATGAAGAGTGTGAGTCACTCAGAGAGAAAGGAGAAATGAAATGTGATGAATCATAAGACAGAAATTAAGAGTCATATTAGCCCTGGCTTTTCTAATGTGTAACTTTTCAACCTAAAAAAACACTTTCGCTCTTACTTTGACTTTTGATGTTTGCTCTTAAACAAAGTGACTATTCCTGTACCTGAGTGAAATTTGTCAGCGCCCTTACTGTCCTTACTGTAACAAAACACTGCATAGTTTCTTTTGGTCTGGGCCGCCTTAATGTACATCACAAAGATGGACTGTCAAGTCATTTGAAGGCTAAGATGCTGCAGCGCTTTCACTCTCAGTGGTTATAACCACCAAAATACATGATCGGTGCAGGAATACTATTTTCAGCTCCTCGACTCTCGGTTTAACTCTCACACGTTCTGATAGCGAGCTCACGCTGAGCAGGTCTGACTCAAATGGGTTCCCCTTTGAAGTGTTTTTCTTTTCCTTGAGACGTTGAGACCGTGAGATAGTTGCCGTAGTTGTTATTAGACGGCCGCTTTCAAAGGGGCATTCCAAAGGAAACTGCCCCATTACGGCGACTAATTTCCCCCTTCACGTTTCCCAACAGCAAACAGCGACAATAATGAGCTGAAGCAAGAACGTGACTTACAGAAATGAACGTCACGTTTCGATCCCGTCAGCACGCCATGAACTGACAGCTTGATCCACATGCAAAAACTCAATGTTTCTAATGCATTAGCTATCTATTATTGATATGGTTTAAAATAGGTGTATTGAAATGAATCATGTCTTTATTTATGATATATTGCATCTTCCTAAAAGGCATGAGATAAAATGTATTATTATTATTATTAATTATCATTTAAATTGAGCAATCTGTTAAAGTGAAGCATATTTGAATCATTAAAAGAATATTTTCTTACTTTGAACCTACACAAATATTAACAGACAGAAGCTATACTTGCCTGAAGGCATGGTCCAGTAGCCCTTGGGCAACACAATAACATATTACATGTAGACTGAGATGATACAGGAAGCTGGCGAAGAGATAAAGTTCTGAGATTAAAGTCTGATGTAACAGCTTTTTAGATTTCATCTCTGACACAGGACTTTTCAGCTGTGATGAGTTGACATGACAACAAAACTCCCCCTCTAAAAGTGACAACCCCATAGGTTTGAAGATTTATTTATTTGTTGTTAGCTTGGTTTGGCACATGATTCAAAACGTTTCTTCATAGAAGAGTCTGAAAAAATTCCATATGAGAACAAAGCCATAATGAAATGACGCCGTAAGTGTTTAATTAATTCATTGATTAATTGATGAAAGATGCAGAGTTGTTTTTGTAATTCAAAAATGAAATCTGCAGCTGTCATTATCCATCATAGGTACATGTTGATGGCTGTGCAGTGCACCCTGGGAGTTGTAGTTCACCTCAGAGTCGTGTACCTTTGACTCCTTTTTCATCAAAGACTCAGATATTTTCCGACGTGGTCGCTCATCCCCTGCTTGTGATTATTAACCAGCACAGTTTCATGTCCTTCCAAGTTGTGGAAGTTCTCCAACCGTGAGTCACAGTCACGTTGTTTATGGGGAGAATTAAGAACTCCGCCCACTTCTTGGCTCTATAGGCTCGTTTGATTGGATGAATTCATGCGCTGCCAAATGACGAAGCACCGAGCTGCGACATTGTTGACTCGGGTTCAGAAGTCTCCGACCAAAATGTTCTTCTTCTTTTTTATACATGGTTTGTTCATTTACTGCCACAACACTCATGTCTAATGGAAGTGAATGAGGAGTCCCTGACCTAATGTGCCACATGTGCCAAACCTGTGAGGGGGGGAGACATTACAGCAGGAAACAAAGGTCCCCTCAGCCTCTCAGTGCCCGTCCATCACGTGTTTATGTGTGTGGTATGTTTCACCAAAAGCCTCGTCTGACCATGTTTGCCTCACGGGCATGTCTGTGGTCATTTTGGCTTTGATTATATTTTAACTTTTAAAATACTGGTTAAGTCCCTTGTACATGTTCACATGAGTTTTTTTTTTATTTCCATTTCATGCCAGTGCGATTGGCCCATTCCTTCTCGGGATTTTGAAACACCCCAAATTTGCATCTCGGAGGAAAGCCTGGGAGAAGAGAACCAAAAAAAATAAAGCTCTTAATCGAGTCTTCTCCTTGTCATCTCTTTTCCCGGCCTTTCCTCTGTCAGCTGGATCATTTATAAATAGCTACTCCATAGTGTACAATAAAAGTGTTGATTATTTCCCACTTCAAGGTAAAAGTTTGTGGATACAAAACCATTAAATTCTTGTTATAATTTTTTTATTTGTAGGTGTCTGAGCCAACTATAGTTGTAAAATGTTAAATGAAACCAGTAAAATATTGATCCTGTCAAAAGGGGGAAATAGAAGTAAGCCAGGTGAGATGGAGTAGAAGAGGCCAAACGCGTGAGTGACTGTAAAGATCAATTGTGTGGGTCAATATAGTTTGGGGACAGGAAAAGGGATTATGGAAAAGGATCTGAGGTCTGTAATGAAGGAGGGAGAGGTACAGGATGGAGGGGACGGAGAGGTCAAAGGTAGAAAAAGGTGTGAGAATGAAGACAGATAGGATGGCAAGGGGTGGGGGAGGAAAGGCGTGGCGGGACAGTCGCAGGGACGGGGGGGTGGGATCGGAGTGGCGAGATAGGGGTACTGACTCACTCGCATTCCTGTCGTCCAGATTTATAGCGGCTCGGGGTCCTGAAACAGGCCCGGAGCCACGGCCAAATTACAGTGATCGGCAGCATTCCTGCGCTGCAAACACAGGTTAGCGGCGGGGCCACGCTAAGTGCTAGGTGCTGCCTGTTGACAAATGACTTCCTTTGAAGGGCACAAAGAGGGAGACTGTGTATTTACTGTGCGAGGGCACAGAGTCGAGCCGTCTGTGTTTCTTTTGTTGGAAAACATTTCTGCTAAAAGTAGAGATGAGGAATGTTTGTTTGTGTGTGTGGGTGCGTGTGTGTCTGCGCCGTGTTTGTTGAATGTGGCTTCGACCACGGCCCCTCACTTGCGTAAAATAAACTAGTGGACCCAGCTGGTGACATCAGCTCCCAGCGGAGGGTCCCATCCACACACACACACACACACACACACACTGTCACAGGATGGTAATGGGAGTGTCTGACTGTTTAAAGTGCATCTTTATGTTTAATACCAAGTTCCCAGACAACTAATAGTACTAATAGCTCGGCTTGGACGGGGCCAGAGCCAGGGGCCAATTACCTGACCTTGTGTGTGTGTGTGTCTCCTCCAGGCGTTCACAGGCACCAGTCCCAGGACCTCTCAGGGTACTACTCCCTTCCTCCAGGCGGTGTCGGCCCCTCCATGGGCTGGTGAGTCTCTTTTTCACACACACACACACGTCATACTTGATGTGACTCACGGTTTACAAGTCCATTGTGTGCTTGTAACGACCCTGTACTAACTCACATTCATTCCCTAACATTAATGGACACCACTGCCTGTTGTGGAGCTGAGAGTGTTCACTTGTCACTTCATCAATTCATCAACACAGGGGGAAAAAAACATGTTTGGGAGATTTGGAAATGTTCCTGATGGCCGTAAACTGAATATTTTTTTCCAGCTAGAGGTCGCACAACACACACATGTCCACTGTTTTCTAAATTTAACAAACGAATCAACAAAGAGAGCAATCAAAGCAAAGCCGTCACATGCTCCTCAGCATTAATCCTGTCACTAACGGAACCTTTAACCTTCACGTAATCATAACCTTCCTTTTGATTAATGAAGCTGTCATTTAACCTGCTAATCTTCCGCACACTGACCCTGACCCATAGATCACCGTGTCACCTGGTAAGCAGCTAACCCAAGGCCCCGTTGTCATGGCAGCCACCTTTTTTGAACCCCTGTTACTTGACTCACGGCCTCGGCTGTAAACCCAAGGAATGTGTTGACGATTCAAACGAAAAAATCTAAATCAACCAAGTCCCTGCAAACACAAACAACACACGTTTTTCCTTCATAGTCATTTGTAAATCTGTGTTTACACTGACTAAAATCAATAAAGAGGGTTAATGTGATTTGAAGCAGGACTTTGTTGCCAGCAGAAAGGAGTGAGCACAAGTCATACAAATACTTGCAGTAATATCTTCCCTTCTAAATATGCAACTGGCCGGGCCCTTCAAGCTGTGGTGAATTCTGGGAAATGTTGGCAAGCTCCAGGTAGAAGCTGTATTTCTCCAGAACCTCCATAACTATATATTAAACTGTGTTTTGTTGGGTTTTTTATCCTCTGCTTATGTGTTTGGTTTATGGCAGTAAAACTCCTCTCGGCCTGTGTCTTGGTTTTCACGATGGTTTCACTCGGGGACGAAGCTGCAGCGGCAGCGGTGCGGAAAGCTCTGCAGTGTGGGACGTCTCACATCTGCTCCATATTCCGTCCTTTCATTTATGGCTTCCATCGTTTTGGACTCGTTTGTGAGCTCACGATGTCACGCTGGTCGATTGTGAACTTCTAATGTCAGCATCCCGTTGATTTATGGATCAACACAAATCCATTTATTACAACCTAAAGTATCTGTGCCTGGACAAAATCCCCTGCAGGAGCAGTTAAAGGCTTACATCAAATGTCACGGAGCTTTGGAACGGGGGCTTTAAACGTCGCGTCTGCTCACATGTGTGTGTTTGCGCCTGTTTTTTTTTTTTTTTTTTTTTCGGCAGGACGAGCAGTTTTGCCCCTGGACGATTCTCAAGTGTGCGATTTACAGTCAGTTTATCTTTTTCAGATGAGAACACTTCACTGTGGATTTTCACCAGTATTATTAACAGCTAATCTCCTTTAACCCAGATTATCTGCTCGCTTTGGCCCTTGGTTGTGAACGTCTTTGTCGAAAAGGAAGATGAGGAAAATGTCAAACTGTTGTTTTCCGTTGTTGTGACGATAAGCCTGGTTTCACATTCCTTCCCTGCAAGACCACCATTGTTCCCTCACCCCCCGAACCAACGTGTTGCACTATTAAATACAGTGTTTTAATGAGAGCTGAAGACAATAATACATCAGTGTTTGACTCAAAGGTTCAATTTGCACGAGGGAGGTTCAAGATTGGATGCCTAAAATGAAAGAGATTGAATTTAAGTGCTGTCCTAGAGTAAAGTAAAGCCAGGATCCATTTTATGATCGCTGTTGTACTCCAGAGTAATAAAATTGTTCCTATTTGTCCTTTGAATAAACCTGAAGAACTAGGAAGCAGCCAGGTCTGGTCAGATTGTGACGGCCTCGAGAGTAAAAAGCCTGATTTCAGAAGCTGGTTGTCTGCTGCCGTCATGTTACCTGTGAGTGACCTCAGGTGCAGAGAGAATGAACGAGGAGCTGGCCACTGCGACACTTTCCTTCGCTTTTCACTACATTCCCAGCATTCCTCTGTGCGGCCAGGCCTTTCACTTGGGAAGGCCTTTTCCACTTTGAGAATGGCGTCACCAGAAGAGTCTGAAACAGAGTGATCTTTGTTGGCTATTGAACAGTGATACATCACTCTGACTGATTGATTTCTGGACGCTGAGACCGGACGTGTGCAGCTTCCTGCAGAGAAGAACAGCTGCTCTGTTTGAACCGTTTCCTTATCTGAACAGCATTTGACCTGTGCTGCTGCGTGACCTCAGACAACCGATCCCAGTGTTTTCTGGCTCTCCACCCAGCCGAGGGCCTCTGATACTGGGCCTGACTCTGCGTCTGCCTCCCGGGGGCGAAAGACAGGACACAGTTAAGAAGAAGATGTTGATAGGAGATGGGTTAAGATTTAGGATGTAGATTGGCCTGCGTGTGTTCATGGAAACGTAAGGAAGATGAGGGGGATGGGTGTGTTGACTCTCAGGAGGTAGAAGTGTGGTTTTCTACATATCAAAGGCTCTTTACTTGCACCCGATCTCCACCCTCGACCCCCCACGAGGTGCGACTGTGTGTTTACAGCATTGACACGCGGCTGTCAACAGAGATGATCCACGGATGCTCACTGAGCCGTCACAGCCAAAAAAAAATCTAATAAACATTAGAGGCATCACTTTATGGAAAAATTAGCATATTAGCAGCCAAATATTCTTTTGCAAATAACAATGCAACAGAGTAAAAGATAAATGTTAACATATAGTGATAAGAAATGTGAGATCTTTCTTGAGATAATAAAAGGATTTTATTGATTATTGAAAATGAGAAACTAATAATAAATGAAAGAGGGAGGACAACTGAAAAAAAAAAACGGCTTAAAGTGCATTTAAAATTAATATATGCATTTGAACTCTTTACTTGAACCGTAACCGTAATCAAATGATAAAATAGTTTAAATGAATATTATTTTTTAATATAATTTTTCCAAAGGCTAAAACATCCCCACAGGGAGCAACAGACTTTTTCTCGAAAAGCTAAAAGCGCCAACTGTTGCCATCTCTCCCCTCTGCTGTGATGTGGCAGGCAGAGCCAGCCAGTCTATCCTGCCCTGACCCCCTGTGGATTCAGGCCAACCTACTCCTCCAACCTCCCCGGCACCTCCTCCTACGCCAGGTATTGTAGCCAGCTGGGCGGGCCAGAGCCGAGAGAGAGATTGAAAGGAGAAGAGAGGAAAAAGTCCAAGCAGCGCTCCGCAGCATCTACTCCTGTTTACAGCACATTCAGAAACTGCCTGAGCAGCAGTTTTCCCAAACTGGTGTGCGTCCTATCAGGGCTCCCAGAGCTAGTGCGCTGTAAACAGGACGAGTTCAGTGTTTCGTCAGAACAAACCAAGCTGATCGCTTCTGCAGAATACACGTGCAAACACCCCCCCCGCCCATCAGGACTGCTTTTACCTTGCTAATGCTGCCTCTCCTGTGTTCTTTGTTCTTCAGTTATGCATTTGATCTATGACGGTGATGAATAAAACTTAATTTAGGTAAAGGACTAACCACAAGTTCTCTGACTTCACATGTTGGATGTGGAGGGCTTCAGACTCAGGGCCTCAGTCATCTAAACCATCATTTCACACAGTGTTTTTTTTTTTTTTTTTTTTTACATCTGCAGCTGCCATCCAATATTTTGGACTATGGCTGGAAGCTACATAGACAATCACAACAACATCTTTTAAAGAAACTCATGCTGCTTCCTGTCGCATTTCCACAGCATTTAACGTCTGCTGGTGTCTTTATCTGGGAACTTAAGGGAGAATAAAACATTTCCCACATAGTTTAGTGTAATTCTTTGGATCCTTGGAACGTGAAATACTTAGTGACTTAGATGGAAATGAGCGCTCAGGCTGATTACAGACTTTACAAGCCTAATTGTGAGCGTCTGCTTCCCTGGTCTCTGTCAGTGAGGCTGGGACGCCCTCTAGGGGTTACAAATGCTTATGTCACAACTCCGCGAAGAACCCAATCAAGTTCCATTGGGATTTGCAGTTTAAACTAAAAATGTCTTCATTGTATTTGCACATATAGGAAAAAGTGCAATGAAAAAATTCTCCTTGACATAAATATCAGTTAAAAATAAAAAAGAAATATACCAGTAATATAAAAACCCTACAGTAATTGTATAGTAAAGCAGTAAGTACGTATGTATGTGTAAATAATACACATTTGATTAGTATGGATGCAATGACAGTAGGATGGATGGAACTTGGAAGACCTTGATCAACCAAAAAGCCTCACCTGCTTTTTCTGCTTCGCGCAACTCTAGCTCTGCCTCCGTCCCCTCTACCCCCGACTCCACAGTTCTCCCGACTGACTGATTTTATTTGTCTTTATTTGTCTCTGTCTTCCTCCTCCTCCTCTCTCTCTTTTCTAACCTCTACCAGGTTTCCTCACTCTCTGATGCTGGGCACATCAGGCATGCATCCAACAGGAATCCCCCACCCAGCCATAGTGCCCCCTACAGGCAAACAGGAGCACGACCAGTATGACAGGGGCATGTATGTGTAAGTGTTGTCTGTGTTCATTTCTTTTCACTCCTCCCTCTCAATATATATATCTTTTTTTCAGGTGTAAAAATGCTCAGGTATTCTCTAACTTGCCTGATTCAGTCTATTTAATACTTTACTTTATATCCTCAAAATATGCAAAATATGCACACTTAAATATCTCTCATATGTGCTAGATTCTTTAAAACATTTTCAAAGAATCCCAAACCAAAAGAGAGAAAATGATGATGAATTTCCTCCCATATTCGATCGTTAATAACACATTCACACTCTCTGTTCCATGCGTCTTTCTCTCACCTTTCAGGAAGCAGCACATGGAGCCCAAACGAGAGAAGGAGCCCAAGAAGCCGGTCATCAAGAAACCACTGAACGCCTTCATGCTCTACATGAAGGAGATGAGGGCAAAGGTCATTGCTGAGTGCACGTTAAAGGAGAGCGCTGCCATCAACCAGATTCTGGGGCGGAGGGTAAGAACACACACACACAGATCCTGAAGACTGTGATTGTGTTTGTTTAGATGCACTTCCAACTGTATCGTACACCTTCTGTAGATCTGCAGACAAACCATCGTTTCTCCATGCTAATGATCTTTGTCTGCATTTTTATCCTCATTACTGTTTACACCATAAAAACTGTACAGTTTAGTACTGTGTAGATTATTGTGTAGATGATTATTGTATGCTAATACTAAGTGTGTGTGTGTGTGTGTGTGTGTGGCACAGTGGCACGCACTGACCCGGGAGGAACAGGCAAAGTACTATGAGTTGGCGAGGAAAGAGAGACAACTCCACATGCAGCTCTACCCGACCTGGTCCGCCCGAGACAACTACGTAAGGACTCCCTCTTCTTCCTCCTCCTCTTCTCTCCTCTTCCTACACTTTAAATCTTTCAATTTACCCTTAATTCTACGTCACTGTAAATCAACAAGAGGCAAATTCATGGTTTTCATAAAAATAAAAAATAAAAAAACAGGAAGATGTTAAAGTTTGAGGTTGAGGAGGCACTCAGACTTTGTTGTGAGAAACTGCGCAAAAGTCATGAATTTTATACTGAAGTCGTCATGGGCTCCATATCTAGAGTAATTTAGTTTGTACTGTCACAACACTGAATATTCACAGAAGCAGAAAACATGATTTTGAGGAAACAAACACCAAGAAATGTTTAACTCCTTTTGTCTTTGGTTTGTTGTCGTTACCTTAGAGTTGCCTCAACAACTTTCATAATTTCATTCCACATAACAACGCCCTTATATCACATGGATTTTATTAAGCAACTCTCAGTGAATACAGTGAATCAATCTGTGTGGTGCATGCATTGTAGTGTGATGTTTTGGGGGATGTGCTGTGTCTGGGCTGCTGTGTGCCTCTCATTTGTCAGTTTGCTGTTGAACTCTTGCAGGAGGCGGGCCTTAGCGGGGTCGCAGGGGAAAAGAGTAAAGCTGATTGGGTAGGGACACATCTTATGGTGGATTTATGCCTCTGTGGTGGAAAAAAAAAAAGAAACGGAGGGCTGCATGATAAGGGGTTGTGGGTACTCCTGTGCAAAGATTGCATGCACCTTCCAAAAGTCCCGGTGACTCACACATCAGCTGCTACATGAGGTGTGATTGGTTAGCTAGGGACACTTGCACGCTGGTTATGATCACTAAAGGGTTTATCTGTTGATCGCTGAATCACACAGAGGTATAAATCAACCCGTTTTGCTGAACTAACAGAGAACAGGGCTGCATGGCTGGCCTCACTGCCTCGCTGCTGTAGTTTTTCATTCATTTTTATTAACGTGGGCTTTCTGAAAGGCAGCACCTTCTGTCAGTTATCGCCAATCAGTCGTGACTCAGCAGTCATCTGTTTTTCCAGTAATTTCAGGTTTAAGTCTTGTGATGGAAACGTTAAGAAGCGATGAATGGAATGTGTCAAACTCGGGTGAATACAAAGCTTCGGTGCTCACACAGGTTTCTTAGTCAGGCAGTGGAAAGCTGTTTAGGCTTGACTCTGCTGCACACATTCCTCTGGAACACAGGCATGGCACACAAGCTGCACTTACACTCTGCTTAGGCTGCGAACTGACATGGATGCTGGCTCCGTCGGACCTGGTATCAACATCCATCCTGAGTGATTCGATCGCATGTGGTCAGCGTAGGTCTGACCGCACCCAGATGTCCCCTCAGTGTGTGTTGAGATCCGATCCCGAGCCACACCGAAGGACTGCCTCAGATAAACTACTCTGACCCGCAGGAATGTTTACACTCCTCTGACCATAAGCAGTACACAATATCAACACATGATTTTTTTTTTTTTCCATTCTCTTTCTCGCACTGACACACACACACACACACACACACACACACATCTGATCACAGGGGAAACACGTTTAGGACAAAGGTAAAAGCCAGCAGATGAACTTAGCTCTGACCACTAGTGATCGGCTCTCTCCGGGCAGATGTTGACACCAGGTCAGAATATTCATTTTATATATTTTTATTTTTATTTTTTTCTCTGTCTAATTTTGATCCTATTTTTCAGTGAGCAGCAAAAATACATTCTGCGTTTATTTTTTAAAATAAAAGCTGAGGCCATTCTTCAAACATTGGTGTTTCTAAATGAATCATGAATCAGATCTTTAATAAAGTTTATTTAGTGTATTATAGTTATTATAAAGTGATTATTGGTGGAGGAGCTGCTGCTGCGTGCATGAAGCTTTGAGCACAGCAACCCCGTGGAGTCTGTTTGCTTTGTTCTTGATGGCAAATGTTGAATACTTAAGCAACATTGGTGACTTACTGGGAAGTGTTTGCTTATTCTGCTTATAGGGGCATTGGGGAACTTTATTCTGCATGTTTAATGTTTTTTTTTCTGGTGATTGAGAAAACGTTGCCATGGTTCAGCAGCAGCCTAATTGAACTTTTTGTGCCACCACAAAAATCATTTCACCGCCTCTTTGACTGCATTCGGGCACAGAGCGGCAGTATATGTACCAACGTGTGATGATGACATAAACATATTCATATCCTCTGTAATTTGTGCTTTATACATTTTCTGTTGTATTTTGAAGAAACCTCCTCACTCTTCTTCACTTATCTGAGCTTAAAAAAACAAAAAACAAAAAAATAATCATTGGACTTACGCGCAAAACAGGAAGCAAAGTTCCACACACCGTCCCGCAGCTGTGGAGAGACTCTCCCCCGACTCGACAAGAACCCACATATAGTATATAAATACACACCTACACAGAGAGAGGTACACAAACATATACCCTCATGCCCACAGACACAGAGGTGCAGATGCAGGACGAGCTGCTGTAACCACATCCACACACCGTTGAGGAGAGCAGACGATGACGCAGAGGCAGCAGATTTGTGTGCCCACATCCTTCGTCTCACCCAAACACGGGGCCTCGCTTCACCGTCACTGGATCTGTGCGAACGATGATGTTTCAACAGTTGTGGCAAAGCAAAGATTTTTCAGTTGATGCAGAAACTTTTGAAAACTTTTCGTGACTCAGATCGCAGGTTAATGCAGGCATTTGTTGACAGTGATTGAGTAGTAGTTGGTTTCTGGCTTTATTTTTGGTTGCTTGTTTTCTGCTGTTATCTTGTAAAATTGTCACATAAGATTAGCTCTTTATGCAGTGTAGATTTTTGTCAAGGACCAGGTCAGACATCAGGCATCACTGTAAAAATGAACATTGAATTTAGAGGAATCTAAAAACACCTAATACCTGGAGGAAAATTGTTGATTTATTTGTGTACAAACTAGAGGGACTGCACTCATCGGCCACATACTTTCATGATCATGGTCCTGATGGGGAATTTATGAAAACAAATTAGTCATTTCAATGTGGAAATTCATGTGGAATCATCTTTTTTCCAACAGGGCAAGAAGAAGAGGAGAAAAAGGGAGAAGCAGCAGGACCCCAACACAGGTAAACACCCAGTAAAGCTCTCATCTTATCCTGTCAGATACCGTGACTCCGTATAGAAAACAAAATAGCTGGTGTCAACTCTGCAGCGGGCCGGAGAATGGGGTTGAGACTGAACGTGCGTTGGCGCTCTGCTGCAGAGCAATGTTCTTGAGACTTTGGGGCAGGATGTGTCTCTAACGTCAAACCACCCACCCACTCTGCTTTCCACTTAATCTGGATTACAAACATTTTTAATCACCGGTGCACTTAAGGTTCACCCTCCACTGGTTTAACTTTGAAATGTAAATTGGACATCACAGCAGTTTTTCAACCTTTTTTTGAATAAAAATACTCTCAGACCTATAATGAGGGGGCGAGGACACACTGAATTCTTCTGGATGCATGTGAGTGTTCGTGCTAACAGTGTCGCAGTACATAGGGCCAGACTGAGGCATATGAATCTGGATTTCTGGATTTCGACGATAAAGTAGTTTATGACTGAATATCTTATGTCCAGCTGAGTCAGGCAGGTATTTTGCTGCTAACAGGTCAGTAGCGCTCTCTGAACACTGACTCTCAGTGCCTTCCTCTGCCCTGATGAGCTCTCCTGTCCTCTTGCTTCTCCTCCTCCTTCTCTAACGCCTTCCTCCTCTGCTCCTGTCCACTCTTCTTGTTTTGTGCATGCTGTGTGTTGTGCTCAGACCCGGGCTCTCCTAAGAAATGCCGAGCTCGCTTCGGCCTCAACCAACAAACGGACTGGTGCGGTCCCTGCAGGTGTGTACCAAAAACATCCACGCCCACCCCCACCCCTCCGCCCCCCATTTCACAGCATCGCACTGTGGCTGTCCCCCTGTCACCTCATCTCTCCTTCTGTCTTTTCATCTTCATCGGTGCATCATTTCTGTCCGATGCCGTCTTAGTTATTCAAACAGATGTACTGTGAGTTACATTTTTAGTTCATTTAGTCATAGATGAACTAAGTTCCACCTGCAAACAGTGCAAACCCAGCCTGAGCTCTGCATGGTCTTTGACTAACACAAATATTTAGAGGTGTAATGCTCAAATCGACAAACGTGGTTCTTTGCTCCGATCAGAGGATTTTGAGTTAAATATCACCGCTTGATTTTAATTAAGGCATCACGGTGGAAAACAAATAAACATTTGGCTCAGATTTATTTTGTTGTTTTCAAACAATACAAACTTGTTAGAGTTGGGTTTGGATTCTGCGTGCTGTTTGACCATCCGGCGGGCGCGGTGTGGTTAAAAGGGGAACACCACTCAATAACAAAGTCGCCAGAAAGTGATATAGATAGATAGATAGATAGATAGCTGTGTATTGGTCCTGTTTGTGTTTGTTTTCATTATGTACCATAATTAGTTGACAGCAGGAGACAGCTTCTCTGCAGGATTCAGGAATTTGTGTGGTTCTGTAAAAAAAAAAGTGCTTTTACCACAACAGCACTGTAGCAACCCCATCGTCTTCCCCACCATCACATCATGGAAATTTGTGTGTGTGTGTGTGTGTGTGTGCGCGCGAGTGTGCATTCATATGTGTCTTTCGTTTTGAGAGAACAAAGGGGAGTGAATGTGGTTAGAGCAAATCCTTATCACCACAGCTCAGCACACACACACACACACTGCCTGCAGCTTTGCAGTTTGACATCGTTCTCATGCCCATCTGCTTTCAACTTTCTCCATTCATGCGATGTGGTAACAGGCGCCGTTTGATGGTGAACTCTAACATTTAGAAATCACTTTCTGCTGCATTCTTCCTCCCGCTCTCCCTCCGTGTCTCTTTCTGAATACGGCCCATGCAGTGCCCCGACCCCCCCGCCCCCCTCGCGGTTTAACCTGGTGACTCATATCATATTCTGGTAATGATCATGGGATCCTGTGCAGAGCTTTGATGATGCTCAGTGTTACACGAGTGCCACAACTCAGCGAGCACGGCACGTCACTGCTGTTTGCATATTGCACAGATGCAATATGGCCGAGGGGGGACGTGTGAGAAGTATTATTTTGTGGCATTTATATGTTTACGGTCTGTGTCAACTCCATGAGACTGCTGATTTTAAGCAGTTGATTATCTAATCTTAAAAGTCCTAAAGAAGAATTAACACTTACAATGCATCTGCGAGAGTAATGTAACAGCTGACGGTTATTCCCTTCTCTCTATTAACTAAATACAATATACAACAATATTTGCATTAATCAACTAAAAACAAATAATTGATAAACCGTTTACAATGTTTGAAAAATTAATTAGTTTAACTAGGTATAAAACTTGAAATTTCTCAAAATACATTTATGGTGTTTAGGAAATCCTTGTTCATAGAAAGACTTCCATAGATAACAGAGGGGTATGAGGGTCAGGCAAAAAAAATAAATGATTTGTTTTTCTTTTAATTTATAGCTTGAGAATAAAGCTTAAATGGATAAATGTGTTATTGTAAAATAGAAAAAGAAATCCTCCCTTTCTGGTTGGTGTCCTCACGCCTGACCCTGATACTTCTCTGTATGTCACTAATACCTGTGTGTTGTTGTACTTGTTGCGTATGTGATCATACAGTTTGTCTCCCTGTTCATTGACCTCATGGTGAGGGAAGCATCTCCACTGACGCCTGCTGACGTTTACCATCCACACTTTATTCACAGATAACTCTCTCTGACTGTTCCTAGGAGGAAAAAGAAGTGCATTCGCTACCTTCAAGGAGGAGGCTGCCCCAGCCCAACTTCTTCAGATTTAAGTGCCATAGACTCTCCCCCCTCCTCCTCCCCGTCCCGACACCCGCTCTACCAGCACCAGCGTCCGCACCCCGCCTCCCCGGGCTGCTCCCCAACGCCCGCTTCCCCGTCAACTCGCCTCCCCTTGTCTCCGCACATGCACTCACACTTGCCCCCCGAGCAGGCGGCCGGCAAGCACGGCAGCCTCCGGCAGCCCGCGGCCAAACACACACACATGGAACTGTCCGGCAAGCAGGTGCACGGCTCGACGGCGGCGCTGTCCGCCGCCAAGGCCGCGGGACTTTCTCTCAAAGTGCTAACAGAGACGCAGTGATCACTCCGGTCCCCTCACATCCCTGACCCACGTTCACCTCAGCTCAAAGGTCACCTGCCCACATCCTCACGTTCATCCCTCCTCAAATGCAGATGCTTAAAGAAGCGGCCGCCATCCGTCCTGCAGGATTGTCCCACATTGTACAGTTCCAATGCTGGTTTCCCCCAAAGTCTGTTTTCAAAGCCGAGTTCATCATGAACAGGTCAACAGAGATTAGTCTGTCTCAAAGCCTCCTTCGCATGATCAGTCCTTTAATCAACCATTCGGGAAATCAAAGACTGGAAACATCATGTAACGCACACCGTGTGGTTCATCACGTCTCTGGGAAATGGAACGCATGGTTTAAAACTCAGAGCCCCAGGTTGAGTCAAAACCAATGAAAACTCACTGCAGGAGATAAACTGTTACCAGCCTGGACAATGTTAGTATTTATAACTAGAAGAGGCCAACTAAGAGTTTAAAATATCTTGAAAAACATCTCTGTAGAGCAGGCCTCTGTTCCAGAGCACAGTTCCAGTTGTTCAGTGAGACCTGTGCTGAAGGCTCAAACTAAAGGATCTCTGCCTCCATCTATTGGTGATGCGATGAGCTTCACCTGGAGTTCGTCTCCTTGAAATCATTTTCCAAAAAACCGTTTGTGCTGCAGCTGAATTCGAGTTCTGACCTCCATGACAATCACACCACCTTTTATGACAGCTGCCGTTTCTACTAAAAGAAAACAGGATCAGACTCATGAGACATCCCTCTTCACCTTTAGGCACTTTCAGGCTTTTGCTTTTGTCAACATACATTTCTGTTGTTTTCTCCTCGTGTGTGGGTATTTTTGTATAAATCTTTTTAAAGGTCATATATTTTGATGCCGGCGGGGAAGTTTTCATGAACGTTTTGCAGCTCCATAAACTGACCTAAGACCAAATGGGTACTATTATATTGCATTGTGTTGTAAAGTTTTTTTAAATGTTGGAATTCCTTATTATAATTAAACTTTTATATGTTTTTATGTAAGAAAAATGAAAAAAAAAAGTCTAACTGAAAAAAAAACAAAAACATTTTAGTTGCCACCATTTCTTAAAGCAATACATTTGTCGTTTGTCCTCTTGTGCAGAGTTTTACTTTTGGGCCATGTTACCGCAGCAGCGTTCAGGTATCTCGATGTTCTCCATCTGTGCATGTTCCAAACTTTAACGTTACAAGACAACGTTTCGACTAAAAGGCTTTAATTTGCAGCCTCTTACACGGCCCAGCTCCCAGTGGACAAACGGCAGGCTGAGATTCTGTACAGCGAATAGTCTTCCTCCAGCAGAGGGAGAGCTTTGTGCTAGAAATATCTGGAGGATTCAGCAGGAACACGTCTTTTGTATTTTTTATGCCTCGAAAGCCTCTGACGTATTACTTGTTTTTTGTTTGATGTATTAAAAGTGTTTTGAATATCTTTGTCCTCAGTCTATTGTTATTAAAGTGATAAGAGACGTGACGCCTGGTACCTTCAACACAAAGATGACAGACACCAGCCTTTTCATGGTTTATTTACTCCTTCAGTATATCTTTGACCACCCCGAAAGCCAGAATCAGAGCTTATCTGAGCACTTTCCTATTCAATACAACATGAATCAGGAATGATTTACCCCAACACTGTGTGACAACACACAAGTACTTCAAGTCCAACGGAGAAAGAAAAATAAAACCTCGCTTTCTACCTCAAAACTCACATCTCCTTTAAAAACTGCCCATCCAAACGAAACTGGTTACACACAACAAATGCCTTTACAGGGCAAAAATAATATTCACCCTTTCCATTGTCAAAAAAGCCATTTTATTCAATCAATTAACCTAAAAGGAAACAAACATGTCCAGTAAAAAACACGACAGCAATTAACGAGAAGAGGAATATGAAAGGACTGCTGCCTAATCTTTATGGGTACAGAACCATAATCTCAGGATGGTTCACTCTGAGAATACACAACAGGAGAGTGTGGGAAACAGAAAGAACTTCTTTACTTAAATTATAACACCACACAAGCAAGTTAAATGGTCATGCCGTTGGTATACAGAAATAGAGGGACTTGGGGTTGCAGGGGGGTCATGTGGCTTTAAATATACTAAATGTAAATATTAACAAGTATGAACAACGCCAGTGCAACCAATTAGCAGAGACAATCCTTTTCAGTGTGGTAGTGTTGGCAGGATCTTCCCCCTTTACTTCTCTTCGCACCACTGGTTCTCTTTGCGTACCTGAGGACAAGAAGAGGGACACAGAGGTTTGAACACTGTACAATCAAAATTTGTTGATATTTTCTGACACACAGGTGATGAGCGGAATACGTACCTGAGCCTCCTCCTCCTCTGTGAAGTCGTTTTTGATGTTGAAAGTCTTCCTGATCTCCTCTGGAGTTTTGCCTTTAATCATGTTGGCCACCGTCTTGCAGGTGACATCTAACAGACCTTTAATGTCCAAATAGTTGGCGGCCTAAACAGAAAAGACAACAGCAGGATGAACAGGAGGGTGACTGCGATAGCCTAGGTAAACTTGCTGTATCAGGTGGCAGTTTGGTTCTTATTAAATCACTGCTTGTCCAAACTGAACTTCACCTACTCCTCAAAATCATTCATTTGACTGAAAATGTGGCAACTTGTTTTGTAGAAGATTCACAGGGAATGCAACTTGTCTGAGAGAACACCAAGGAGCAGCCACAGTGAGTTAGACGAGGAGCAGCAGGCGATGGGCTGCAGCCAAACTTCTCAAGGTGACCAACTCCTTCCATTGTGTTGTGCTCAACACAGACTCATGCTATGTGTTGAATAACATTACGGTTGAAAAAGATCAAGTATTGCCTGACAGGTGCCTTCAGAATTCTTGGGCCTGGCGTATTAACTGGCATCACTGCAGTGACCAGGACAGGAACCTTTGGGGCCCTTTGAGACCCGAGTAAGTGCATCAAACAGCAGCAGGACAGCATAGGAGTGTGGACATGGAGCAGGGAGACATGAGAAGGAACACAGAGTAATGCTTGAATTTTTGAAAGTATCAACTGAAATAAGCTAAATTGGGTCAGGAGGACATTATTAAAGCCGGCTTCCATACATTTTTGATGAATTCCCCAGACATAACGAAAACCATACTTTCATTTTCATGTGTCGCAGCAGCTGGTGAACTACTGTAAGACTTACGCCTCTTCATCATCCTCTGTCTTTGAGCATGTAAACAGCCTGGGGTGGGGGTGAGGTGGGCAGACTAAGTCAAGTGAAGGCCTCACAGGTTGTGTTTAATTTCCTGGAAGACCACAGCTCTACCACCTATTTTCCTGCAAAGGGTACCTTTCACATATTTACTCCCAGATTACTCCCTGTCATTTTTCAATTAAAACAAACTTATTTTAAAAGCCTTTCCTGTATCACAGCCAAACCTAAGAACCATTAACAAAATGCAGGCTTAGTTCCCCCCCACCATGATAGTGAACTCAGCAGACCAGCGAAGGGAGATTGTTACAAGAAATACACACATCAGTGTTATGTAAACTGTATTTACCAGAATGAGTTCAAACAAGGTGCCTTGGTCGACTTTGAGGAACTCCTGATCCCACACAGGAATGTCATCTGTCCTCTTCTCCTTGTTCTCGTCATCCTCAGGGGGAGGAGGGTCATCTTTGTGATGGGTGCACCACTGAATCACCTGGAAGATGAACACACTTTGAGTTAAGCAACCAAATGTGCATTGAATTTTACCACTGGACATTTAAATACACACTAAGCCACTTGGTTAAGTGACCATAGGTTAAGTTTGTTTGAGTGAAACATCCATGATACAACTTGTGTTACATTCAACTATTGTTTGCGTGTGTATACCTTCTTCAGAATGGCAGCGTTCACATTGGGAAGAGGAACTGGGTCATCATCTCCCTCATCATCCATTCCCAAATCTGACAAGAATCAAACAATGACCTACATCAGTCTGCACTACATCTACAAAATGACACAAATGAAAAACGTGAGTTTGAGTGGTTTGAAAGCTTTACCTTCCAACATGGTCTTGATGGTGACAGACTGCTTTGCTATCTCAACATCCACCTCGAAGATTTCCCCATCGGAGCTCTGTAGTTTTATTGTGGGCATTATCTGCAGAGCGCAACAAAAACATTAAACACAACACGCAAATGAATCAAGGCTATGATTGACGCCAACACTACAGCTAGCTAATAACCACTGTTGACAAATGCTTCGTAGCATTGTGAATGAGGTCGCTGCAGCCGCTTTAACCCACTAGATTAATATGAATGTATTTTAAAGTGCGCTATGCAGATGTTGTTATAAGCAAACTAGAAACGCAGGCGATTATTAGCGCGAAGGTTTCCACCCAGCTAACAGAATGCTCACATACAGGCTAATGTTATCCACGTAGCTGGCTATATTTTGACTGGCATGCGTGACACATTCTGCTCTATCGTCGCTAATGCACATGCTACACGCTAAAACGCCGTTCCTGTGTGTTTTCATCACCCAAGAGAATCTGCCAATGTTGTTTCAACGCTGAGCTAACCGGGCTGCTAGCATTACCACGCACAATGGTAGCATCCTGCGCTAGCGCTCTGCTACCGCAGCGTCGGTTAGGCCTCGCGGCGTCGAATCGTCAAATAAACGGTAAAGAAAACGCTCGGTCAACACAACCGAACGGAACGCGTATAGGTTCCAGTCCACGTACCGCAAGCGTTTATAAAGCCGTATCCGGAGGGAAAAACTCGGCAGCGGGGCCTGACAGAAGCAGAGGTATCGAGCAGCGGCTGGAATTCTCTGGGTCCGACTGGCGAGCTGGGGGTGCTGCTGCTGCCGCCCGGAGGCTGCCGGGAGAAAAGAGGGCCGGCTGCTTGAAGCCTGCTTTTCCTGTTTGTGTGACCCACTTCTCATAAAACCTCCACTCCTGACATCTAGTGCGCGCTTTAACGCTGCTAGGGTAATATTTTCACTTTGACCACTATCAGTATAAATTCTCAATGTGACAATGCAGTATTTATCGCATTGTTGTTGGTTTGAATAGACTGGCATCCTGTTCAGAGTTGCATTGCCACCACCTACCTCATTTTATTTTCTTCTGTTCTTCTCTATAGTTTCATTCAATAGATTCACTAAACAGGCAGCATTACGCAGTTTATTAATGGGCATTCTTTTGTTGTCTGTGATGTTGTTTACCTTTATGGTTTATTTCAAAGGGTGGAGAATTTAAATGACTGACAACAGAAGAAATTAAAGAGGAACTCCAGAAACTACACTGCAGAAGAAAATTAAATGAAGTAGGTGGTGGCAATGCAATTATGAACAGGATGCCAGCCGCATCCCGCAAAGCTAGGCCAAGTTTATTTGTAGGGTATTTTAAAAGAGCATAAAAAATGAAATAACATGTACTCAACTAAAATGAAAAGGCTTGAATGTTAATAAAACTGAGCAAAATAATCAATAACAAATTGAGGTTTCACCCATGAGTCTACTTAGTAAATAGTACCTATAACCCAATATGAAAGTTAAGTAAAATAAAAAAAAACAACTGTACTTGAAGTGCAGTCAAACACTTTTTCCAAATCAGGTGATAATAAAAGTACCTCCATAGAATTCCAGGATTGATTTTTGATTCTGAACTTTTTGAGTATTCTGCCCTCTACTGACCAAAAACAAACCTAATAAAAACCTAAATAAACCAAATAAACAGCAAACGCTGGAGACGCTCTGATAGACCGCCACTGGGAGATAAATGACCAAGGTGTATACAGACCACAGATTCATCTAGATGTTTCCGCCCATGGCAACTTCACATTAGTTTGAGTTTGTTGACAATATCCACATGACAAACCATTGCCTCTCAAAAACAAAGAAGTGATAGCAGGGGATTGAAGTCCCCTTCCCTCAGGTCTGTGTTACAATACTTTTTATAAGCTGCAGGATGAGTTTTTTTAAAACATCAAATATTATGAGAGCCATCCATTTTATGATCCATTGTAAACAACAGCCATGAGATGGACATGCCGTTCAGCAGAATCTCTTTGTATTTATCCATGTAAATATTTAATGATCAGAGTAGTTCTTCAAAGTATGAGGTGTGGACATGTCAAAAACAATTGCACCATTCAATGCTCAGGCCATTATTATGTCTCTTAATCTGTAGTCTTATTACTTACTGCTACCATGTAACTGCTCTCAGCTATACTTATGAAAGGGGTGAGGTAAATATAACTTCCTCCAGGATTAACAAATCAAATTAAAACATACACACACACAGAGTGGTAGTGAATAGAGTGCACACCTCTGCCCAGGCTAACAATGTCCTTAAATTCATACAATCTGCACCATATGTCATATACCACTCCTCTGAATGGAAGTGAATCCCGGATCAGCCTCCTGAACTGCATCTGCCCCTAAATTGAATGTGTTCTTCCCTGCATCCCCCCAAATTGTGTTGTTATTGTGTAATGCTGCTTACAAACACACAAATGGACAGGGGTGAAAAGATTCTATTTCGTTTGTTCAAATTAATAATTTTAGCCACATTTAAGAGTCAGAAGCATAGTTGTGTTTTGGGGTGCATGATGAAACATTATGTCATCTGTGGTGGGGGACAACAGGGGACCTCCCAAAAAAATTTTCGGACTGTGGGACCCCATGCAGCCGGACCCCCTCAGAACACCACTGCATGAACTGGGCATGGATTAAACCCCAGCTATAAATATATAAATTTTAATCTCACAGTTTATCGGGTCTGGTGAAGTGCTGTGTTTTCACCCACCACGGAGCGCTGCTGCCATTGGCCCGGCCGGGAACCACGTGGTCGGGCAGTCACGCGCTTTCCAGGAACCCGTCAGGAAGAAGAAAAACAAAACAAACCCGATAGAGCTGCGGCAGCGTGTGGACTCCATTGAAAAGTGGGCCTTATTATCTCCGGCACGAGAGCCTACACGAGGTCCGACGCGGAGAGGGACGTCTGCGGGGGCGCCCTGGAGGTGAGTGGGGCCGCTGCGGTGCGGCGGGCGGACGGTGCTCGCTGCCCCGCCGGAGTGGAGCGGTTTCTCGCGGATTAGCCGCGGAGCTAACGGCAGGTCAGTTGTTGTTGTGTATCGGGCTTCGGCTGGGATGAGGAAGGGGGCGGACGGAGGCCATACTTGGTGTGTGTGTGAGAGAGAGCTGCGGGTGAAAGGGAAGCACGGCTCGGCAGTTCCGCGTTGGAAACACACGGTCACGGCACAAGTGGACGCCGCGGACGTGTCCGCTCGGCTGTGCTTTTGCAGGCTGTCGATCTCGAGTGGGAAGAGTTTGTGAACAGAAGCCAAGCAGCTAGCTAACATGTCACATCCATCCCGGGGGGTTGAACCTGCCATTAATGTTGAACTCCTGCTATTTAAGACAACATATCCCGTTTAAACGAGTCTCATTATGAGTTGTGTCCCATCTCTTACTCGGTTATAGTGGGTTAAAAGCTGCAGTCATGTCAAAACACTGGCACCTACTCTACTTCAAAACTATTCCACACATTCTATAAAATGCTCACTTCCATGTAAGATGGCTTTAATATGTGTAGTAGTACTTTATTGAAGTGTAGTAAGGTGCAGAAAAGCCTCGCTGGATCGGTGAAATGCAGAACACTGAGTGCTCAGCTCTCGGCAGGTACACGCCCCCCAACACTAAACAATGCTGCTGGAAAAAAAACTCGACAGTCAGAAATTTCCATGTGATCTCAGATGAATAACTCAGCCGAACCAACCTCTCTCGTCCACGCAGAATAACCCCTGAATCACAGTGTCTTTAGGACGATGTATTTGTTTAAAATTTCGTCTTAAACTCTAGTTTCTCGACCGATTAGATGAGATAACCATCAGTGTTTTGTTTTACTGTGTTGGTGGAGACTATCGATTCGCTGATTGGCTGTTTATCATCTGTTGTATTCCGGTTTAGTATAAAGTGTGAGATTTGACTTTATATATCGTTTAAATATAGCTATGTAGGCCACGGGCATGTAGGCCTCCAACTTGTTTATCTTCTGCCTCAACCTAGATTGAAACGGGCTGTTTATCATGCAGCAGCCCCCTGCGACTGACAGCCAAGGCAGCCACACAGACCCGCCTGGGGGAGGGACGAGGTCTGCGCTCGGCCAATCGAGAGGCGAGATTAAGTGGGTGTTGGCACTATGCGTTAGACTGAGGTTTTGTTTTGCTTTGCTGAGGATCTGTGCTGAGTGCAGAGACTGGGGTAATGCTGGTGACTTTTATTGCATTTATTGGTTTTTGGAACAAGCTGCACCTGCCTGTGAGATGCTGCTGATTGTGAGGGTGTAGATGTTTGTGCTGCTGCAGGATGTGCATGTGAATGCAGCATGATGAGAGACAAGGGTTTTGGTCCAATATGTTTTTTCTCAGGAACATTTTGTTCAATCATCTTCATCTATTTTGAATGTATACATCTGCTCCACATCTTTCTGTGTTTGTCGATCATCCTTTGTATTGTAGATTGTTTGTGGTTTTATCAGCAGATGCAGGGTCTGCAGCAGAGCTGGTCATCCACAACAATGACCTCAGTGAGCAAGGAAATAATATAATAATAAGTTGTTTATCAAAAGCACACGTACCGTGTCAAGTGCCATTTGGAAAATATTGTTCACGCTTTGACGTCTTCATACTTTTCATACTACATACGTTTGTGTTAACCCGATGAGCAGCACTTGCTAATTGTTTCTGAACAAAACCTTCAATTTTAAATCTTTCACTGGACTTTTCATGATTATTTGCTCAAATGAAAACCAACTGATGACAATTTTGATGATCATTTTTTGCCAAAACAAGCAATTAAGTGACATTGTTTGGGGATCCAATGTTTTATGAATGAATTGAGAAAATAATCTTTTGATTAAAAGATCGTGATGATAATGAATTGTTGTAGTCCTATTGGTCGTATCGTCCTCAAACCAGTCAGAGTAATGCACCATGGACATAACTTGTGCTGTATGTGGGAATTATTTTGTATTCAGTTTCATGCCTTAGATATGGCAGCATAAGGTCAGGTGGAAAAAACATTGATGACAATGACTCAGTCTCAGAAATGTCAATGCAGCAGCTCCCTTAACAATGATGTTAGCTTCACCCGTGTATGAGAAGTCAAAATGTATTTTGTGAAAAAGCCTGTAATACTATAGACTGTGTATAAAGATGGATGTTGGCTCCCCAAAAGTAAAGCCAAATGACTTGGTATCGCAGATATCCTCCCACACATAAACAGACCGGCATACCTTTCCTCTCCATCTCTTCTATGGATCAGGAGCCGACAGATATCAGTAGGTAACTCATTCCAAATAAGACTCTGCTGATTGTCCTACTTGGACCCTGTCCAACGTTGTGAGGCAGCGAATGTGAGCTGTTTGCATGACAGAGGAGCACAGTCGCAGCTTCCTCTCCTTTTGTTTGGACAGGAACTGATGGGGAGAGGAGAAAAGTAGTAAGCTGTTGGGAAAAATAATTCTATAAATGATTTCTTGTTTTATTTGTGGAAATGATTGTATGAGGAGAATCAAAGATAAAAGAGGTGAATGGTGTTTCCAAACATGATTCTTCATGAATCTGTGTATATAATAACATAACTATTTGTTACTATTATTGCTGCCTAATATATTCATTCATTTAGCTTCTCTGCAAGTGACAGTTTCGTGCAGACCACAGTAAAATACTTAAGTGTTCACTTATTCTGGCATGTTTCCACAAAACCACATTTTATATTTGGTACTCATAACAGAAATGCTCTGCAGTTTTACAGTCTGTTGTAAAATTAATGACTATCACACTTCAGTTTTCTTTCTGCCACTTTACTAATGACGATCGACTAATCCCAGCACGGCAAAGCACATCTTTAATTTAAATATAATGCTGTGTTCCCAGCGGATGCTCTATTCTGTTTCACAAGTCGATTGTGGGCATCAATGTCATTGAGACAGGAAGCCTTACCTTTGTTGAGCGGTTGCAGTGTGACCGTCTTTGTAAGAGTTTGTTGTCAGTGGATAGTGAGAAAGAACAAAGCCCCGAAGAAGAATAAGAAGAGAGTGCCTGTTCTATGCAGCAGTAAAGAATAATGTATAGCCAATGCTGTGTGCTCCTCTGAGATAAACCTGGTGCTGCCTCATCAGTTTATCTTTCTTTTTAGTGAACCCTAACTCTAACTACTCCGAAGATGAGGGTGTATTGTTTGCTGTAGCCTTATAAAGCAGTGTCTGAAGAATTAGCTCAGGAGTAGAGGGAATTCCACCTCATCAGAAAAAAACTTTGGTACATGATTTGACATTTTTAAACCTGTTTGAATAACCTGACCATAGTCAAGATCTGTTTTGACCCTGAACTGAACCAAATTTTAAAGAACGCAGAAAAAAACAAAACAATGGATCTAATCCTGGCTGTCATCTTTGAACTAAGTCTGACCGAACCCTGATACAGAAACTCAGCTCAAATCTTTTGGGGCCTGTCAGGCCATAAATATCTGGTTCTACATCACAGCCCGTGTCAGCTACTGAGCAGTGAGTTGGATGAGATTAAACTCTGCTACTGGAAAAAATTTCAGTGCAGCTTTGAGTGGAGAGGTGAGAATCACTGTGACTCGCTCTTTGTCAACGTGAACACATGTAGGCTGTTTCTGTTTGTCTCTCTGGAAGGAATGCTGTTGTTATTATTTTCAGGCCATACGTTTCCTCATGCTGCCTCTGCTACCAGTGAAGTCAGACTCAGCTCCCCAGGACAGAAGTACACATTGAGATGTGATAATAATCACACTGAGGAGCTTCTAAATTTATTAGCGGACTTGTGTGTACATGCATATTTATATGCCACGACTTGTGCTCTGGTATTCATGAAGGTGTTGCGTTTACAAACTCAGCCGTATGATTTCTGCACTCTGCCACTTCCTGTTTCTCTGCAAAGTGAGCCCATGCTTGAAGACAGATCTCAGGGGTGAAGAGTTCAGCTGACTCTGTCAGCACCAAGCGAATTCGATGCTGTCCGCCGAGCATCAGAGAAAAGTGGCATTAGTGACTGTGTGTCAGCTGCTTGGTATGGTCACCATGCAGAGTCTCATTTGTTTGCTATGCAAAAGCTGCACAGGGACTGTCGAATGTGAGACGATGAGAAACAAACAGAGAATGAGACTAACACGAACATGAGGCTGAAAATGACAATTAGATATGTTGAAACGTTGAGATGCTGCTCAGTTTGGAATTTATTTAGTGTGTTACTGTTATGGATGACTGTTTGGGTCGGCTCAGTGGTGCGGTGATTACATCTGTTGCAAGATGGTTCCTGGTTCAAATCTGTGTTGGACCATGGTCTTTCTGTGCAGGATTTGCATGTTCTGCTTGTCTGTGGGTTGACTTCCTCCCACAGTCAAAGATATGTAGATCTGGGTTAGATTGATTAGAGACAGAGGAGAACTGTCAAGCTGTTGAAGACACACATATATTCGTACAATAAATGGATTCAATGTAGGTCTAATGATGATCTCTTCTATTTTATTTTTATCATTATTTTTACTTTATTGATTTACCTAAAGACCTGAACTCTACCTGTTGACCTCGCCCAATGTCTCACTCTCTCTTCTTTGAGGAAAGGTTAATACAGTAACAAACTCAGAATGGACTAAAGATTTATGCAACATATTTTTGAATAATGTATGGTCATGGCAGGGTGGCTACTGGAACAATTTGGAGGCGCAGTGCAGCTGTGGTGCCACATCCACGGCCAGCCTTTGTAATGATGACTCAGTTCGTTCCAGGGATCTGATGAGTCAGATTTTGGGGCTTATGACTTTCCTGTGATCTGATTCTCCAAAGTTACGGAACAGGATTTACCCAATCAGAGCTCGTAATTATGAGGTGATGTTCGGCCGAAGTGTCTATAGTTGTTCTGAACAGTCTCAGAGAAGGCAGAGAAGAGAGCTGGCTGTAGATCCAGCACTGGAGATGCAGACAAAAGGCCCATCATCATATCCAGCAGTTATCAGTAAACAGAGTGAGAGCCTGAGGCAAAAGTTCAGCATTTTTGGAAGGGCTGGGACTGTTTCCCATGATGTGTTCCTTCACAAGATACAGAAGATATTTATCTGCCAAAAGGCCTGGCTGTTGTTCTTTGACTTGGACTGGTACATGGAAAAAAATTAGGGTTCATTTGAATTAATTTCTCTTCAATTTATATTATCTTATCTAAAAATTAGCTTCTGAGGTCCACAGAAATTCTGCATTCCCAGATGTTATAAGGAGTTCATCATCCCTGAGCCCGAGTGTTAGTTTAGTATAGATTATTTATATACAGAAGATATGGAGAGATGCTGCATAGCCAGCAATAAATGGACATCTGTAATAAACAATATAATTATATATATTGATAAAACTACAATTCTCAACCTCTTAAATGGCATAAGCTCCCACATATTACTCTTGCAACCATGGCAACGGAATTTCACACTTTTTACTTATGTGTGCATCTGTTTTGTTGCATATGTTTGACTCTTGTTTTATATATTTATTTTTATTTGCTCCATTAAATGTAACAAATTGTGAAATTATTCACTTTAAAACTTTTTTGTCAAGCCAACACATTGTATTTGTTCTATCTCTATTGTTTAGTTCCTTTGGTTCCTTGCGCAGTTCATGATGCTACAGTTTTACAAAGAGTTACAAACAAACTCTTGCGGTTAAAGTTTACTGTCACACCACTGTTGGGTTATATCTCTGAATGCTTCACTTTCCATTCTAAGTCCTCTGCTCTGTGCTTGCTCTCTATTTTTACCACAGACCTAAAGCACACAGAGAACCACAGCAGACCAGACCAGACCAGGTTGAAACAAGTTGCTGCGACTTCTCCCCCATCCCCTTCCCCGCAGCTTTGCAGGCTGCAACCACCAGCACTCTGCGATTATCGCCCTCAGCTGTAATTTATTGTTTTGATCCGATAACCTCACACCGCTGGGACTGGACAGGAGGCCCAGAGGTTACCCCCGCTGGAGCTCTAAGCTGTGCCTGGCAATGCCTCAGGTAAGAAGGGTGACAGAGGCCTCATTCTACTTGTGAATACTTGCGGAATCAACACATTTCAAGTGGTTTGAAAAACCATGACAACCATGCTTTGAATGATAAAAAAGCTCTTAGTAGTTTTACAGTTATAGGAATTATAATGTATCTGTATTTATGTACTAGAACTAGGTAACTGGTTCTGTCAACACAATTAATTAAATAAATAAATTTAATTAATTGATTAATTAAATAATTAAATAATAAATAAATAAATACATTTATTTAAATAAATAATACAATAAAAATAGAGCTATAAATGGAGCTTTTCAGTAACTACACACGTGACCAATTGTATCATAGATTTGAAATTTGAAGCTTGGTGGGGTTGAAGGAGGCGAGAGACTGACCCATAATCAGTGTGACCTCTGAGGACATCCAACAGCTGCTGGGGGCAGATGTGCTAACAGGGAATGAGGAGAGTGAATGAATATGTCCAGGATCCTCTGGAAAACATTCATGTAACAATACAGTGCTGACTGGAACTATAATTATTTTTTGTTCTCCCCTGTGGTGCTGGATTGAGAAACGTTACACAATCAGCCTCAAGAGAAGAAGATGTTGGCTCCTGAAGTGTTTTTCATTTTCAAATGATGCTGCACATTCTTCATCACTTTATCATCCACATCACACATTTCATTGACAAAAGACAATTTCATAGCATTATGTGATGTATAACATGAAGAAATTCTGTTATTTATTGTCAGAGCTCTTTTGTCCAGACTCCTTGAAATACTTTTTCATAAAGTTTTAAAGGAGACATGCACTTTTTACATATTTTTAAGGGTGATTTCTTGATTTCGTATCTTTAATGTGCCCTTTTTCTTGTTATGTTGAAGCCCAGCGTCAGTGGGATGGAGCCTCCCTTTGCGGACGCCTTTCAGAACTACTCGTTTGCTGACCAGGCCTTGACCAGCACTGATCTGCTTGCCACCAGCTCTGACCCAGATTTCATGTACGAAATGGTGAGTGGCCCACACACACACAGGGATACACAATCGCTTTTTCTTTGAGGACGACGTCTTTAAATGCTGCTCACGCTCTGTTTTGTACTTGGTTGATTTGAATGAAAATGCGATTTCCCTATGCATTACATTTATAGATTTTATATATATTATTTTAATGGTAATACAAAAAAATTCCTAATGCCGTGTCAATACGCTGTGATGATTCTGGGGAGTAAAATGATGATCGATGTAAGGCTGCAGACGACAGGCTCGTAATGGGGTTTGTGAGATTCAGTACACCTCCAGTGCGTCATCAAGGTAAACACCTTTGACCTTCCCATGATGTGCAGTGGAAAAACACTTGAGTCATTACAGTTGCTCGTAGCTCAGCAAGAGTACCTCCAGCTGTTTAAAAAAAGGTTTCGTGATGCTACCAGGGATGATACTAATTCAAACTACTGTTGCATGAAAAATGTTTATATATTAATACATATGTAAAACATATTTTCCTCTCTTACAGTTCTATCAATAAAACCAAAGATATATGCATGTCAAATTACTGGGGCACCAAAATATTATGAATCCATCATTAGTGTCAATTAAGTATTGCTGCTGCTATTGCTACTATAACAATAGACCACCTCTCCAGAAAAGTGCATTAAAATTGAAAATCCAGTGTCCATCTTACTCATCACTTACTTATTTTTACATGATTTGTTCTCATTAGTATTTTCAATCATGTATAATTCCTCTCATGTTCTGTTTTTATAATACTACAAGATATGAGGGATGGGATTTAAATGTCATGTAAATGCTGCGATCTAACACGTGCGTGTGGTCAGCTCAGGTGCCAGCGTGGCCTTTTAAATAGCGATCTGTGTCTAATTGTTTTTCACCCATGTGACATTTGCCAGACTCGCAGGTGGGTGACATGAGGCAGCTTTAAACAGACAGCTCACCTGTCACCGCTCGCTCTGTCAGCTGCAGGTGTCCAACTCAATATCCTCCCCGCTCCAGAATAAACAACACTGAATCACTGCAGAGCGCTGGGTTTGCATAGCAACGCATTCATATGGAGGATGAACTGTTGTTTCTATGTATATACATATACACACACACACACACACACATAATAGCCTCTTAAGCTCTCTGAACAGGCTGGTCACCAAAATGTCTTCATCCACTTCAATTTGTAGCATACAAATCCCACATAAATCCAAATTCTTGCTGTCAAATCCAGACCAGAATCTCCTCCTTAAGGAGAGCCCTGCCCTCTGCTTGGAGATACAGGTTTCAGGAAATTGAATGAGACTTGTTCATATTTTCATTTATCTGTGCTTGACTCACCTTCATCTTTTCTGCTCTCTGCAGGACAGAGACATGACCCACAGGCAGAGCCCCTGTGGGGATGGCGTGGTGGGGGTCGGGGATGGTGGAAAGGACGTGGACGGCTGCGTTGATCAGCTCATGGGTTTGGCGGAGTCTGACATGGTCCACAGCAGCTCTGCGTTTGAACAGTGGGACTCTTACTGGGAAGACCTTACCAGGTACGGCATCATTTAGTTATCCGCTGTAGCTTATTTTGAAATCAGGTTAAAAATAGATGCAAGTAAATAACATTTTGAATCCCTTGTGAATAGATGGTGATTTAACTAATATGCAGTGGCGACGATACAGGGTGTTGAGATTGAGATAGGAAAGCATGCCCGCTGAAGGGAGAGTCTCTGAAGCCTGAACCTCATGTGGAATAGTGCTGGCTTTTGTGAGCTGGGGGGAATGTGCTGCTGACAGAGTAGATTGACGTCACATTTCAGAGGAATAGAGGGAAAGCGTTGTGTGCTTTGGGTGAGTCATTCTTTTACAACCTCGACTGACCAGACTAGTCCCACGCTGCTGTTTGCTAGCGCTGGCTTCTGGATCGTAATAAAAGGGAGACAGCTCAGTGTCTGTGTTACAAAAACCTTAACTACCTGAGATAAGACAGACTCTCTGCTTGCCCCTGTCATCTATTTTGGCGTTGCGGTGTGAAGAGAGGTGTCAATTAAACTTAAAACATGTAAAAGAAAAAAAAAACAGATATTGTTTACATTTGGATCAAGAAGAGGAAGCACTTACATTGGAAATGTTATTATATGTAGAAGAGAGCTGCTTGGTTGATAGACATGACTTCCTCTGTGTTGACAGATACACACGGCTGGCCAGCTGTGACATTTGGGGGACCAAAGAGGTGGATTTCCTTGGATTGGATGACTTCTCCAGTCCCTACCAGGATGAGGAAGTGATCAGTCGAACGCCAACACTGGCTCAACTCAACAGCGAAGATTCACAGCCTGTCTGTGAGGCCCTCTACCCCCCTGCTGACCTGACCCTGCCTTCCCCTCTGCTTCAACCCTCCCAGGTTCCCTGTCACAGCAAGCGACCCCTGGTCCCCGGCCAAGTATCTGGCCCCAGCTCTGCACGGCCCTCCCTAAGTTCTTCATCCCGTCCTTCCCAGAAGCTTATCCCAGACTTCCCTGAAGGTTGCAAAATAGCCACCCGACCTGTCCCCTCCAGCACTGAGACTATGGCTAATAACCAGAACCACGGCCACGCTGAAAGCAAGACCCAGGGCAGAGGAACCAAGATCACACCCCCACCTTCCCATGACTCTCTGTGGAAGGCTAAAGTCCGTGTTAGTGCAGTGCAGAAAGCTCAGCCCAACCTGCCCTCCCAGACTGATTTTATTAGGTCAGATGTGCCTCTACCTCTCTCCCAGCCCAAAGAGGAAAAAGCTTCCACCTCAGCTAGTGCCGCCTCAGTGGGACGTCCTGATTCAACAGTCAGTGGATCTGGCAGCTTTGAGAAGAGGGCAGACGGGACAGGGAGGAGAGAGATGCCTGTAGGTTGGCCGTCCAACGTGCCTCAACTCGTGGAGACGAGTCAGGCCCTGGAGGCGGCCACCTCTGGGCTGGTGAGCAGCGGCGACAGCATGGCAGGTGCTAGCGGTGGCGTTCTGGTTGTCGAGGGGGCGGAGAAGAGCAAGGAGGAGGAACACAACTACTCGCTGTTCCTGACCCGCAGCAGACTGGCTGGCAGAGCCCCCTCCCAGCTGGAGGAGGATGAGGAGGACGAGGATGAAGAAGAAGCCGATGAGGAGGAAGAAGGCGACGGGCTGGAGCTAGATGATGAAGACCACGATGAGGGTTTTGGCAGCGAGCATGAGCTCTCTGAGAATGAAGAGGAGGAGGAGGAGGAGGAGGAAGAGGAGGAGGAGGATGAAGATTATGAAGCAGACAAGGATGATGACATGAGCGATGCCTTCTCCGAGCCAGGTAATCATCACATTACGTCTGGTTGACAAATGTCACCAGTCTGTGTAATGTTGCTGTCGTCTGCTCCTTATCTCTCACTTTGTTCTCCTCTCTCTTTTTCTGCCACTTCTTCCAGGTTGTGACATGGAGCTGATGGATGACATTAAAGGCCTGACAGCAGGAGTCTCCAGCCGGAAGAGAGGCAAGCGCCGCTACTTCTGGGAGTACAGCGAACAGCTCACCCCCTCGAAACAGGAACGCATGCTTAAGCCGTCTGAGTGGGACAGACACACGCTGCCTAGCAACCTGTACCAGAAGAATGGGCCTCTCCATGGTACACATTCTCAGACACACACACACACACCTCATATATATATCATTTATTGGAGATTGTGATATAACCACTGAGTCTGCCAGTAGGAAGGTCGTTGTTTGGATTTTTTTTTTACAACAGCAGCCACAGCTCAGCGTGTATCTGTTGATAGTGAGTCACCGTTGAAACAGTTAAAACATGAAAATGATCTCTGTTACCTTATTCTCATGTCTCGTCATGAAGGAAAATACATGCTGAAGAAGTCTCGCCGTACGGATGTGGAAGACCTGACTCCCAATCCACGCAAGTTGCTGCAGATCGGCACCGAGCTCCGCAAACTGAACAAGGTGATCAGCGACTTGACGCCTGTGAGCGAGCTGCCGCTGACTGCACGACCCCGGTCCCGCAAGGAGAAGAACAAGCTGGCATCCAGGTAAAGCGCGCACACATTTAGGGGTAAATGTGTTTTTCTGATCACTTTAGCGAAGGCGAGCTCATGATGCTGAAAACAATGTGAGGAATCTCTGCTGTTGTATCTTGTAGAGCTTGTCGCCTAAAAAAGAAAGCCCAGTATGAAGCAAACAAGGTGAAGCTGTGGGGCCTCAGCACAGAATACGGTATGTTACTGCATGGTTCCCTTTTAATAATTTAGTGTAATAATTTTTAACATTACATTACATTAAAATACAACCTCATTAGTAACTATTTTGTGTTTTGATTCCATATTTGCGTCCGTGTTTTTGGTGAGTAATCTGGTGACTCTGATGTGCATCTTCCTTTAGATCGGCTGCTCTTGGTGATCAATACGATCAAGGAGGAGATAGTGGTGCGAGTTGAGGACGCTTCTCCTCGTGCAACCAACATGACTGACACCCTGGAGCGGCTCATCCAGGAGACACTTGGTGAGAGTTAACATAATGTCCTTTGTGAAGGATTAAAGATGTTCTTGCAATTACGTTTCATTAAACCCAATAGCGTCAGTGCTACTTAGCCAATTGAAATTCAAACACCAGAAGCAGCAGTGGGGTCAGAGCAGCTGTGACGCCTGGATAACTAGAAAAAAGGCTTCACGCAAAAACATCCCACATACATTACTACAGTAAATACTTACTGCCTGTTTCTGTGTGCAGTGGCATCACCTGTCGCTGGGCAGACGTCAGACTTTGTCAACAAGATCTTGGAGA
The DNA here is from genome assembly GCA_016785235.1 of Pseudorhombus dupliciocellatus. NCBI lineage: Eukaryota > Metazoa > Chordata > Actinopteri > Pleuronectiformes > Paralichthyidae > Pseudorhombus > Pseudorhombus dupliciocellatus. The sequence goes on from JAFBJW010000457.1 coordinate 379,731, forward strand.
ACACAGGACACGGTGATCCCACGGGCGGACTGGTCGGCCTGCGAGTTCCCACCTCCAAAATCTAGACAAAGGAGACCGTCCACTGAGAGGAGTGGACTAAATATTCTCACCGTGTTGTCCCATTGTAACTATACTCCCCTCTGCATGTCCCTCCAACCCTGCGCACATACACATTGTTAGTCACACAAACACACATACTACTCCCTGTGTGTGGATGTATGTGTGCTTGTTTAAAGCCATGCACCCGTGTGGCGTACACCGTAGCTTTCTGTCTCTGCATACTGCATGCAGAGTCACTGTCTCCCAACCCACCATGAGCATCTGTTGGGAAACACACCTCTAAAAGCAAATGATGGTTTGGTGTATAGCTAACAGCACGTCCTCAATCCAGTGGTGATTATTAGATGTGTTTAACATAGCATTGTGTTGGGGTGGTTCTGTTGGAGGTCTGCATCCAAGGCTGAGACAGACAGTCGCACGAGTGCAACTACTGGAATACTTCCACACAGTCCGTTTGAGATAACTGAGGGAGATCCGGTGAGCGTCAGACACCGTCAAAGATCGAAAAGATTCCAGGTGTCTTCTCCTAGAAGAGCTTCACTTCACATGGGAAAACAAATGAACTGTGTGATGTGAAGTCGACCCACTGAGTTAAAGCACTTTGAAGAAAATGGCTTTGGTTGCCAAGACAGCTGCAGAGAGAGAGAAGCAGCATGCTTGTTACAGGGTGGCTAGACATATTTTGTATTGAAGGCCTAAATGTGTTCATGCCGTCCCTGTTTGCCAATCAAATCACTGAAATTAGTGCTCCAAACAAAAGTGGAAACGTTCATATTTAGTGACATCCTGCCAGGGTGGAGTTTTTTTGCAGGCAGGAGGAAGCTTAACAGCTCTTTATCTGAAAAGGAGGTGGTTGACCACGTGGAGAGGAAGCGCATGTAGTTTGGTGCTTTTTGGCCTCGTGCTAGTTATAACTGGACGTGGTGAAACAGAAGTGTTTCACCAGTATGGGAGTTGACTGTGAGGAAGATCATGGTGGTGATGAAGAAGACATGAACAGTGATCCATCTCCTCTAAGAGTCATACACACGTGTACATAGAAGTGTCTCCCAGTGAAAAAACAGCACCGGCTCTTTTGTACAGTTGAGGTGACCAGGCTAACAGTTTGGTGTGTTCATACTAGTGTTTGATCAAAGTTCTATTCATTGTGCCTTGTTTATGTATGTGTGTGTGCGTGTGTGTTTCTGTCTGAGTGTGTATATGAATGGGACTGAACGAGAAGAGGCGATTGCTCAGAACTCCCAAAGGTCCAGTTAAGGAGAGGACTATTTTACACTGAGGGAGGATGTCAGTGAATGTGAGGAGGGGGACACCTGTGGGGTTTGGGTGTATTTCAGTTGTTTAAAGATATTCTGAATGTACATAAAACAAATGGAAGCTCTCGTTGCGTGATGCCACAGAGTCTGTGTATATAAGGAGGGCTCTGCAATAGATTACTTATGGTTTTTGGTACTTAGTCTTTTTTTTGGGTGGGCGGGGGTGGCGGGTGGGGGGGTCCGGTTACCTGATATATTCATTTCGAGTTACAAAAGATATTTGCACACTATATTTTGATTGTTTTTTGTACCAAAGACACATGCAACGAAACGGCGACCAGCCTGTTAAAGTAAGGTTTTGCACAGCTTACCTGACGCCGTATTGAATGTAAGAAATGTTGGAGGGTCAGGGAACTTCATAGAACTGTGAAATTAGCTTGGGTCCAATTCTGTACAGAAAAGGAACATTCATTTTTTTTTTCTCCTAACCTTTTACCCCATCTATGGGCTTCTCCAGAAAAAAAATTTGTTGCCTAAGCACTTCATTCCTGAACTGATTCCTCTCTCCACGTGCAAATTGTGTTAATGGCTCTACCTAGGACAAGAACCAAGAGCACTAGTAGATAAGCTATGTTACATTTGATGCCTGTTTGTCAAATTGTCAACCACAATAACCAAAATGTTATGTTTCTTTGTTACTTGTTCAAAAATCTGTATGTAGACAAGGTCTAGTTCATATACAAGTTAAGAACTGAATTGTGTTTTGAAGTACTGTAAAACATCAATGATATATCTATCAATGGTGAGATGCCACTTTCATGACAAATTATTTAATTAATTTCTAAGCATGAAACATTTCTATAGCCCATCTTTGCATTAGAAACTTAGACAAAAAAATGAAAAACCAAAAAAATATATGGTTCTTGTTATATTTTTGTATTTTTAGCTGCCTGCTAGCCTTCCTGACAGTGGGGGACTTTTTTGTTAGATTCTCCAAGTGGAGAGAGGGAGATGTGGAATACAGACAATTAGGATTTATTTAAAACACAACACGGAAAGCAATGGTCTAGTTTAAAGTGTGGTCTATTCACAGAATGGGGACAGGCTGTCTTTAGCACAGACAGGGACACGTCCAGGAAACTCAGAGGACAGTGTGGAGATGGGAGGGCAGTGTTGTCATCGATGCTATAATGAAGACTGTATACAAAGATGGAGAACATCTACACTCCCTCCTGCTGTACAAAAATGAAGCCAAAATACCCCGGGCACGGCTGCTGCCATCTTTTGCATTGATCCACACTCTCAGCCAATCAACCAGTCGGTCCTAGCTAGCTGTCAACCAATGATATTTCACCGCTTGTTGTGACATCAAATTAAACCAAACTTACTCAAAAACTACCTAAAATGATGGAAAGCATCTGTGAGAAAAAAATATATTTAAGTGTCCTTTTTTTAGTAAGGTCCATTTCCCATCCACCAACATGGTGGAGGCAGGGTTAATGACATGCACTGCAGCCAGCCACCAGGGGGCTTCACTTTTGGGGAGCCAACATGCAGTCCATCTTTATGTACATTCTCCCTATTGTAAATTCCCCCTTAACCATGAAGCTGGTTGAATTTAGCATCTTCCTGGTTGTGACATCACTTCCTCTGAACTGCTCTGCTTTTATAGCCGCCTGGCCTTGCATTCAGTTTCTAGCATATATTGGCCCACGAAAGTTTCAGGCCAGAAAAAGGCAGCCTGTCCCAACCATTAATGCATGACTCCTATGTAATGCTTCCTATCCCCACTGCCTGCTCAGAGGAAACTCTCGGCATTTCCAGAAAGTTCAATATTCAACCAGAGTTCAGCAGGTTAGTGGGCATGAAATGTCACGAGAAATTAGTGCTTGATAAATTCAGGTTAGTGTGAAGGGATATTCACATATTGATGATGGCGATGCGAGCTGTGGTCTTTCTGTACCATGTGAGTGAATAACAGGTTGTGCTACACACACATATATCTTTCTCTCTCTTTCTCTCTCTCTCTCTCTCTCTCTCTCTCTCTATCTATCTATCTCTCTATATATATATCTATATATATTTTTACTGTTTTCCATTTTGTCTAAAAAGGGAGAAATGGTGCTTTTTCTGAAACTAGAGAGATGAGTATCCATGAATCTTATTTGACTTCTTAGTCTAGTTGTAGCCTAATGACTTGCTCTCCCCTGCCGTCCATAGCTATTTTCTTAGTAGTGATTCAGTTTTGTAAATAGTCTATAAGTTAATATGTATCTTATAAATGTTAGATATATGTATAGAATATTATATCTTATATGTTTGAAAACAAAAAGCACTTTGTCCAAAAAAAAACAACAACAAAAAAAAAAAAAAAAAAAAAAAAAGAAAAGCATTTTTAAAAAAAAAAAAAAAAAAAAAAAAAAAAAAAAAAGAAAAGCATTTTTTTTCTTCCATTTGCTGCTAAAGGCCTGGTCTGAGTGCTGCAAGTGTCCTTGCTAGGATGGGTCTATTACCTGAATTGGCTAGATCTGTGTACTAGCAAGAGAAAGGTGTGGGGGTGTTGCCTGACGAGGGTTAGATCCAAATGTTTCTGGGGCCGTGTAATGATATGAGGTATCGTGAGAGAGCGTATCGTTGCTTGGCTTTGAGAAGCCCAATGTGTTGATAGGATAGATCTATTTCCTGGTCAGGAGGGACTGTATGGATTGTGTGTTTGTGGTCTTAAAAAAAGAGGGTTTTGATTCCAGGGCCCCTACGTTGATCCTGATGCTGACCCCCTTGGCGTCATGATTCATTTGCCTTCAGTAGAGGTTTCCTATGGAAAAACTGATTCTGCTTTGGCTTCCTCTTCAGGGTGATGTACAGTGTAGACACATTTCTCCAGAGAGCTATATTGTTATCATTTGTAAACTGATTTCTACTTGTGACTTAATGAGGAGGGGTTGAGCCTGGGGAACCCAGGAAGACCTCGTTTGAAAGTCGTCGTTCCTGGCTGCCTTTGGGGAAGTAACTATATCACTGTACTGTATGGCAAGCCAATTACAAATGAAGACTCAATCTGGACACTTATTGCCTTCTTAAATAACTTCAGAGACACAAATAAAACAATAACACGGCGGACATGTCAGTAACGGAGGGACAAGCCTGACGTTTAGGACATTGATCTGCTAATATACGGTCAACAACAACAACAACAACAACAACAATAACAATAACAACAACCATTCAGCCGGATCGGCTCAAAACAACCTTGAAGTAGCAGACTTGGAAAATAGTACTCGTGCTTTTTGCGTCCGTTTGGGGACAATGTTCTGAGGCATTTTCTCAGCCGTAATTTAGCCCGAGTGTGGAAGGGGGTCAACAGTGGTTGAAGGGCCGCTGATTGATGGCCGGCTGGCCAAAGTGGCGCGCATGTTTTGTTGTCGATTTCTGGGTCAAGCGAGAGTCCTCACAGATTTTTACATTTAACGTGATGGCGCAAGCTGTGCAACTTTACATTCAAACCAGGAGACTCTGTGGCATTTTAACAAGTCAAGGAGATGAGTGAAAAAAAAAATCCACGCCAGTAAAATTATTCCTTCTTCTTTTGATTTCAGTCAAATATTAAGCTAACTGAGTGTGTAACTTTGTGCTACTCTTGTCCAATAAAAGCTAAGTGGATCCATAAAGCTCTTCTTCAGCAAATCAGGGTAATACCGTTCTTCTATCTGACATACTGTAAGTGATGACATATAAAACTCGAAAGAAAATATATTTATATTCCAATTATTGTCGCCATTCTTTACTCTGTACAAAATATTGTAGGTGTGTGTGTTATGACTTATCAATGTCAATCAATATGGTGCAATGATCTTGACACAAACTGAAAAAAGGCCAACAGACTTGTCACAATAATTCACTTTCTCCAATCAAAATACAACCTGCAACATTTCTCTCACAAAGGATCAGACTCCTGATCTCCAGAGGTGATCCAGCTGTGGTTTGTCATGCGGTGCTGATTGTTTCTTTTTTGTCAAAGAAACAATCCAAGAGCGAAATTGGCATCCGAGTCAAGATCCACGTCACATTGTCCGTCTGATTATAAATGTCATCAGAGCAGACTGATTCTGTGGACTGATGGTGTGATTTCCCTGTTGGACCAATCAGAAGAAGATTCCCTCTGATTCTTGCTCTAAACCACAACAGACTGATGATTTCTGTATAACTGACGTGTGTGATCGTTATTGTTAGACATACCATTATCTCTTGTGAAAGCCAGACTCCTGGATTTAACATAACTGCACAGAAAGGATGGAGGATCGACCAAGACACCACATTTTTAAAAATATTATTAATTGATGGTAGACTCCGATCTTTACTGGAGCAGCTCTTTCTGAATAGCCACTCCCAAACTACATTCAAAATCTGCATCTGGAGAATCAGTTGTACCCCACAGTCTCCTCTCCTGCTGGCTGTGATTTCAGATCCCAGAGTCTGGCTTGAGGGTTTTTTTTCTTCCAAGGCATTTCAACTGTGTTGTATCTTGTTCAAAACCTTGTTGCAAATGTAAGATGCATTTGGAGTAATGTCTTTAGCATGATGATTACCTGCATAGAACTGAGAGAATCAGCTGACGTCTGGAGTTCTTGCAGATTGAGAAATAACACAGCCAACAAACATCATATTCATTGTCACAAGGTTGTTGCATGAGTTTTTGTGCTCACTGTACTCAGTTGAATGATTTATTTCAAACTTGCTGCTATTGAATGAGCACAAACAGATTTTTGGTTTCAATTGTCCGCGACACAATTACAGTTTGTTACTATCACACACTCGCCCTGTTTTTTCCCCTGCCCATTGAGTTTGATGTGACAGTCACCAGACCAACAGCGTTCCTCACCTTGCACTTGGTTTTTACATTAACAAGAGAAAAAAATATTTTGAATATGATGCCTGACGAACCAGGTGCCTTACTCAAATATATGAGAACACAAATCTGCACCTTCTGTCGGTCTGGAGGGGGTTTCCCTGCAGAAACAAAGGGGCTGGGTTTCCCAAAACCTGACTTGAAGACAAAGAGTTGAAAAAACAAACAAACAAACAAAATGAAAACCTCACTTCATCCCCAAATTTGTATAATAATCAGCCTTTAACTGCAGACAGGAGCTGATGTCTGCATAGAAAAACTAACCCTGCAAAACACCTTCCCTTTTTGTAACTGAAGAAGAGCATCAATGACAATGTGTGCAAGTCAATTTGTGTCGTTTTGGGAAACCTGGTTCTGTTTTTGAACTCTTTCTCTGCCCACTACGCCACGTTCTTGTGTTTTCTGTATTGGCTGCTGCTGCTATCACCGCTGGTGTGTGTGTCCGTGTAGAGAAGAGCAAACTTCCACTGTGTCTGAGGCAGAGGGAGACTCGGGCCTGATTTCTAACTCGTCAGTTCCAATGCATTGTTCTTCTTGGGTGTCGAGGCGGAGCACTGTGCTGCTGCTTCTTGAGACCTTATCGAGAGGTGTGTGTGGAGGGAGGGGGGGTGTTAAAAAAACAAACAAAAACAAAAAACAAAAAAAACAAAAAACAAACACACATGACAGAACTTTCCGTTTCTTAACTTTGCTATATTGAAGTGCCAGACCCTCCTTGAAGTCAGTGTTGGCACTGAGTCGCAGGATGCGAATAAAGCGACAAACTGAGCATGGAGGTAAACTGTGGTGCTAATCTCTCAGTGGCTGGGTGCTAACATGGCTGGGTTCAAAAGCTGTATTAGCCATATTATTCCTTCTGTTGTTGACTCTGGTCAGTCTTGTGTTTCTGACTGCTGCACTGCTGTACGCTGTCATAGCGAGGTATAACTCTGCTGCTGCTGCTTTGCTGTTAATGTAGACTAGTCTTCTTGTCGTCGGGATCCAGAGAGATCATGAATGTTGTATCTTTATATATGGCCGCTGTCCTGCTCGTTCGTTGAAACCTTTCGTTATTGGATAGAGATTTTGGTTTGATATACATGCTCTGAGTCTGTCAAATGTTGCACGTTTGAATTTGTATTCCTAAATTATATTTAATTGCCTTTTCCCCCCGATCTCAGTGTTGATGCCATTTGTTTGATATTTATTTCTTAAGTCCTGTAAATTATAGTGAGGACACCTCTTTGTTTTGAACTAACCTTTATAGCTCTTCCACTGAAGTGGGCTTTTCCATGAGTCACAGACTTGACATGAGACTCACAGACTCAAATCACAGTCACAGAGAAACTTAGTATCAAATTCTGGCAATAATAACTGCAACATTCTTTTTTTTACGTGAACATTTTATCAGGACAGCTGTCATGTGTCATTTAATTAGTGATTTTAAATTGTATATTATTGTGAAAAAAAATTAATATATAGTGATTTTAAATATGTAAAGACATATTGTTTTACAAAAAACAGGGAAGCAACTCAAAGCAAATAATAAGACATGTTGTTGAACTCCAATATTAAAATATTTTAAAAAACACATCACACAACCCTAGATTCATTCACAAACAAAACTTCATTCTTAGTCAGTACAATAATTTGGAAAAATAGCACACAAGCTGGTTTCCGTTACTTGGGCCTGTTCTTCCTTCCTGTGTCCTACAATTTAAGTTTCCTCTGCGTCGTGTTCTGCCCTGACGGCAGTTCAAGGAAACAATTACTGCAGATTTACAGTTTCACTGTGACTGAGGAACTGACGTCTGTGCAGCTCAGGAAGCGTTCTGTCATTTGAGGTTCTGACGAGATCCGAGTATCGAGCTCAGCAAACTGAACCTCAACTCGACTCAACTGAAGAGTTGAGTTCTTCTTCTTCTTCTGTCGTGACTCTGGACCAAGCTTCGGGTGCTCTGCAGCCTTTGAGCTCAGGTCGGGCATGGGCTTGCCTGCTCTCTGTAACTTTGGGGGAAAATTGAGAAAAGAATCGATCGTGATCACTTGATCACGTTTTCTGGGAAAACTTCACAGCCGCGCCAGAGATGTTCCGCCTTCTGTGGGTAGTTTTCTTGTTTCGTTGGGTTCTTCATTAGGGCTTTGGTCAGCAGTCATCTCGTCAGGGAGCCCCTGAGATTATAGACAGGGGTCACTGTGGGCTGGTGGGCAGAGACCCCTCACCCTCCTCTGCAATGAATGATGGGGAGAGGTTTGATTTCCTCTTCTGCAGAATAATCTTATTAAAGCAAAACCACAATAAACCACCCTCGGTAATAAAAGCAAAAACCCTCTTTCTATAATTACACACTCATCATCCAACACTGCAATGATTTACATCTCCTTCCAGACTTTGCCAAACCGCATGGAGCGAGAGACAAGAATATATTTGTCTTGAAATATGTTTCCGTTTTTTTTTTTGTTTTTTTTTTCCCTTTTGTTAATAACGACAGACAGGAAGACCTTTTTATAGGAAATTCTTACCAGTCCAAGCATGTATAGGATGTGGGAGGTATCTGTCACTCTGAGCTCCACAGCTATATGTCATGGTTAGGATGCTTCTGGTCTTGTATGGTCACTTATTTGACTCAATCAACAGCATGGGATCTTTCTGTAATTAGTCCTGTGTGTGTTCCTCTCACCAGTCACAGTAGGAAGGCTGTACTTCATTGCTAAGTGCTCTATAATAGATCTCTTGGTGATTATAATTTCATAAATAAGAAAAACCTGCAGAAAGTGTATCCTGCTGAAACTAACTTGATCCTCTCTTTAGCGATGACGTCTATATTTGTAGTTCACATATATGCCTGTTCTATTACAATATCTTGACAGTTGTTATATTTATGTTGTGTAATAAATGTTGTGCTGGGTTTATACTTTTGTTCCAACTAACTTTGTCCCCCCCCCCGAGGCACAATGGGTGGCTTTATGCACAAGCATGAAAATGTAAAAGACATTTTTATTTTATTTTATTTTATTTTATTTTTTTTTTGTTTCTACTTTAACGACTCGTTCTGTTCCAGAGCTTCTGACAGTTTTTGTCTCTGGCTGCTCCACATCCTGCAGACATCTGCCCTGAATCTCTGTCGTGTTATTGTGCCTCTTTCATTTTCTTTCTTGTTTTTTCAATTATTCTCTGTTGTATCAGCCAGGAGTTGATACCACAACTTTGCTTGTAACCACAATAGTCTGATTATGTTTATTGATTTTAATATCAAAACAATAAAAACCATTAGCACCCCATCACCACTCTTGTCGGTTTCATTGGATGTTTTAAATGTTACTGAACTAATTTTAACTAGACTAACTAGACTGCATACTGCATTTTTAAAGTCACAGAGCCAGGACAATGTGTTGTCCAGGAGTTGCACAGAACTTTATTTTAAGTCTGTTTAATGGCTCTGTTTACTATTTGTAATAATAATCTTTATTTTCTCAATCTAAAGTATATAGTGGATTGCACTTAGTTCGTTTTATTTAAGATATTTATTATTATTTATTTATTATCTAGAAGTTAATTTAAGTGTCAATATTGTATTATTCATTATTAATACTTTCTTTTACTGTTGCGATTATTCCACTTTTTAATTCATTTCATAAATAAAAAAAGGCTTTGCTGCTTCGCCTTCAGCGGATCCCCCTTGTTTTGACCCTCCAGCTTGCCGTACAAAAACAAACATGGCGTCTTCTATGGACGTTCACGTCCGCATTTGTGGCCAAGAAATAATCAAATATGACCTGGAGATCAAGGCTCTCGTTCAGGTAACATGTGAAAACGTGTTGTTCTCCTCTTTATGTGTATTTAGTTTTTACTGGTGTCGGTTTTAATCTGGAAAAGATAAAAACTAAAGCAAGCTGAACCGAACTCAGCGACAGAGACACTGAACACGGTCTTTTCATAATCGTAATAATCGAAACTGTGTTAAAGTATTAATGTTGTTTATATTTCTGATTCTTAAACTGACTTGTATTATGAAATGTTTTGTAGATTATGGACATGACACACTTAATATACTGTGTACAACTACATGAACAAAAACTATTCGTTTATGTAATTGTTCAACAGGACCTTCCACAGTCTAGATAATAAACAGTCAAAACATTTTTACTTCTCAGGACATCAGGGATTGTACTGGACCTCAGTCTGCTCTCAAGGAGCTCAACTCTCAGGTCAAAGAGAAGTTCAACAAGCTCCGACTCAGGATACAGGTCAGTACCAGCTGCATATGCTGCTTTCCTTCTGGCAGAATCTTTCTATGAGATCTGAACTGTTTTATCTGATGTGATAATATAGTTGCTTTTGTTGTCGTCATCAGGATCTGGAGCAGATGGCCAGAGAGCAGGACAGAGAGACGGAAAGACAGGCCATCCAGGCAGAGACAGAGAGTCAGAGGAGACAAATGCAGAGGTTTGAATGAAAACATTAAAGGAGATTAAAGGGATCTTCCATTCCAGCTCGACAGTAGCCTCTTTTGTACATTGCATCAGATGTTGCTGTTTCCTATACTTTTGGAGTTAAGAGGCTTTAAATATTGTCTCTCTACTTTGTAAAAATAGTTGCTCTCAGTTAGAAATAAAACTGTTCATACGGTTCACATTCACATGTTGTGTTTGTCTGTGGATTCCAGTAACCAGACAGCGTGGAGGAAAGCCAACCTGGCTTGTAAACTTTCCATTGACCACATGGAGAAAGACGAGCTGCTGCTTGGAGGAGAGACCACCAGCATCAGACAGAGGTAAGAGTGAATTATTGATTCAATCGGCTTCATCATTTTATTGATTCATATTTAAATGCCTCTGCTGGAGGGTGTTCCACGTGACAGGAAACTCCATAAACCACACTATGCAAAGAACATGATATGTGTAACAATGTTTTACTTCTGATATACGACATTGTAGAGTACAATGGCTCCCTATAAACCTGTGTCACCTGATGTGTGTGTGTGTGCAATGTATTTATCTTAGGAAGGTGACTAAAGAAAACCTTGTAGATACCACTAGCAACATCACGGAGAGTCTGATGTCTATCAGCAGACTGATGTCTGAGCAGGTGAAGCAGAGCGAGGACACCATCGGAACCCTGGGTAAAATACTCTACCATGGCCATAGTGTTTGTAAACACATGTACAAAACATTCATCCACATTTTCCTTGTTTTCTTATGTTTCAATCTTTTAAATTTTTGATACAACAAACTCCCCCCTCTCCTCCCCAAAGCCACTTCCTCCAGGACGGTGCAGGAAACCAATGAGGAGTTCAAAAGCATGACCGGAACCATCCACCTGGGGAGGAAACTGATCCTCAAGTACAACAGGCGGGAGCTGACGGACAAGCTGCTCATCTTCCTGGCTCTGGCGCTCTTCTTCGGTACCGTCCTCTACATCCTTAAGAAGCGCCTCTTTCCTTTCATCTAGCCAGCCGGCCAGCTCAGTCTATCACCTGCTTACGAGAGTGTCTCCAAGTATGTCACTCTCCAAGGAGTTAAACAGCAGGTATGAGATTAAACCTTGACAACATGGGGAGATAGCAGCAGCACTGAAACTGGAAAGATGCTAATAGAAACAGAGCTAAGGAAAAATGTTTTTCCATTGGTCAACAACCTCAAAATGCAGTATTTGGTTTTATAAAACTGGTAAGATAGGCTTTGTTAGGTTGACCTAAATGTGAAGAGCAAATGAGGTTAGTGCAGCCACTGAGGCGTTAATACTTAATCTGGTTTAAAGAACTGAACAGGGTCATGGTGATAGGTTCCAGTAACCTTTGTTTTGTTTACTTATTGTTAAATTACAATCTGTGTGTGTGCGTGTGTGTTCAAGAGAAAAGATTTGTGTTTGTCTGATGTTTCAAAGTCATTGTTACTACAGCGTTAACCTGGTCAGTGTCTATTTGTACGTCAACAGAAGTTTAAATAAAGTCCAATATATTTGCCAAATATGAAGTTTGTGTTGCTGTAGTACCACTAGATGGCAGAAAATCCAATGAAGTATCACCACCAGAGTTGAACAAACACACTTCCTCCCAACCTGTGATGTCATTGTAGCTTATTTAATTGCAATCAAAACTGCTGACAAATATTTTTTTTTAGATCCATTTAAATAAAAACATAGAAAACGTAGCTTGAAACCTGGGGTCTGTATGAAATGTGGTTGTTCAAGTAGAACATGAAAAAAAAGACACACAGACTACACACCATACCCGAAGAGTGCTTCCCTTCCTGCAGTCTGTCTACAAGAGAAGGTTTGATTGTGTGTACGCTGCATAAAATAACAATGCTCATAAATAAAATTAAAATTAAAAAAAACACACTGACTTAAATAGGTAGAATACTGACTTTCAGCTGCACTTGAGCTAGAAACAAACTCCCTGTCATGTTTACTTGGGTCCGTTGCTGCAGGAAACAGCCGCTGTGGTTAACTGTTGTGTTGAAGTGAGGTAGATCATTGGTTTTCATCTGTGTACAAAGTCAAACAGAAGCAAAATACTCAAAAGATTAAATAAGTTACGTTGCATTTGCTTTCACCAGCAAAACTACACAGAATACTTGAATGAAACTACAACTACCACTATGTTTACTCATCCTACTGCTAATATTATAGTATTAAGTGCATGATCTTCGTATCCGTGTGTACCCTGTCTGCACATCTGCCTGCACAGCTGCGTGGTGACCCTGATGTTCTACGAGGCAGTGACATTGGTTTTCTCAGACACTGCAGATTCGGTGGAGTTGTCGATCGCGTTTAGCCCCATCCTGTCGTCTCCTCCGGCAGCCCCGGTCTGATGCTGCACGGGCCCCTGAGCTGTGATAGACAAAGGCACTGTGGGCGGCGGAGCGGTGGCGTTCTGCAGCGCTTCCGATTGGTTGAGGGAGCAGGTTCCGCCCATGCTCCTGCACAGTGCACCCCAGTTCTGCTCACACTGCCCGCGCAGCCGCCAGCTGACCCACGACCTGACCTCGTCGCCACACTTCAACAGGAAGTTCACCAGCTCCACATACGGCCTGGAAGGACGTGCACGCGAGAAGAAAAAGCCACTGTCTGTGTGTATCATTATCGCCTCTGTTTGTTTGGAGGAAGGATGCAGAACCAGGTATGTGTCTTTAACATTTAAGCGTTTATGAATATCTATGTGAGATGTGCGTGTCCCTCTCACCCTGGAGGAAACATCAGGTGGAACTGGACCAGGCTCCCCGTGGTGTCCATGTGGTCCCTCAGTGCCAGGCACAGCTGGTGTTTGGAGTAGCACTCTCTCTGCAGTGAGAACACCATCTCTTTCACCGCTGAGCACCGGCGGCTCACGCAGCTGAAGCGCTGCCGCAGTCCCTGTGCCATGCACCGCAGCGCGTCCTTCACAAAGGACTTACCCTGGGAGGAGGAGGAGGAGGAGAGAGAGAGAGAGAGAGAGAGGTAGGATCAGGAGTGCATCCGATTCTTTTTTGGTATTTCCTGTGTCTCTGCTGAATAAGATACACATTCATCTTGTTTTCTACCTGCACCCATTGAACAGTAGCACGCTTAGTCACATTCACATTAAACAGAGAGGGGAAGCAGAGACGCCTCCTCCATTGTTGAATACAGTCTAGCCACATAAAAACAAACTTAAAGGGTGATTGGTTGCTTCTCTGTGGATCTATGTTATAGACTGGGAACGCAGTCACATGCAGGTCCTCACTGAACATCACCCACTGTGCCTGTTCCCGCAGGAGACACATTGCATCACTCTCTCACACTTCTATTCTAGTGAAGAAGACAAGCTGTTCCCTCTCTCGTTTCAGTCCCCCCGTCAGTTTACTCTGTGACCACTGCCATGCATAACTGTGCTCTGCTCACTATGCAACAAACATTCCTCACAAATGATTGTAATGACTGAGGGGATTATAGCAAACACTGACATGCATCTGAATGTGTCTCGTCTACATCTGCCCTCAGGTTTCAGGCCTTTTTTTTTTTTTTTAAGTATCGCAGTGCGTAGAAGGACGTCCGAGCCTCGCCGGGCTCCCCACCTGTGAGTCGTAGCGGCCGGCGTTGTGCAGCAGAGTGAGGCAGATGTGGTGCAGCCCTTGGATTCCGCAGGAGTTGTTGTTGAAGCACTGAAAGGTCCCACAGCCGACGTCCCCTGAACTCACCAGGCAACTCTGGATCTCCACTGGGGGACATGGAAACAGAGTGGAGTGTTAATGTCCCCACAGTGGAACCACAGTGTCCCACATATTTGCTGCTGTGCTTAGAAATGTGGAATTATTTTTTTAGACATGTTACAGTAACGATGAAACGTTTCGGACCGATGTATTGATTATCTGATAAGAAGCTGACAAGCATTTATGTTTGCTTATATGAAAACTTGTTTTTGTCATTGTTCTATATTATTTCTTTTATTTCTAAACTGGTATAATGGCACCTGGGAAATCATAGGAGAAATGTTTAACTCCCACCTGCAGGAAACCGATGTCACCACAACCCCAGGTACAACCACAGACTTCAGCTTCCTTTTTTATGCAGTCAAACTGAAGTACACAGATACAGTACCTGTCCAGAGGAGACAGTGGGACGTTTTACTGTCCAACATCAGGATGGACAACAAGGCTTTGACAGAGCATGAAGCGGTATGTCAGTTCAGAAAATATTTAACCTGGTTATTTAACTGCTTTTCTTATGTAAACTCGTTAACAAACAACATAGTTGTGAGATTAGAATTTGATTTCTGAGCACATTAATGTTGGAGGATGTCAGAAGTCAACATGAGACTCATCACCTCTGGTCTGGGCCTCGTCATTTGAAGTTAAACTTTGACCCTCAGACAGGGCTGCGTCGCTGTGCTGTAGAGGTTGTGTTTGTGTGCTGTGGTTGTGGCTGCTGCTGCTCGTGCGCTGCAGGCGGCTCAGCTCCGGGCCGGAGCCCCGCAGGCACGGAGGGAATGTGCTTAGACAGGATCGAGCTGCCCGGAGCTGCGCATTGAGTTACAAGCCACCAACAGAGCCGGACAAGCTCTCTCTCTCTCTCTCTCTCGGCACGACCCGGCACGGACCGGCGCACGGCTGCGGCCTGCGGCCTGCGGCTGCGCTTTAACCAAGAGCAGGCTGCACTGAGTGAGGTGTCCTATGGTCCCCTTAGTGCGCAAGAACACCATCAACCTACAGGGCTGTTACTATTCAATATTATATCCGACTGACTATATGTGTTATTATGTCCATCCAGGTCACAAAGCCCACACCAAAAAACACTTGTCCTGCAAAAAGACCATGTCCACGTCCAATTCCAAAAGTGTCAAACTCACTTCCCAGCACACTGACCATGAAGGAGGGCGCTCGTGCAGACCAGGAGCCGTGCACGTGCGGATGCAGCGGTGCACGTTGGACTCACCTGTGCTCTGCAGGGACAGTCGTCTCTTGGCCTGACTCGCGTGTTTGTCCAGGACATCCTGCGGCTCCGCGGTCAGCAGCTGCTGGCAGGGCGGCAGCAGCAGCAGCAGGAGCAGGAGCAGCAGCAGCGGCCGGACCAGGTTCAGCGGCATGTCTGACACCACCTGAGCCTGCATGGGTCTGTGTCTGTGCGCGTGGCTGCTGCTGCTTCTGCTGCTGCTGTCTTGTTTGTTTTGCTGGAGGGAAGTTACCACCAGGAGGAGGAGGAGCAGGAGGAGCGCAGAATCGAATAATAGTTTCTACCAGGCAGCGTGTGCGCGGCGGCATGAGGGCT